>JANKKI010000357.1:0-277500 GCA_025175665.1 Cinchona pubescens
GTCAATTGACAATGAAAGATAAAAGTTTGAAGTGGAAGAGGCAAGAATTGAGAGTTTGGTATGCAGGACCAGCTGTAGACTGTACAAAACAAAACCATACTTGCCCTCTGTAGCTGAACAAAGGGATCTGCAGACTGCCAGTGGCTGTCTCTTAGCCACAGCGTAGACTGTGGCTAAACAAGATGAAACCACCTACAGTTGTGGGTGGTCCAGTTGGGCCGGAGCTCTTTACATCACGTTATAAATTAAGACCCCTTGTAACAAATGAGAGACCACATTCAGAACTCCATTTTAACTTTTTGTCAAGGGTTTTTTTATGGCTACTTTTCTTGCACTTTAGAATTCAATTATCCTTTAATTTCCGTGTTGGGTTTTCGACTTTGGGATCTTTCAAATTATTGAATTAAAGTTAGTTTGCGTCAAATATAATTCTAGTAATTGTTCTTTAATTTAAGTAATTACAATTGCACTTTTAATTTCCATTTATTATTTTATCATGACTTTGGGCCAACTCAATCAATTTAAGTTTTTCTCCACAAACTATGAACTGCAAAATTAATTAAGGTTTGGGTGTGGGTGATGCAATTATCTATATATTAATCAAATTAAAGGTTGATCGCTAAATTATATTAATCGGCTAATAATTAACACGAATAGACAAATCTAAAGAGTAGCTAAATTTAATTTTGGTTAGGTTGGGTGAGAGTATAAAGTTTTTGGAACTCTATCATAGACCGGTGTTAATTCATTAGACAAATCGATCTAAGACCAAGGTGGCTAGATTGACTAGTTGATTCGCCAAGTATTCCCAGTCGAAAACTATAATTCCATATAGATAAGACTCGAATGGGAATACTTGGCGAAGATGTGTATAAAGACAGCTTGTATACAAAAATAATCCTTTTGCTCACACTAATTTCCTTTAGTTGATCCAAGAGTTTTACACTCACAACCTCCCTTTGTTACAATTGTTAGACAGGAATTAGGTTGTATAAAAAATAAACCTTTTTTCGCCACACTTTAATAGTCTGATTCAAAGTATGGGGGACAAATAATTCTTGTATAAAAAATATTTATTTGTTTTAGAAATTTAATTTTAAATATCCAAATTCTTCAAAAATCAACTGTCTAAATAAAAATTGGACTAGAATCTCGGTGCTTGTTTATTGGTTCTCGTGGGATCGACCCTTACTCACCCTACTACTCTAATAGCATGCACTTGCAAATATTAGTGAGAAATTGTGATTAGGTAATTCAACTTTTCTAACATGGATCAAATTTTTGGCACCATTGTCGGGGACCGCTGTTTAGGCAATATCAAGATGCTAAGATGATTCCTACTTTATATTTTATCTTGTTTTTTGTTGTTTATTTTATTTTTCTGCGATCTATTTTTTTTATCAAATTCTTTAGTAATTTCTTTCATGTAAATTGGAGCTCGTAAGTCGTAACGGTTTCCATTTTCTTAATAGTTTTTGCATAGATCTGATCGAACTCACGAGTTTGATCAAAAATATACCTTTCATTTAGGCATGAGATAAGCGCACAACAACAACAACAACAGGCAAAATCAAATATGGCTTATGAAAGAAATCCACATCAAGCGGTGATAATCGGATGATGAAGAAGAGATGGAAAATGAAGAATTTGAGGAAAAATGGATAGAATGCACTCGTAACAAACTATTGGGAGATTATACCCAACCTACTTTTGGAGGATCTCGTCTAGTGTTGTACCATCTCCAATTCAAGTCATTGGCTTCGTCTCTTATACAGGATCTAGATCCATGCTATAAGAGACAGGAATAAGGATCTGATTGCATAGTAAAATCCAAGCTGCCATTTAATTAATTTTGAGAAATCGTGTGATACTTTCAAGCAAAATCTCTCACAGATGCCTTTAAACTAAACTTGTTTCCCTTTTCTTTGAGGGATAAAGCTAAATTATTGATGCAAGTATACAAGCAGGGAGCTTTTACCACTTGGGATAGACTAGTTCAAGCATTTATGTCCAATTATTTTCCCCCATAAAAAATAGCTAACCAAAGGAATGACATCACTTCTTTCAATCATTAGTATGGGGAAAACCATAGAAAAGTTTGGGAAAAATCAGACCATGATTTGCTTAATAAGTTGTCCAAATCATGGGTTAACATTATATACTTGTGAGAGAACATCTACACTCTTATACACATCTAGATGTGTACCTACAGTCAAAATAATGCCTTTAGCAACACATAAAATCCGAGATGGAGGAATTATCCAAACCTGTTGTGGGGTAATAAATAAATCAATGCAACAATCAACAGCAAAGTTCAAATGTACAACTTCCATTCTGTTGAACCCCAGTTATGTTAATCACGTTTTGATGATGACCAAATCGCACTAATGGTTTGAAAACAAGCAGTAGGTATGTTCGGACACAAATGATCGTCCAACAAAACAACCAAGACTCCACAGACGCAAATGACTGTCCGAAAGACAGAGCTTCGAACGATGGTAATCGTCCGACACAAAGAATTTGAAGCAAGTCTCGAACATAGAACCGCGTCCGATCATATTTCCAAAAGACTTTGCTTCGATCGACGCTGGTTCAGACGCATCCCGGACGCTGAACGAATACCCTCGAGAACGCGAAGGGTTTTTAGCGTCCGTCCAACGTAATGAATTAACA
Source organism: Cinchona pubescens (assembly GCA_025175665.1). Classification (NCBI taxonomy): domain Eukaryota; kingdom Viridiplantae; phylum Streptophyta; class Magnoliopsida; order Gentianales; family Rubiaceae; genus Cinchona; species Cinchona pubescens. Next base: position 2,674 of record JANKKI010000357.1, read on the forward strand.
CCGGTCTATGATCTGTCTCTTATACACATCTAGATGTGTATAAGAGACAGACCTACACTATTACAACAATAGAAAATAGCTGTTGGAAAGTTGTTGGAAGCAGATTTTTGGCAACTATAAATACCCCTAAGCCTGAATTAAATAATAAGAGACTTCTACATTGATTACAAGTAATACTTGAGCTATTTGGGAGAAATAGTGAGTACAAGTGTTGTAATAGTGTAGGTAGTTTTGTGAAAAGAGTTTAAAAGTGTAAGAGTTCTTCAAGTGTGAGAGTGGAGAGATAACAATTGTAACAAAGGGAGGTTGTGAGTGTAAAACTCTTGGATCAACTAAAGGAAATTAGTGTGAGCAAGAGTGATCCTCATTTGTGTACAAGAGGTTATTGTCTCACATCCTTGATGAGACTATTTCCTGGCTAAACTTTTTAATTCTATATTAATGCTGCCACTAAATTCTTTTGCGCTTGTCAAGCTCCAAGCTTGAGAAGCTTGTTTCTTTTCTCATTCAATACATGCAATCCAACAACAAGAGAATGAAAGGTATAGAGGATTCGATCAAAAATTTTGTAGCTTCACTCAAGAATTTTGAAAATAAATGGGGAAAATAGTGATTGGAAGGGCCGAGAGACCGCTTGGAGCAATGTCAAGTGTATCGTGGCTAACCCTAGAAAGTATGCCAAGGCTATTATTACCTTGAGGAGTGGCAAAGCTATTGGGGCTGATGAAGATAAGAAAGAGAATAAGTTGGGAAAGAAGATAAATAAAGAAAATGAGAGTAATGATAGAGATTTCGAGGTAAAGGAGAATAGAGCATCAAGGTATAAAATCCCTCCCAAGAGGGAGATTAAAGTTCGAATCACCCATCCCCCAGTAAGAATTCCATTTTATTAGGCTTATGGGATAAGGAAGATGAAAAACATTTCAAGAGATTCATCTGTCTCTTAACACAAGAAATGTGTAAATCAACATACCCTTCATGGAAGCGCTTGAAAACGTGCCAAAATACCTGCAGCTCATGAAGCGGTGTTGACCAAAAGAGGAAGCTGCTAGGGGATCATTTTTTATCTCATCTTATCATCCGATTGTATCACCAATCATCGAAAACAAGCTAGATGTTGTATCTTATGACGCAGGAATCTTGAATTCCCATGTACAAGTTGGAAGAGTCAAATTTGAAAGAGGCTTGTATGATCTAAAGGCATAATGGCAACCAATGATGTGGTTACTTGATAAATTCCTTTATACACTTCTTTTACCATTGGACAATGATATCCATAATGATCCTTATTCTCCACTAGATAACAATCTAGGGAACAACTCGAAATGGCAGAATCTCAAGAAGCTCTTACTAAATCGCACAAGGAAGAAGACATCCTAACACCGGCTTGGGAAAAAGAAAGAAAAGGTGTTCAAAATGGTTGGCTGAAGCACTATTATTTCAATTTCTAGTGGCTATTGGGTAGAGTTCTATGTTCGAGGCAGAAATTCAACAATAAGCCTAGGAATGTGCTAAAATGAAGGCAAGGCTTAGGCAATGGGGGACGGAAGAGATGTTGACAGAGGCATTGATTTGCAACAAATGACTCCCAATCATATTGCCCAAGAAGAAGAAAGATCCAAGAAGCTTTACCATATAAAGTCTCATTGGTGACACTTTCTTTGATAGAGCCTATGTGATTTTGGGGTGGATATGAATATGATGCCCTTAACTATTTACGGGATATAGGATTGAGAGGGCTCAAGGAAAAGTGTGACCAAATCATCAATTGGCAGATGGAAATAAGGTGGAACCTATAGGGAAAATACATAATGTATTAGTCAGAGTAGGGAAACTCAAAATTCTGGTTGACTTTTTTGTCATGGATATGGATGAAGAAGACGCAGACGGCATCTCTATTATCTTTGGAAGACCATTTCTTGCTACGGCAAAAGATGTGATCGATATAGATCAAGAGCAAGTGACTTTGAGGGCAGGAGAATACACATCTTGCATGTGTATAAGAGACAGCCTTTAGCCACCCAATACCACCAAAATTTGCATGTGCAAGACCGATGGCAAAGTAAAAGGAAATAGGGTAAAGAATGACTATGGAAATGTCTTTGATAGTGGACTTGAAGATGTCCATATGTTGTCTAAAAGGCCACGAAAAAAAATAAAGTCAAACTAATGACTTTAAAGAAGCGCTTCTTGGGAGGCAACCTATGCATTTTATTTTAATTCTTTATGTTTTAGTTTGACTTTTAATTTTATTTTCTTTACTTTAGTGAATTAAAATATGAAAATGACTAACAATTATTTTGCATGTTTGTTTTGTAAGGGGTTAGGTTCAATAAATTATTTTTCATTGAGAAGGAAATACATTTGGTGGACTGGTTAGAATTGCTTCTTACAGACTGCTTATACACATCTAGATGTGTATAAGTTGAAATAGAATGGTAGCCATAGTCTATGTCTCATATATGCATGATTAGCCACAATCGCCTAGTCAAGGTAGAACGAGAAATGTTGAAACCATTTTCCTTAGCTTTTAATTCCAAAACAAACTCTTTCTCCTTCTTCCCTTTTGGGTGACTCATAAGGAAAAGAAAAACCTCTTCTTCTTGGTTTTTGGTTCTTCTTGAATCTTTTTCTTCTCCTATATTTTTACACCTCTTGTTGTGAATCTAAAAGGTCCTTTCATCTGTTTCTTGATTGGTTTATAAATCAATCAACCAAAAATGTTCTGCCCATTTATCTCATCACAACCATTATGAGTCAATATGGGCCACATCACATAATGGGGGATATTTGAGTACGATTGTTCCATTTTATTTTTGGTAAATTGCTTGGTATTTGGTTGATGAATTTTATCTTGTGATTATTTCAATTGTGTGGTGGATATATTGTGGATTACTTGTTGCTTGAATTTGGTTGGTTTGGTGAGATAATTTACTATGGATTGTTTTTGATTAAGTTCGGGGGAAGTTTAATTGATTGGTTGTTTTAGTGTGTTAATATATTTGTTCTAATGGGGAAGAAGAGAAAGCAATCGAATAGCAACACTTATGATGACAACATTTTTTTTCTTAAGAGGCTAAGCAATTACATGACAAACTTCAAAACAAGGTAAATCCTTTATGTAAGTAGGGTTTTGATGTGAGTCATGTGAGGATTGAAAACAATAATGAAGGCATGAGTTTTCTTATAAATATCTAATAAACCTTCTCAACACAGGATGCAAAATTCAACCGTATTAATCACCATCATTGTTCCAAACAAAAACAAGGTCTGCGAATTTATTGGTAACAATTTAGATATTTCGTGCCATGTAGTCCAAGTTAGGGGTACGTCGGTAAGTTTTAGAAAAGAGATCATTAATAAGATTTACCACTTAACCACTAATCCCAATAACTAATTCAATGTGTTTTTAGGGGTGGAGTTGATTATGATGAGGTAGTTAGCGTGTTGACAAATGGTTGGGGTAAACAGGACTCTTAGGATGGTCAGCGTAAATGGATTAGCCTAAGGTACTTGAATGTCGAGGCAAGGGCATGGATATAATTCATTTTCTCCTACATGTAGCCCACTTCACATATCACTGATGTTAACCATGAGATGGCTTGCCTAATTTTTTCCATTATGAAGGGTTTACCAATTGATGTTGGTATGAAATCCAGTAAGAAATTCTGAGGAACGGAAATCAAAAGTACAAGGTACTATTTTTTCCAAATTTGGATAACTCAATTATGCCAGCTTGCAGGTTTGCGAATCGCCACTACAAAAAAATGGGACATACTAATGCCAATTGATAATAACGCTATATAGGCGATCGTGATCCAATACAAGCCCGCTATGATCATGGTATGAGGCAAGAAGAAAGCAGGCAGCTGATGATGGTAAAGGTGCTCAAAGGAAGAGACCTCAGGGACCATTGCTTGTTCCACCTCCTAGACCTGCAAGTGATTCTGTATTCCATCTATCGCTCAACAATGCGACACTACATGAGCTCCTAGTCTACCACAGCCAATATTTTGAAGAGATGAGGCAAAGATGGACTTTCTAGCATGGCAGCTCAGCCATTTCTCTTACTTCACATGCCCCACTAGCCTCAAGAGACTCCACTATGGATGGTCCTTCATACCAAACTCAAGAGCCGGGGACCAAAAAAAGAAGAGATGAAGCAGGATCGTCGAGGACAACATGATATTGACCATTTTTATATCTATAGAGTTATTAGGGGAGTTGTAGTTTTAATTTTTAGTTTAATCTATTCATTTAGTTAACTTTTGTTATGAAAAACCACCAAAAACTTTAGCCAAAATAGTTCCTCAATATTTTTTTAGCCAGGATTGTCCTTCAAGTTTTATTTCTTAACCAAGAAAGTCCTTTTGTGTTGGAAGCACCATAAAAAACCTTTTTTTGATTACTTCCACATTCACCTCCTTTGGTTTAGTTGTTTTCCATAAAACCCCATATAGTTTAAAGTAGGAAATATATGAAAGAAATTAATATGAAGGGGTGAAAAAACTTCATAACAATTTTTTTTTAAAAATAAGCTCAAACTTTTATTTTTTATAAAATAAAAAAAAATCTATATAGTATGGTGTTAGAAGGCATTCAGAGAGAAAGAAATACTATAGTATTTTGATTATTGTGTTGCTTTAAATTGAATTTAGATTGAATGAGAGGCAAAATGAAAAGATAAAAGAAACTATAAAACAAGAAAAAATGATTGCTACTCCATTATTACAAAAATATTTATTGAACCTAACCCCTTACAAAACAAGATGTGTATAAGAGACAGCTCCAAAGCCATGGAGTGGTAAAGGTGGCGGCGGAGGCCGACGAAGGGGATGGGAGACGGTGGTTGGTAGTGGGTAGTGGGCGCGCCTGTTGGTGGTATTGGGTGGCTAAAGGAGTGGTTCTGGAGTAGAGTTAGTGACAACTTTAGCTGGGAGAAAGGGAATAGGGAAAGGTTTAGGGTTTTGAGATTTTTTTTTTTAACAAATAAAAGTTTCTTTTTTTTTTCTTAAAAATTGTTATGAAGTTTTTTTACCCCTTCAAATTAATTCCTTTCTTTTTCCAATTTTAAACTATATGGGCTTATGTGGAAAACAACTAAACCACAGACTGAATGTGAAATTTATCAAAAAAATTTGTAGTGGCTCCACCAAAGAGAAAGAGCTGTCTCTTAGCTAAAATGGTCCCTATAACCCTTTTTTAGTCAGAATAGTCCTTCAAGTTTTATGTTTTTAAAGTTTTATGTTTTAACGAATTCTTGGACTTAATATTATTAGTCTCTTATCACGCTAATTTATTTTAGTGCACATACTTATTTGAACCTATTGAAATTGTTTCTTTTTTATTATTGAGTAGGATTTAGTAGGACATGACATAGACCTTTGTATTTCCATTTGTGTATTTATGCATGGCAAGGTAATAGGTTCTATTATGGTTGTTTAATTGACTTATGTTATTATAACCCTTTTTTTTGTGACTAGCTCCTTATATGCTCTAAGTGCACCAATGAGCTTGAAAAGTTATAAAAATAAAAAAAAATAAAAAAAGGCTTGGTTTACGTAAAATGCCTAAGCATGGTAAGAAACAAGAATTATAAGGCGGTTTGCATGAAATGTAAAGGATTTATGAAAGGTTATATTGTAGTTTTTGAGTTAAATGATTATAATTGTGCTACAATACTTTGTCATTTACACATCACATTTGTGTACTAAGAGACATTGTAATCATTTGATCCTCCTGTACCTTCTTGGTGATTACAAAGGCTGAATTTTGCACATCTTTCAAATGAGTAATAGAATTTATTATGTGATGTGGCCCATATTGATAAATGTAAGTTCTTACATTTATATTTGAGAAGGTTTATTTGACATTTATTCTCGTAAACTTTGGTGTGCATAAAGGTGGAATGTGATCTCATCTAGTTGGTCAGATGCAAACTAGGTTGATGAGTCAATTAGATCAATCAATTGGTATTAACATACCTACGGTGTTTTGTGCTGTTTAGAATGTTTCTAGTTGATTGTGATGTTTTAAGTTGTTTTGTGTTTAAATGTATGTTTAAGTAGCATATTTGTCTATTCATTTCGTTTTGTATTTTATGCAGTGTAGCAAGGGGAAAATGATCAATTGACAATGAAGGATAGAAGTTTGAAGTAGAAGAGGCAAGAACCGAGTTTGGTATGAAGGACCAGCCATAGACGTGGCTAGACAATGGAGAAACAACCACAAACTATGGCTGAAATTGAACCATATCTGCAAAACAAAGGCATCCATTAGCATTCTCGCAAGTGAGCCATAGACTGCAGTAGAAAAGGTAAAGCATCCGCAAGTGATCCAATTGGGCTTGGGCTTTAAACTTTTTGTCTAGGGTCACGATCTAGAGCTACTTTTTCAACACTTTAGAATTCAATTATCCTTTAATTTCCTTATTGGATTCTTGGCTTAGAGATAAGGTTAGAGCTACTTTTTTGTTAGAGATAAGGTTTTTGAACCTCCATCATAGATCAGTATTAATTCATTACACTAATCGATTTGAGACCAAGGTGGTGGGATTGAATAGAAAATTACCAAGCATTATGGCTCTTATACACGATTAGAATATAGATAGAATTAATTATTTAATCTATGAAGAGAATGTCAGCAAACCCTATTTCAATTTATATGATAGGATTCAATCACCAAAGGCTTCAAAAAGAGAACTTAACCTTACTGCCTTTTGAAATAGAATCTCCATCAATTAAATAAACTGATTGACCCAATATTTGATAAATCCAAGGTAATTGTAACCTAACACTCGACCCATTAGAGATGTGTATAAGAGACTAGCTCTCATATATTTTGAAAATATACTTTAAGTCCCCATATGGTTTGTACCAAAAGGTAGTGAGATGGAAATCACCCAAAATAATAGATTTTACTAAAATTACTTGTGTATCCTCAACCTATATATGTTATTAGATGGGTTCCTTGACCTATTGGCTATTGACCCACAACCACTGGAAGGAAAGGGTTCGAACCCTTTCCTTCCATCGCATCATTCTTCCATCTATGCCGAAAAACATGTCAATAGCCCATTACAACAAATCGAGACCATTTCATTTTTAAAAAGAAGGAGAATTTGGTTAGAGCACTGGGTAAAGGGGCAACGAAAATGGGTAGGAGGTAGCGGGAAGAGGGAAAGGATTAGGGTTGCAAGGAAAAGAGAGAGGTAGTGATGATGGAGAAGGAAACCATCACTTCCTTCTTCCACATTGGCTCCTATCGATTCCCTGTCATCCAGATCTCCTAAGTGACCAGTTCCTGTCTCTTATGACATTTAGATGTGTATAAGAGACAAGTACAAGGAGTGCTTTCAGAACACTTGAGTGAGAAAAAGGGTCTATACTACATGATAACATGATACAACCCGAATCTTATTGGGTCATTATTCAGTTAAACCTTTTATGACACGAAAGTTAACAAGTTGGATTGGGTCAACCCGTTGGTTGACATGATAACCCGTTAAAATACTTGAATCAACATCATCTAACCTTTTACATCATAATTCAATATGATGTATTTTAATATTGTCAATAATAGTTTTAATGTAAAATTATTAAATCAGACATAATAATTATTTTAAATATTATCTAAAAACTTTCAATAATTTAATAATTTTCTCTAAATTACTATGAGAACAAGGTTAGTATTAATAATTGATTAAATTATTAAAGAATTAAAATTTAAGATCTTAATTCAAATGGACAAGTTATTTAACTTGTCAAATAGGCTAGTACATCTCTGAGAGGAGTAATCGAATTAAATATGTCAGAAACAAACACGACGCTAAATAAACAATTTAGACACGAACACAATACGAAATGAAATGGATCAAACACGATGATGACCTATTGCCACCCCTACCTAGGAGGAGAAGGACGTGTTGAGAAAGAGAAGAGGATGGTAGACCTGTAGTGTCGGTGATATTTTTGTAAAAGAAAGGTATATTGGTCATAAAAATAATTTTTTTCATTAAAAATTCTCAGCTAGAGCACGTTATCTCAAACTACAGCTCATGTAGATAATTTCTATCCACTTTACCTTTCGATCTAAACTATATGGAGATTTAAGATATATTTTGAAAACATAGATGGGTTATGGATTTGAGATCTATATCACATGTACTATTATGACAAAGTACCTATATAAGTAATACTGGAAAATAATTTCTTATGAGTTTATTTTTATTGGTTATATCTTATAGTAAGTATTTTTCAAATTACATACATATATTGTTAGTAATAGTTACTGATTAGATATACATGAAGAAGAAACAATTTGTCCCACATCTAAAAGTTACAAGAAGAGTTGAGTATTCACAAATACTTTTGTGAACTTTTGAATATATAAAGTATTTTATGGATTTTTTGGAGGGAAAAATAAAAGTTGACTATAAATCATTACAATAAATTTATAGTAAAATATGGGCACTTGGGGCTCTTGGGGCCAATTAAGCCTAAAATTAATAATTAATTAGAAATTAATTATTAATTATTAATTTTAGACAGTTATTAATGTTGAAATGCCTTTGTTTATGTTTATAGTCACTTTTATCAAACTAGTGTGTCGATGAAGACTTTTCTTCTTAAAGAGCAATATGTCTCTTTAAGACACCCAAACAAAATTTATAAATACGATTATTAACTCCAAAAATAAGGCATCGTAGATCATCTTCTCTTCTCATAAAAAAAAAATACTTCTTCTATCAAAATTCTAACGTGATCTTGGGGAAAATTCAGATTTTGTTGTCTGAATTTTCTAGTCTGGTTTTGTAAATTCTAGAGGAATATTGCGATTCAATCCCAGCAGCAACTTAAGCGGGGGCAATAATTCCTTAAGGATAGTGAATACACTGTCAGTTAAGCCATCTCTTATTTTTCTATTTCTCTAAGTTTTTTCTAACAATCTCAAGGAATTATTATATAATAGAGGCTACTGGATCTGATTCCGTTTTCCACAAGATGTTCAATCTAGAGGTTTTCAAATTGGATCATTTTGATAGCACAAATTTCACTCACTGGAAAGACAAATTGTTGTTTCTACTTATTGAACTTGGAATCGCATATTTGTTTAGTCCATCTGTAAGGATTGATACTCATCTAGATTTGTAAAGAGCACTGAGATTTGTTGTAAGCATCTCTCAAGAAACGTGAAGAAGATGAATTTTGTTATAGACGTTTTATCCAAAAGTCATTATCTGATAGATTATATGATTTATTCTGTCTAATCAAATCACCACAAGAAATCTGGAATGCCTTGGAGAATAAATATACTATTGGCCCCAAAGCAACCTAAGAGGGGGGGTGAATTAGGTTTCTTAAAAAGTTTCTTTGTAAAATATGCACTTATAAAATCTTTTGTACTAACAAGTAATACATTATTTGATAAAAATAAAATCAGTTAAGCTTAAGAAGTATAGAATAAAGAGAGAGAGATTAAATAAACAACACTTCCAAGCTAGCAAGCTTGAAGTAGTAATCCACTAAGATGCTCCTTCAAATTTGGTGAGACAATAATCCCAAATGTACACAAACTAGGATAATCCTTGCTCATACTAATTCTCTTTAGTTGAGCCAAGGATTTAACCTTAAACCTCACTTTCGTACAAAGATTATCACTCCACTCAATATTTTTGAATAGCACTCCTAAGTACACACTAATACAATAATGCTCAAGAGCTAATTTGTACTCAAATTGCTTTTCTACTTGCTTGTATTCAATGTGTATGATATCTTTTCATTATACAAAGGAGTTGGTATTTATAGGTGCAATAAATTGGGTTATAACCACCTCCTAATGGCTCAATAATAAATGTTCAAAAACTAGCCGTTATAGGTTTCGGACGTCCTATATGATTGTTATGCGTCCGATCCATCGTCCGATTATCAAATATCAGGAAGCAGAGGATATTGTTCAGATGGCTGAGCTTGTGTCCGTTCAGCGCCCAAACTAGGTATGTTTGAGAGGTTCACACATCGGATGGTGTAATGTGTCCAAGGTTTAATGCTCAAGCGGGAATGTTTTTCTTTTGGACAGCTTCATTCGTGTAATCTTTTTTCGAATGGTTAGATGTGTCTGTTGCAAGTGTCTTAAAACTCTTGATTCTACCTTACTCTTTCGAACAAAAAAAAACATCCGAGGGAAATTCCTTCGAAAGAACTTGTGCGTCCATTGTAGATGCTCCAAAAACCGACGGCAATCTCCACCTTTTTGATGATAACAAACTATGAAGCAAAATAACTTGCTATACCCAAAATACAAACAGCGACAATCAATTCAAATAGCACACCTATGATTACTCCCCTTTTTGGCATCATCAAAGTTAGATAAGCTCCCCAGGATGATCTCCCTTACGTAAAAACTAATAAACAAACATGGACAAATGCAACTATAATAAGCAATATCAACAAGAGTTTAAGACAGCATTCAAAGGAAGAATAACATAAATGTCAATAAAATGTTGAAGTACATAAGAAATCTAAAGAGAAGCTAAGGTGAGGAGGTGGAGACATTCTTGGTTTAACTGCATAATGACCATTTGCATTTTTTGCTGGTGCATTATCATCCTCTGTAGCCTCACTATCTTGTCCGCTCAAATCTTGAGGATCACGACATTGCATGATGTAGCTGAACATGTCATCAACGTCTTCGTCATCATCATCATCAGCGCCAGGAGCAGTAGATATGTCAGGATTGGCAGTACCAACGGGATTCTCACGTGCTTTAGTCTCAGGATTAGAATGATCACCATCGGTATTTGCACTGTCATGACTGTCAAAGGAAGACTCAAGAGTATATTGTGATTGGATATTGGTAAACTGAACTTGAAGTTGAGGCAGAGATTCCTAAACTAATTGCTTCTTGAAGAATGGTTTGTCTCGTCTCAAGCCTTTTGAGCTTTCGAATGGTGCGATGTTGAAAGGAGCTCATTTGGTTGTTCAAAGAAGTAACAAGGGTGCACAGATGAGAGAGGTAGGGTTCGGAAGATGAAATATGGGGGCTATGCAAAAGTGGAGGTCTAGAAGAGGAGGGTTGAGGAGGGGAATGAGGAGGTGCGAGGCCGGAGGTGGAAGCATGATATTTAGACTTTTCAAGTTCATAGGCAACCTTGTCTCTTATACACATTAAAAAACCACACATCCCTTATGTTCAACGTAGGATATTTTAGAACATTAAGAGACTATTTCCTGTTTTTTCTAGAAAGGGATTTTAAAGAGAAATTAACTTTAAAAATCTGTTGGACCTCTTCTTATGTCAAAACGAGTATCTAAAGCATGCCAATTATCCAAAGAGAAAAAATGATCCTAAATGTCCTTAGGAGAGGCAACTTCACATTCAAAAATAGAATTAATGATAGTGGAGGAAATCTCAAGATTTTTGTAATTGACACGAGAAATCAACGTTTTTATAATGGGACCCTTTCTAAGATTGGCAGTAAATTATAGTACCATGTCATGATAGACAGGCAAATCCAAATGAACTAAATGACATCAATTTTGTTTTTCAAAGCATGATTTAATAAGAGGTAAGTTTAACTCATCAAAAAGACTTTGTGAAATAGGCCTTTGAACAATAATAGATTTGCTAAGAAGAGAAGTATACTCAAAGAATGCCTTTATTTCAATGAATTTAGGTAGAGAGGGATCAGGAGTGGATTGAGGGTTTGTGGACGATTGTGCAATAAAGATCTTCAACCCTAGGAGAAAAGTCCTCTGGTAGCTCTGAAGTCCACCACGTGACCGTACCACAATATTTGAAGAAGAAAAGAACAGAAAAAGTCAACTAAAGAGAATTAGTATGAGTCTCTTATACACATCTAGATGTGTATAAGAGACAGCTCCTGAACTTCATCTAAAGACTTGAAATTAATGATGCCCAAACGAGTTCTGAGAGATTCAAAGCGATCTAAAGCGAAGGGTTTAGTAAAAATATCTGCAAGTTGATCTTTTGTACACACAAATTCAACACAAATTTCCTTTTTGTACACAAGATCTCTAATAAAGTGGTGTTTTACATCAATGTGTTTGGTTCTAGAATGCATGACAGGATTTTTTGTGAGAAACTGTCCAGTAGATGTGTATACCCAGACAGCACATTAAGGATCCAAGACAGATACTGCCAATCCTGAAATATTATCACCTAAATTCTTTTACAGCAATTAAATGTGATTCCTTAGGATTAGATTGAAATCTAGCACACGGACAAACGACAAACATAATATCCGGTCTGCTAGCTGTTAAGTAAAGTAGGCTTCCGATTTATACCTCTGTAGTGTTTTTCATCAACACTATTACCTTCTTCATCTTTTTCAAGTTCGGTTAAGAAATACATATTAGTGTTCCGACTTGTTTGCAATCTTCCATTCCAAGTCGCTTGAGTAGCTCATTTGTCTACTAGATTTGTGCAATGAATGTTTCTTCTTTTGTTTGGTGAACTTGGAGTCCAAGGAAGAATTGCAATTCTCCCGTCATACTCATTTCAAATTCTTTTTGCATTAGACAGGAGAAATCCTTGTACAAACTCTCATTAGTTGCTCCAAAAATAATATTATCGACGTAAATTTGAATAACTAACATATCATTAATGACTAATTTTGGTAAAAAGTCTAATATCAACTTATAAAAGTCTAAATATCATTTTCAATAAAAAAACTAGGTTATCTTTAATACCAAGCTAGATAAAAGAGGAGCTTGTTTCAACCTATATAAAGATTTTGATAATTTAAAAACATGATTTGGTAAACTTTTATTTTCAAACCCGAGGGTTTTTTAATGATCAATGGTTCACCAATGAAGCCATTTAAAAAGGCCCTTTTGACATCTATTTGAAATAATTTGAAATTGTTAAAATATGCATATGCAAGAAACATGGGAATAAATTCCAAACGAGCAACGGGTGCAAAGGTTTCATCAAAGTCAATACCTTCTTCTTGAGCATATCCCTTTGCAACAAGTCTAGCTTTGTTTCTAATAATCTCGCCTTTATCATTTAATTTATTTCTAAAAAACTATTTTATTCGTATCACGGGATGAATTGAGGGTCTTTCAACGAAAATCCATACATTATTTTTCTCAAATTGGTTAAGTTCCTCTTGCATAGCAAAAACCCAAGATTCATCATTCAATGCATCATCTACACGTTAGGTTCAATATGAGAAAGTAAGGCATAATTATTATTCAAAGGTTTATGAGATCGAGTTTTTACCCCATCGGATGGATCACCGATGATCAAATCTTGAGGGTGACTTGAGACAAATCTCCATGCTCTTGGGAGATCTTTTGGAGTATCTCCATTCTTTTCTCCTTCTTCATCCAAGGGATGAGTGTTCACCTCACTGTAGAGGACAGTTGTCAAGATCTCTTAATGTTCTTCATATATAGTGAGCTTCTCAAGTTCATTTTGTATACCTACATTTTCATCTTCATACACATTCTTTGAAATAATATCATTAGCCTCATCAAGCGTAACATGCATAAATTCTTCAATTAAAAAAGATAGGAATCACATTTAATTGCTGTCTTATACACATCTAGATACTTGTATAAGAGACAGGTTAAACTTTTGTCTTTAGATGATAATTGTACAAAATTTTAAAAGGCTTGAGTTATTGTGAACAAGAATTTTGCTAAGTATTCACCTAGAAAGTTCAACAATCACAAATGCATATTTACTACCATCGTTTGGGCATCAACATGCCAGTTTCAAATCTGTCTGTCTCTTATAACACATCTAGATGTGTAGTAGAGAGACAATTCTTTGGTTTAAAAAACACTTTAACTTGTTTACCAAATTGGCATGCATCACAAATTTTGTTTTTCACAAACTTTAACTTTGGCAAACCTCTTACCAATTCTTTCTTAGCAAGATTTTTAATTAAATCCATGTTGAATGACAAAGCCTTTTATGCCAAATCCAATGATCATCTATAGAAGCGGTTAAACATTTTACATTGCCCATCACCAATATTGACAAGATAAATCACATAAATATCATTGTGCCTAGTACCTTTAAATAAAACAATGAAAGTTTTATCAAGAATTAAACATTCATGTTTGGTAAAGAACACATCTAGATTTTTATCAGATAGTTAGCTCACACTTAAGAGATTGTAATTCAAATTATCAACAAGAAGCATATTTTTAATCAAGGTCTCACCATTTTTACCTACATCACCAAGGCAAATTGATTTTACTTTCATGTTATCCCCAAAAGTCACATTTGCACTGTTTTTGGACTTGAGATTGGTGAAGAGAGATGCATCACCGGTCATATGTCTTGAGTGATCACTAAACATGAAAAATTTTGCATTTTTGGTGATGTTCATTTCCTACACAAGAATTTAGGTGATAATCTTTGGTAACATATCTTCTTGCTCCATAAGAGTTAGTAAATTGGCTACAAATCTATACGAAATTTATTCCAAGTTTTTCATTTCTCTTGATATAACAATTATTTTTCACATGTCCATATTTTTGGAAATAATTACAAATAATATTCTTATTTCCATATAAAGAAGATTTTGATTTTACAATTACTTTTCTCAAAATCTGTCTCTTATACATGTCTAGATGTGTTGAGAGACAAGATTTTATTTTAATGAACAGGTTAACGTATAGTTTGTCCAGTAAACCAATTCTTAAGAGAAAGTTCTCACACATTATTCTACTATAAAGGATGATATTGATATACTTTTGCATAGAACAAGGGCTGTCTCTGTCTCTTATACACATCTAGATGTGTATAAGAGAACCTATTGTTTTTATTCACAAGTTTAGAGTTAGCATTCAATAAATCATTTGATTTTCTAACTAACTCCTTATTTCTAGCATATGATTCTTTCAAACTATCATGCAATTTTAAAATGAAAACTTCAAGATCATCATCATTGTCATTTTCATCATTAGAATCATAGGTAGTTGCTACCTCATTTGTCACCGATGGCCATAAAGGTCATTTGTGCCAATTCCATTTCTTTTTCAACTTCTCCATTGAAGTTACAATCATCCCATGAATTTAAAGCCTGTTGAAATACACATTATCTGTGTATAAGAGACAGGCAAATAAGTGACAACATTGCAAAAAAAGAAACATGTCCAGTTGACCACATTCATGAAATTTTAGATTTTTCTTTTTCATTTCTAGCTTGGTCTTCCCTTTGAAATTATTTGAGTATATAGCTCCACCTCTTCTCATTCTCCGTTTATTGATGTAGTGTTTGAAAAATCTTTTGGTGATGAGTGCAAGATCTCCTTCATCAAGATCTTCATCTTCTAGATTGATGGAGCCATTTTCATCTTCTTTTTGAGAAGTCTTTAATGCAATACTCTTGATTGGTCTTGCTTCCTCATCATTGACCACTTGTCTCTTAAGTTTCAATTTATAAGACGTAAGAGACAGTTAATGAATGTCTGAAATACTTTCTTATGTAGTTTAAATTCTTTGCTTCCTCTATAGTTTCGCTTTGGCCTCCCATTCTTTGGATAGAGTATTCAAGATTTTTCTATTCTTTTTGCCCAAAGAATACTCTTACCCAATGTTTCAAGATCTTTAATGATATCATTGAACTTACAATACATTTTATCAATATTTTTATGTGGTTCCATCTTGAAAGACTCATACTTAGCAACAAGTAAGGATTTTTTTTGCTCTCGAACATCATCGCTCCTTTCATGAATTTCTTTCAATTTGTCCCAAATTTCCTTAGCCGAAACGCATCATTTGACATGAGTAAATTCGTTTGCATCCAAAGCTTTGTATAGTACATTCATGGCTTTAGCATTTAAAATCAAGTTTACTTTGTTTTGCGGAGTGAGCTCAACCATTGTTTTTTCTCTTTTTCTATTTGTGTGATCATCAATAATGGTGGTTTCAAATGGACCTTCATTGACAACATCCCATAAATCAATATCAATAGATTGCAAAAAGATTTGTATTCTATCTTTCCAACTAACAAAGTCCACCCCATTAAACATAGGTGGTCTAGTGATAGATTTGTTAGTATTTGGCCCCAAAGCAATAACCTAAGAGGGGGGTGAATTAGGTTGTATCTAAAACAAACCTTTTTATGTACTTAATAGAAATTCAAACTTTATGCACCAAATGAAAACTTAAGCACAAATGAATACAATAGATATTCAACAATTTAAGCTTAAAAAACAAATAAGAATATTGAGATTAAGATAATCAAACCAAACTCCCAAGCTTCTCAAGCTTGGAGCTTTCAACTACAAAGAGCTTCTTACAAGGCAACTACCAAGTTTACAACTTGAAGTTTAGCCACTAAAAGTCTCTTCAAAGTAGGTGAGACAATAACCTCTTGTACCCAAATGAGGATCACTCTTGCTCACACTAATTACCTTTAGTTGAGCCAAGAGTTTTAGACTCATAACCTCCTTTGTTACAATCGTTATCTCTCCACTCTTACATTTGAAGAACTCATACACTTCTAAACTCTTTTCACAAAACTACCTACACTATTACAACACTTGTTCCAGATGTCTATAAGAGTAAAATAGCTTAAGAGTTATTTGTAATCAAGTAGAAGTCTCAGGAAATTAATTAATTTAGGGGTATTTATAGTTGCCAAATATGTGTTTCAACAACTTCCCAACGGCTATTTTCTCATCATTTGAAAACTAGCCGTTGGACCTTCAGACGGCCGATGCGGCAAGAGCGGCCCGAACAAACTAAGCACGTTGGACCGCTCGGACGGCCGCAACTCGCTGTCCGACATCAACTCGCTTCTTCGAGGGTGTTTGTTCGACGTCCAGGATGCGCCCGAACATGCGCCCCATCAAGTAAAGTCTTCGGAAATATGATCGGACACTCTTCGCTGAGACTTGCTTCAATTTCTTTGTGTCGGACGATTACCATCGTCCGAAACTCCGTCTTCGGATGTCATTTGCGTCCGTAGAGTCTTCTCCCCATGAAAGTAATCTGCACACTTTTCAAACTATTAGTGCGATTTGGTCATCATCAAAATATGATTATCATAACTGGGGTTCAACAAGATTTATTGACTTTCGAAAAATAAAGTATTATTGGGTATCATAATAGATCATTACTCAAAAGTAATTTCAGCAAATAAAATAGACCAATGCTCTGATACCAATTGTTGGCCCCAAAGTAACCTAAGAGGTAAAATAGGTTTCTTAAAAAGTTTATTTGCAAAATATGTACTTATAAAATCTTTTGTACTAACAAGTAATTTGATAGAAATAAAATCAATTAAGCTTAAGAAGTATAGAATAAGTAAAGAGAGGGAAATTAAACAAACAACACTTCCAAACTAGCAAACTTGAAGTAGTAATCCACTAAGATGATCCTTCAAATTTAGTGAGACAATAATCCCAAATGTATACAAAGTAGGATAATCCTTGCTCAAACTAATTCTCTTTAGTTGGGCCAAGAATTTTATTCTAAATCTCACTGAATCAATTTACTTAGTGGAAAAATGCATTACATTTTAAATGTTTTGAGAACTTTCCCTTCAAGCATTCACCATAGGCTATTTTTATCCTGAGTCATTGTTGAATTGTTCTTGTTTTCAATGTTAAGTGAAAATCGATCTTATAGGTAAGATATTTCTCCTTGTTATGCTATTTTACATATTCTTAAAAATATATTCTATGACAATATAAATATGTACTTTAATATATACTCAATATAGTAACATAACCGTCTAAATGGAACCTATAAGGTTATTTTATATATATGTATTATCGATATTTCTTTTTTAAATTGACGTATGTAAATATTTTAATATTTATTATTTAAGAATCTGTACATAATAACTATCAACATAGTTTATTGTAATATTTATTATAAAAAAATAATGAAATATTTATGACTATATACCTTGCTAATACTCCTCTACAAATACCGTAATTATCTATGGTGATGTTATATTTATTTTAAAAGCATTATTTTGATAATCATTTTATTTATGGTTAAATTAATAACTCATTGATCACGTCTATGATCAACCAGGATTTAATAGAAATGCTTGGACAAAAAGAAACTCAGGACGACGTCGCTGGTTTCTTCACACGCTCATAAACCCTGTCTCTCTTTTACTCATAAAAAGCCGCTTCAAATTCATTTCTCTTTTCTCCCAAAAATTTACTAAACTAATAATAATAATAGGAATTCAGAGTCCATGTGCAAAATTAGTGAAATATAAATAGAAAGTTAAGAGAAAAAAAGGAAAAATAATATCAATATCAATGTCAGAGCCAAGGATTCTCTTCTCCTCCTTAAGAAACCGCTCTTCAGAACCCTTCAATATTATAAACAGGTAATATCCATCACATTTAACTTCTATTTAGTATTTTCTTTTGATAGATTTTTTGTAGGTTCAGTTAATTTTTACGTTTATGCATGTGGGCTTTGTTTAGAAATTTATTGGAGGCGGTAATTTGGTTACTCTGCTGTTCTTTTTCATGTTTCTTTTAGACCATGTTGTCATTTTTGGTTGATCTTGATGGATAGATAATGAGAATTTGAGGGGATTGAAATGGGTTGTTCATATTTTTGTTGATTTTTTTTAGCTCGAGCTGTTGGGAATGTCAACTGGTAAATCTGAAATGGCCTAACAAAAAGATAAAGAAAAATAACATTTTTTTTTGGTGAGGTTTATTTGTTTGATTTTAAGATAATGCAAGTGATGACATCAAAACTGGACAACGAAAGGGCACTGATCGAATCAACGCAGATTCAAGTCCAATTGTATAAAAACTTTCATTACCTTATTTCCCTAGGATAGATAACAAAATTTTTCTTCTGATGGTGTATGAGTTATTATCTATAAGGTTATAAGATATCATAGCGTGCTTCATTTTCAACGGTGATTGGTGTAGGGAGGATAGCAATGCTTGTCATATTTGATGCTTTGGCAGTGATTTTGGTACATAATGCTCTGGAGTGCAGGTGGTTATTGAAAAGTAGCTGATACATAAACTGAATTATTCTAATTCTGGTTGGTCATCTGCTGTATAAACTAGTTGCTGAAAGATGTGAGAATATGGTTAGCAATGCATTATTACTCATTTTTGTTTCAGTTTTTAATGAAGGTTCGGTGTTTTTTGGGAATATCACCACAATTTTCATTGTGCAGGATACTTTAGTATAGTTTTGCATGATCTGGATGAGTGAGTTTCTTATGGTTAGATCAGAATAATGTCAAAGCATGTAAAACTATTCTATGATACCTGTGGAGAATATTCAAGGGAATATGCAACTGTCCCCCCTCTGATTCACCGTTTCTTGTTGTAATAAGTTTGTATGCCCATGTGTTTCATTTATATATGGAGTTTGAGTGTTTGATGACAATGTTAGTGCTAATTAAATGATCCAAACTGTTGTTGCAGAAATTCAATTTGAAAATCTAAATCCTCGTCTAAGAGTGCAAGTCTTCTTTTCCTTTCTGGGGTCCATTCTCTCTCTCTCTGTCTTGTCTGACTCTGTGTCTCTCTCTCTATATCATACACACACGCACGCACGTGCATGCTTATTTTCACACAGTCCAACCAAGCCCTAAACCTCCTTCCTGACGCATTAAAGGAAATGATATTTTTTCTTTCTCCTTATTTAATATATTTTGTTTTATACTGCTGTAGGTTTATTCACTGTAAGAGATTCCACTCTGGTAGAAGTTTGAGATCCACAAAGAGAACAAACTCTCCTCCTCTTGTGCCTCCAGAAACCCCAACTTCTCAATCTTGGAGGTCTTATATAATTGTATGCTAAGTAACTCACTGTTTTGATGGAAATCCTTTTAATAGTGTACTTTATTATTTTTTTTTTTGGTGCTACTGTTTGCCTTCTTTGTTGTTGCTTGTTTCTTTACCTGCCACTTTTATTTTGCTTAATATTAGTTTGACTTTTCCAGCCTGGTGCTGTTTTGGGTGGAGTTGGTGGTCTGGCTTTTTTTCTTCACTACAATGATGAAAGGAGGGCGATTCTTAAAGGTTATATATTACTTTGTTTGGAAAATCTGTTTGACTCATTCAGAATGCCCACGCTTGATGTTCTTCTATCCTTGTCTGACACTTCTCCTGCATTTCATAAGTATTTACGAAATGATTTGTATGGCATGCTATGTGTTCATGTTGCAATTTTACCCGTTAACCGAAAAACATCTATATATGTGGAATCAAACATTTCTGCTTCATGCAACCCTTGGCCTGTCAATTAGTGGCTTCTTCATTGGATGATAACTTGTATCTCCAGTACATTGCATTTCGCAATGTGCGCATTGAATGAGTCTCTATTGTTGAGCACCCCATAACACAGAAAGATTACTGTTTATTCGCAGTTTAATCTCTTTATGCGCATTAGCATACTATTAGTAAGGATGAGCAGTTCAGGGCCACAATCTACTTTATACAGAACTGTTGCTGAGCATTATTGTTAAGTTACAGGTAGACTATATGAGAAATTACGATAAGTGATTGTCAATTACCATCTTTCTGATATGCCCTTCTTATAATCAAGTTGTTCAATATCTGATTCTTATGGAAATTTGATGCATTTGACTGCATGTTTGGTGGTTATATCTCCTGTGACTTGCAAAGGATATGTTATTCCCATCATCGTATTTTTCTGTTTCTATTACATAATCCCCTTTTTATAAAGACAAATATGTGTTCATTTGAACAAATACCTGTTCTGAACATATGAAGAGTTATATTATCTTCTCTATTTTGTAGATGTTCTTAGTTTAAAATAGAAAATTCTCCAAGAAATGATAAATCATCATCGTTTCAACATGCTCCATGTAATTGTATGAAAGATATTGACAAAACATGTGGAGTGAAAAGATTGTTAAATTGAGCCTCCTCTTGGATATGCCAAGTTATGATGTTGGCTTTTGGTATTCCTTCAATGGGTGTGCATTCATTTAGAGTGGACCTTGAACACTGGATAGTAAATATAGTAAATATACGTGACAGTATGTATATGTTCAAATGTTCTAATAACATTTGCCTCCTCTCCATTCTCTCCATTGGAAAAATGCCAACCAATATGGAATATGCACTTTTTCTTTGATTAGCTTCTCTTTAGTTTTTTTTGAATTGTACTTCGAAGTTCTCTTGTTACACTGAACAGGTTATGCTCCTTTTCTAATACATTCTGGAGTTTTCATTTTTCTTTATCTGTGAATTTCCTTTTATGCATGAGTATCATGGTTGTGATGTGAAGGGTGTCCTAATAACAGTTTTATGATTCTGCTTGAGGCAGTAGAGAGGATTCGTAGTTGCCTTGCAGTTTTAGTGTGAAACTCTCTTCTTTTCTCCTAGTTTCAGTGGCATACAACACATACTCTCTCTCTCTCTCTCTCTCGCTCCCTCCCTACGTCCCCTCCCTTTTGTTTTATTCTACTTACATATGTATGTTTTTCTATTGGTTTCATGTTTGAATTATGAAGGATGTGATGAATTAATGTATTAAGTTTCAGGTTGTGATTTAGGTTGTAAGCCAGATTATATTGATAGGTAATGGTTATGGGGATTAATTGGAAAGTGTTTGGGTGATGGCCTGTGACATGGACAAGTGAAATTTAGTTGGTAGATCTGTTGGCTCTTCTGAAGGGAGGATAGGTTTGTGATAAGATGGTTGTGCAGTAGGCTATCCAGTAATTGGGACTAATCTCACTTTGCATGTGTAATATTTCTATTTAAGATGCATTGCCCATTATTATTACTGTACAGTTTCAGTTACTGTTTTCATATTATTTCATTAAGCCTAACTTTTAATGGAACTAATTAAGTTGGAATTTGAAATTATTGAGTAATCACAATGGAAGCTAATACATGAGCCATATATGGGATAGTAAACTTGTTTGTAACAGGTTGATAGTGCCTTCTTGTCTTTCGTTGCAATAGTGTTTGACATACCAGTTCGTGTTTCACATCTTGTTTTCCATTCATAAGAAATTTGGTTTATGGATCTAACTCATAAACCATCTTGAGTATTATCTGTTTGAGCACATACATGTGGTACTTTTTAGGTCCTTGCATGTCAAAGCTGATTTAAAATTTTATCAAAATCTTCTTTTCATTTGTTTGTACCAGGCCAGGGTGTAAAGTTCGAAAGAAGTGCGATATGAAGGGCCAGTTATTGGTGGTCCTTTCAGTCGAATTGATTTTGAACTTCAGGAAAACCACTGAACAGAATCTTCTGGGTAACTGGGTTCTTCTTTATTTTGGTTATACTTCATCTCCTGATGATGGGCCAGCAGAAGTTCAAAAGATGTCGAAGGCTATTGACCTACTAGGTTCTATTCTTTGTCTTCAACTCATTATTAAGATTGGCAAAATCCGAAAACTGAAGCTGTACTTTTGTTTTCTGGTTACCACAAGATTCACAAGACAGAATGTCAGGGTTCTACCCATATTTGTTACACTTGATCCTCAACGTGATACCCATTCACAACTGCATGCTTATCTTAGAGGTGTGCTTTTGCTGTTTGTATTCGTTTATGTGCTTGCTATTTTCCACTCCTTGAACTTGATAAAGTTTTCGTACAATTGTAGCTTGCTGGTCTACTAATATGCTGTGAATGATTAACATCCATTAATTCTACTTGTATTAAACTGGATTGCAGAGTTTGACCAAAGAATTGTGGGATTGACTGGACCGGTCTCAGCTATAAGACAGATGGCACAAGAATACAGGGTGTATTTTAGGAAATCGATGAGCAAGGAGATGATTATCTTGTCGAGTCTTCTCATAACATGTATGCTTTGGGCTTTCCTTCCTCCTCTCAATTGACCATTTTTGTTGTTTTCTTATTGTCCTCTTTCCAGTTTTTATGACGTTCTTATACACACCCTAAGTTAATCTAAGAGACACATAAGGAAACCTCAAACAGGTACCTATTGAATCCACAAATGCAAGTAGTGAAATGCTTTGGAGTGGAATATAGTGCAGAGGAATTGTCAGAAGCCATAGTCAAAGAGCTGAAGAAAACTATAACATAATCATTCTGCTGCATTCTTTTGTCTGGGAGGAAGATCTCATTTTCAATTGCAATCTTACGTGTTCTCTTAAACAGTTGAAATGCTGGTTCCTATACCCAGATTTCCATTAGAATGATGGAAATGAGAACGTTGAGACTTGTGTTGGGATGCTTGATGTGTTGAACAGATCTCCATATAAAAGAATACCAACAAATCTAGTTATGACAGTAGGATCTTAATTAACACAGGGATTGGAATTCATGTCAGATGGACAGTTTACGTTTATGAAATTTGATTAGCCAAAAAAAGTTTTTTGGTCAGATATCAGCTCTATGGAAATTGTGGTTACATTACAGCCCCTTTATTGTTGTTTTTGATATTTTGCTGCAAATCTCGTGAACCTTTGTTGGAGGGTTTGAGACCTGACCTGTTTTACTGTTGGTAAATTCGGTTAATTTGTTTTATGTTAAAGGCCCTGATGTAAGGGAGCAACTGTATCACTGTTATCTTTCTATTTGCTCTCATTTGGGCTTTATGAAATTTTCTGATGCACCCTGAAACCGTGGTGTGTGCTGTTGGTAAGGGTGTTCATGGATTGGACTGTTATGTTGGGTTAGGAAAAATCGAACCATACCGAATCCATATACGCAGGGTACCCGGTCATGTAGGTACCTATTAATAACGTGTCAGGTACCCAGTCCAATTATGACATATTTTAGCTTAACATTTTTTTAAAAAGTAACAAAATTGATTATACAAATATCCTTATAAATGAAAAGGGGAAGAAAAATATCCATTATATTGGGTCATAAAGAATAAAATTATAAAATTAAACCAGTATAGGTCCGATCTAGGTACCCTTGAGGCGAAGATTCTCAATCTGGTATCGGATTTTGTAATCTTAATAACTAACCCTGTCTCTTATACACATTTAATATTTACGAATTTGGGTACTTTATTTTTTCGATTCTATATGAACTAGGTCAGAGGTTAACGGGTCAAGATAAACACACTAGTTGCTAGTGTTTAGAGAACAACGAATAATATTGCCACATCAATTTTTGTAATGGCACAACTCTTTTTAATTTAATGACTAAATTTCCTAACAAGTTCATTATACAACATGTTGTGTCCCTTAGACTCTTATACACATCTACAAAATACCATAAATCTAATAAGTAACACCCCTCCCCCTCCCCCTCCCCCGTCTTCTAGGGAGGGACGTAGGGCTGTCTCTTATACACATCTAGATGTGTATAAGAGACAGGAGTAAGTGGAAGCTTCCTACTTACTCATCAACCAAAGCTGTCTCTTATACTCCCTAGATGTGTAAAATGAACACATTTTAACACATTATCATTGTACTTAATTTTGCACTCAAAATTATATAATTTCAATTCTTCATTTATTTGGATAAACTACGGAAATTTAAGTTTAAGTAGAAGGAAAAATTAATACTTAAAAGAAATGTAATGATATTATAATATTATATTACTTCAAATTTAATGGCCTACTAAATTTTGTTATAAAACTTTATTTGTTGCCAGTAGTTAATTACTATTTTTTGATTTAAATAGTAGGAATTTTAGTAAAATAATTTAACTATTTTTCTTGAGTTACAATAATCTTTTTAAATTTAATTAAGTATTAATGAGAAAAAAAATCAAAATGTTATATGACAAGTATCTCATCTCATCTCATCTTTGATTATATTTTTATATGAGTTGTCATTCATCTAAAAGGGCATATGGAGCCTTTTCCATATCCCTCTAGATGGAGAGAATGCTTGTCCAGTTTGATAAACTGGTTGATGATAATAGATTTTTTATCAATACCCATAGACTGTTTGGTAGGATAATACTCATTAATAGGCTATAATTAATTTTTTGGCATTTTTTGTTACATCTATCTTCTTCTTCCTTTCTTTAAATTGTATCTAAGAACAAACCTGAGCCACCTATTTCGCCACCATCATCCACCTCTGGCCACCACCGAGTACCACACTATCTTTAGAAGTTTTAATATGATTTTCTACCCAGATATTTTAGTTGATCTCATTAGTTCTGTCAAAATCAGCAAATTTCCCATGGAAACCGGTCTAACTATCAAAAAGTTCTCTAAATTGATGGAATTAATTCAACAAAATAATAAGCAATCAAAGTAGGAACTTCGGTCTAAATTTTTGGTTTTCTTGTATTCACTAAATTTCCATTAAATTGAACTAAGAAACTAAAAATAAGAAGAGAATTACATGGTTAAAGAGAGAAAATGACTGAAATTGTGAAGGAGCAAGAGAGAGAAAAATCAAGAGTTTAATGAACAAGTAAAATCTTAGCAAAATGAGCACAAAAATCTTCTGTGACACTATAGAGCCAAAGCGAATAAAAAATGAGTTTGAGAAGAAAGAGAAAATATTTCCCCAAATTCTCAGCCTATCTTCTCATTACTCAACACGTGGACAAAAAGACAAATTTTGTTAGGCTAGCTTCTCATCTAAAGGACACCGTTTGGGTTTCTTGCTATTACGTGCACAGCAAATCCCTTCATTAATCTGACATGGACCTTATTTAAGTTATTAAATCCTAATTTTAAGCAAAGCTACACCGTTTTTCTTCAATTTTCCCTCTACCCCATTTTTCTTCAATTAAACCTAACATTCACAGCAACTAAGACAATTCAAATAATTCCAACCAAGTCCCTGGTCATCCAACTTCATGACAATACTGCCCCCTTCAGCAAATCCTTGTCCTCAAGGATGAAATGTAGGAAACTGTGCTTCTATGCCTTCTACAAAATCCCATGTAGCCTCATGCTCTCATTTTCCTGTACACTAGATTAGCCATTAGATAAGAGCTTTATTTCCTTTCTGGACAGGATGAACACTGCTACCGGGTTCCATTTTCCAATTGCCTGCCCGTCCACCATTAGTAGGAGAAACACCATTCGCTTTCTTTGGGCTACCGTTCTGTACTATTCCTCAACGTTATTAATAGGTGATACATTTTGTGGTTAGAAAAAGCCAAAAGTGGATAAGATGACTAAGGCTACAATGCTTCCAAAGGAGACATCTAGATTGCTGTGTGATAAAGATCTAGATGTATTGCCAGTCAACCAGACAGAGTGGATAGATACAATAACTCGGTTTCAAAATAGCACCTGCCAAAATTCACTCATGAAGATTGTATCTCTATTAGACACAATCAACTACGGCATGTTGATTACTCTGGTAAACTAAAGTTGTTTTGCTTATTTAAACTAGCTTATTATTAATATTTTATGGATTTTTTATTAGATTTATGTGTTTTTGTTTAGTTTTATTGCATTTAGTAATTACATTTGCATTTGAGTAAATATTATCATATTAGTTTGAATTTTAGTATAATTTGTTACTTATTAGGTTTATGGTATTTTGTAGGTTTAGAATAAAGGGTATGGAGCTTAAAGAACGAAAGATTCAAGGAGCAAATTAAAAGGGCAAAATGGAGAAATCAAATTTGCCGATGAAGGCTCCATATCGCAATATGAATGCATGGACAAAATGCTAAATTAGCTCACTTTTTGTTGCCTCTTGTAATCTTTTGGCTAATGTGTTTGTAGATCGGTGAGTTAGGATTGTTCCCACGAGCACTATTGGTCAATTACTAGGGTTCACAAACCTACAAACTAGTTAGACAAAATAATTGAAAGATTTTTGTTCTATCCAAACTAAATCAAGTTGTACTAGGAAACTAAAAGCAATTATCAAATGCAATTAAGGCTAGGGGAAGCAAGAATGTAAAACTAGAGAAAGTAATAAAATTCATTGGAAGCAAAGTTAAATTAATGCACTAGAAAATAAACGCATCAACATTAAAATAAAACTATGAAATTGCAGGAAAAACAAGAATTAAATTGAATTTAAATCAAGAAATCAAACTGAATAGCGTAGCCCGCAACAAGAAGTTGATGTGCTTGAAGTCTTGAGCAAGAAAAATAAAACCCTAGCTATGATTTTTTTAATATTCTATTCTAACTGTAATCTAACTAATAGCTGCTATGTTATACTCAACTCCCCTCTTAAGCTGAAATGTTTATTTATAAGGGGTACATCGGTGTGTTAGACCTCTGGAAGATGATAAAAATATGTTAACTTTTGATAAGGAGTCTAACCAAGTGGAGAAAAATTCTAAAACAAGTAATTCACATAAGCTGCAGCTCGGCATGTGCACATTTCCACGATTTCCTTGCGCATGTGAGTAAATTCCAGTAGCAACAACATCATTTTCTTGGTGTGCAGGCTTTACCTTGAGCACGTGCGCAAATGGTAGACTGTCAGCTTCAATTTCCATCTCGATTTTGACCTTGAAACTACAGGAATTTGGAAAACCTCAAAACATAGAATTGTGGTCCTCTCTCTTAGCTTTCCAAAACATGTTGAACCACCCCAATTGGAGCTCTGAGCCAAAAAAGTTATGCTTGAAATGTAACATGCCATGATTGGCCTCCCGCCGTGCATGTTTTGTATCCTTTTGATTTTTCTGAAACATATTTGGTCTTTTTGGCTTCTTTTTCATCCAAGACCTACTCAAACTAAAACTAAAATATGTAAGATCATAACTAACTCAAGTATTGCTCAAATTACATGAAAATAGAGGTAAATGACACACGAAATATGCAACATTTATGAGTTTATCAAATACTCCACATTTAGCTTTTGATCATCCTCGAGCAAAAATAGAATAAAAACAGATAAGTTCATCAAAAAAATACCCAACACATCTCAACAATTGTCCACATGAATAATTAATAACTATGCCATCATCTAAAGTAATTTATGAACTCAAAAGTTCAAATGCTAATAAAACCCTACACACGAAATCCGGTGCGTGTATGAATATAGCCATTTAGTAAAAACTCAATTTTTCATGACACTCGGATTAAATCATGCAAACTCTTAGAATTTTTCTGAATACCCTATAGCTTACTCTTCCTACACATTTTCACTTATATAGACAACTAAATTTAAATTAGGTAGGACTTTTTATCTTGTAACGTTAGGTTAGGGTATTGGCTAATCAAAGAAGGGAAAAGGATATCTATACATAAGACAAAGAAAGAGGCTTAAATTAATGTTGGCCACACATCAAAATAAAACTTCTTCTCCAACACATTAAATACCAATCCTTCAAAGAAATAACTCCACACTTAATCAACAAACACCCATGAAATTTTCATACCATAAACAAAAAGTCTTCCTTTTTCAATTTCAACCCAACACGACAACCTTTTTCCGCACATTTATTTATCGCTTTTTTTTTCTCACTCCCAATACGAGTATCAGTGATAGGTACTACCCGTAAACACTAATACAGGTACCAGTGATGGGCACTACTTGCACATACAGGTACCAGTGATAAGTACTACCTGTATCACAACAAGGCCGGTACCAGTGATAGGCAGTACCTGCACTCATAAAAAAATTTCTTCTCAATTCAAAATTCTTTTTTCTTCCAATACCCCATCTTACCCCATTAATGTACACCACTCACTCATACAATTTACCATCCTTATTTAACTACCTTTCACCCTTATATCCCCAAATAAATGTGTGCAATACTAAGCTCTTAAGGGACATTTAGGTTAGAAAAAAAAAAACATTAAACTCATAAAAGTAGGTAAAATGAGTTTTAATGAAAGAAAGCGAATGGTGTTTCTCTCCATTCATTACAAATCAAGGCTCAAATAGGGTACTAGGGATACAATTTCAATAAGGGTTGGCTTGAAAGGTTCAAACATCCAAAGAAATGAACTACCCTCATCTTTAAACCAAATTAAGCTATCTACAATTTCGTTTCAAAACTACAATAAAGAGAGTTCTAGGATGCAATATATGTGAGTTTACATAATTATCTATAGCATCAAAAATAAATCTAATTTGTAAGCTATTAATGCTAAAAAATTGTCAGAAATCATGCATGGAAAATTATGAATATTGACTATCCACTAATGATGGTTCATCTCAAAATTATCACACAGAAAATTGAAGAGACATGCTAAGCGATTGCAAAATTTTTGAAAATCTCAAAAATTTAACTAATTCAAATAAATTTTTCAAAAATCTTGTTGACTAGTAAAGCTCTCAGATCAAAAGAAAAGCTAAAATATTGAAGCTAAAAGTGAGCAAACTACACCAAGCAAATGTAAATACAGATAATTCCCTACCCCACACTTAAAAATAAACATTGTCCCTAATGTAAAAGCAAATAAAAGAAAAAAAAAAAGGAAAGGCAAAGCTTCTTTGGCATTGTCGTATGGTCGGCGTAATGAATCCCTACACAAATATCCATGAGAGTTGTATGAATTGGTCATAGCTCTAAAACAAAAACAAAGTTACACCAATAGAAAGATTACGACAATAAAAGAATTTTAGAGTAAGAAATGTAATCCCTTTGGGCATACACAATTACCAACCAAAGAATACCCCACTAAAACAATAAAAAAAAAAAAATCATCCTAAGGTAAATGACAAAGATCAATAAGTCTATACGGAAAAACAAATCCCTAGTGGCATCTGCACAAGAAGGAATCAAGACTTGTCATCAAAGGAGGCTAGCTCTTGTGGAAAAGGGAAAAAAGACCTGTGGAAAATTAGAAGAATCCTCCCCTCGTATAAGAGTGCTAGCTGTCGAGCCTCTATCGTCTGCTACCATTGATGTTGATAATGAATAAACCTCTCAAAGTGAGGCGGTGCAAGCACTGTTGCTTTGCTAAAATAAGCTGAAGCAACTCCTCTTGACTAAGTCCCAGTGTTGGTTCACTCGTTGTTGCGGAAGCACGAGTAAGGGTCGATGAACTGGAGTTCTAGTCCCATCCTCTAATGCTATAGGCTTACGGACTTTCAACCTTTCTTCGGTAGGGTCGATTATAACACCAGCATCAATACATAGCATAGTAATCAGATTTGGGAACCACAAGCCAGCTGACTTGACAACTGTGCTACATTGAATTTGCTGGCTAATCAAGTGGCCCACATCCACTGGTCCACTAGAAGCAATAGGATAGAGTAATTTGGCTCGCTCTAAAGTGACATGAGTTAAATAAGAATTTACACTATGAATCTAAATTTAAATCAAACAAACCTAACTCATGTCACTTTAGAGCGATGCCAAATTCAGCTATCATATTGTTTGTAGTGTCTCTTGGATGTGGGCCACTGTGTATAAGAGACAGGTCAAATGCAACATCCTAGAATCAATTTCACTGTCTCTTATACACATCTAGATGTGTACAAAAACTTTACTCTCCGTAGTTAGTTATGCATATTGGCATAAAATTCATGGACCACCGGGAGCACGTCTTTATTTGGAGTACTAATAGCCTTGGAAAATCTCCTTGAATGACTAAGATGATTCAAATTTTTTGGGAGAGTTTAAATTTTTGGATTTTGGTTGAATTGGTTGAATACACGGATAGAAAAAAGAAAATTTTGTGAAAGGTTTTAGGGTTTTAGGAAAGTTGGAAATGGATTTCTACTATTGAAAATTGGCCAAGGCTTTGTATTTATACTCCAGGAGCTTTTACACCCATATCTATTTTTCAAGAAGAGATTGAAATATGATATCTAGAGTTTGAAATAGAAAAGCCCTTTGAAATTTGAAGTTTGGACTGCGGTATCGAATTTCTCTTGATCACGAAATTGATATAATGGTATCAACTGAAATAAAAAAAAAATGGCTCCTAGAAGTTCTCATTGATAACCTAGTTTGGAATTTTGATATCATGATATTGTTTGAAATTCACAAATTTGGCTCTAGGATGTTGCATTTGACACTGCGGTCTTGACTGAACTTCAGCAATACTCCATTTTCCATACTTAGGCAAGTTTTAGCCTTGTTTCTAGCCTGAACTCACTTGATTCTAGCATGTTGCTCTGCCACAAACAATCAAATCGCAAAATTGATGCACATTTCAATTCATATTTCCTTTAAAACACACAAGCAAACATACTAATCACATTAAAGCTAATTTAACCATGTGATGCCTTTACTAGATCTCCAACCTCCGGGGACTGATTCAGTTGCCTGCCTAGCTCTCACCAAAAGGCTGGCTAAATACACTTATAAAATTAGAATTTAGACTTACTCTCAAATAATCAAATAAACATAGTAATGTAGAAATAGAATTTAGCTCCAACAAATCTCAATACAAATTACAGCTTATAAGGACCAAATCCATAACACAAACTATCTTAGCTAAAAAAACTATAAACCAAGTACAAGAACTATAATCTAAGGAAAAGCAACGTTCTGGAACTTGTTTCTTGTACCAATTGTTAAGCTTTTAGTCCTTCCCACCTAAGGAAAACAAATATAAAAGAAAACGTGAACTAATGCTCAATGAGGTTTTAAGTTGTGAAACACATTTTATACAAAGTGTCCAATAATCTTCGATATAAAAATTAAACTCAGCAATTAGTTGATCGATATTCATTTAGTCATAAAATTCAACGCAACTATGAAAAAGGCAAGTACACAAATTTAAATACAAGTAAAAAAGATACGGGTGGATATAAGAGATCTCAACTTGAACTAGCAATATTTACATTTTCTGTATAAGAATAAGTTAGCACAACTCCATTGGCTATGAAGAACTGGGCCCTGCTATGTGTAGTTTGGATACGTCGTATAGTATAGTCAAATACGCCATGAAACTCCAAGTGGCCACAACAGAAAGGGAAAATCTTGAGACTCCCAAAATAATAATCACACATCCACAAGCTGATGATCGTCTCGTCCAAAGCAAGTGGGATGCATAGCCATGGAAGCTAGTCTATTTTACACATCTAGATGTCCTATACTATACGACGTATCCAAACTACACATAGCAGGGCCCAGTTCTTCCCAGTACAATAAAGTACACAACTAGATTTACGAACATGCATAAGTAACTCACGAATATAGCATAAAATTCTTCACAATAAATTGTAACATGAAATTCTTTAGCTCCAACAACACAGAGAACATTTCACTTATGATGAATACACAAAATGAGTAAGCATCCAAAAATAAACAATTAAAGAAAGAATATGAATGAGAATGATTGAAAACTGTGTTAAAGGTTCTATCACTCTGTGTAATTTTCATGTAGAAATGACCATCAAATTATCACTCAATTTGGCTTAGAGATAGCCCCAAAATACATAATCATCATAAGTCTATAAATTGTTTTCCAGCTTAGAATAAGTTCAATAAAACCTTCATGTCTCGAGTAATACAACTTCAAAAATCATGTTCTTAGTATCATGTAAACTTAACTTGATATACCAAATTCTTATCGAGGAATCTTTCCAAGATTCATAGTGTAAATTCTTCCAAAATGATCACAAAGGTGGAATATCATCACAAACATCACTATGAATTTCCAGATTACACGGTTTCACTAAAATAAGCATATCTCAAGATATATAACTATAGTAATTTTAATTCTTAAGGATTTAGAAATTGTATTCATTGTACTAAAACTTTCGTGAACAAGACATCCTCAAAATATTTGTATAATCTGCTCAAATTCAACTACAAAATGAGAAATCATATAGATTAACACAAGTAGCTCTAGATTTGGGCAGTCTTGCATAAATCATCATAACCTGAGATATATAACTCTTATAACTATGATTCTTAAACATTTATAAGTTATATGAAAAATACTATGAACTTTCATCAGCAGAATCGAACAATATGCTATGTATTGATGCTGGTGTTATAATTTTTGCCAATTTCAAGGTTCATTTAAGTCAGTACACAAATAATTGGATCATGAGCTTTATGCTAAATTAAATCTATTTTAGTCTAGTTTCTAGAACAACAAATGGAGATCAATTTGGAGTTTTTACAATAAGTTATAGCTGTGAAACCGCTCAAAACCGTCCAAATTCTGCAGTTTCGCAAAATTTGTAATTTCAAATGAATTTCATGTATCTTATACACATCTAAATCATGTTTAAATCATCAAAAATTATTATATTAACATTTTGAAACATAGCTATATCATTTATTTCAGAAAAATGTTAGAAATTTCTCACCGAAGTGTTGAAGAACTTGCTAATACCTAGCTATCCACTTCTCCTACATCTTCAGGAGATTTTCCAAGCAAATTTGCTGCCACTCTTTTACACCTAAATCCCAGTAATAGTACATATAAAATAAAAAATTAGAAAACTATTTTAGATGGCTTAGTTGGTTTAGAGGCTTAGCTTAGAGGGTGACACCTCCAAATAGCTAATAACACCTCCTACTCGCTAATAACACCTTGTGCTTCATAATCCAATGATACCTCCTATTTGCCAATGACACCTCATGCTTCATAATCCAAGGAAACCTCCTACTTACAACGCTATTTTGCTGGAATGAAGAGATAGAAACACCTCAGGCTTCCTAGTCCAACTAATAGAAATTCTATTGTCCTCCATAAAGTTTTAAGAAAATACTTAATTAAGTCAACTCATTGATGTTTGAATATCTGAAATGACCCCTAAATTGGTTCAAATAGCATTCATGTCCAATTACAAAATAACAAGATGCCTAATCATACCCCAAGTTGACTTCAAAACTATCACTAGCAATCAAACTCGTAAAATTTAAAACCTTAAAATTATGGGTCGTCACAAACCTAGTTTTAACTAATCAAGCATTAAAACTAAATAACATGAAAATTAAATCAAAATAAACACAAACAAGAAAATTAAAGCTTGGGGTACCTCCCAAGAGCGCTTGTTTATACTTATTAACTTGACTATGACAATGTTGAGCTTTAATTGACACAATAAAGGATAGATGGACATCGTTTCTCTTTTGGCTTTAGGGGTAAAGTTTCAAATTATGGTTGTCAATCATGAGCATTTTGTCACCATACTTCAAGTGAATGTGTCCTTTTGGTTATATGTCAATAATGAGGAATGGACAGACCCATGTGGCTATGCCCTGTATGTGATTTTACTTTGGCGTATTTGACAAAAATTGTCTCTTATAGATAATCTAGATGTGAGTCTTCACATTCATTTATATTAGCAACATGTGTCATCAGATTCAAAAACATTAAATTTGTGTACTTCCACTCTCAATTTGTAGTTTCAACTTTACTTTTTTGACAACAATAAAAGCATGTAATGTAGACAAGAATAGTCTTCCTAGTATTAGTTGAATGTCAGTGTCTTCCTCCATTTCTCGTACCATAAGTCCACAGGAAAAATTAACTTTCCTACTTGAACCAAGACGTCCTCCACTATGCTAAGTGGTTTCCTTTTGGTCTTGTCCACCAATTGAAGAGTGCAATTTTAGGGTTTAGCATGATTGTCATATCCAATTTATCATAGATTGTCGTTGTCATCAAATTAATGCTAGCACCCAAATCACACAAAGCACGACTGATGATGTGATCTCCAATGGTAACCAGAATAGAAAAGCTTCACGAATCTTTTAACTTAGATGCAAATCTTCGTTGCATAAGTTCACTACATTGTTCACTTAGGAAAACGGTCTCTTCATTATTCCACTTCCTTTTCTTGAGCCAAGATCTCCTAAGAATAAACTTGGCATAATGAGGCATTTTGGTGAGTGCATCATTGAAGGAATGTTGACTTGAATCTTTTTGGACATTTGAGCAAATTTTGTAAATTGGTCTTCCTTTTCCTTTTTCTTAAGGTCAATTAAACTTTGTAGGAAAGGAACTTTCACTGAAGGATTTGTTTCCAAAGACTCTTCCCATTTTTCAGTTTTACTCTTCTTTTTCTTTGGACTCATGGCCTCATTCTTTTCTTTCCCAACCTTCTCATCATTTGTAACCTCAACTTGGATATCATCCCACCTTTGGGTTTGGCTTTTCCTCTCGTTCTTCAACTTCATGCTTCCCATCCTCCATTGTAGTTCCCATCCATTAAAGTGATGGCATTACAATGTTACAGGGGATGTTGTTTCCTTGGATATTGATCTCTTAGATTTGGGAGTGTATCACTAAGAAGTGCACCACTAGATCTATCGGATACTTGTCTAGCCATTTGACTCAATTGGGTCTCCAAATTTCTAGTAGAAGTATCTTGATTTCCTGCAAATGCTTCATGTTCCCTCCTAATGGATTAATTCTCCTTTCTCAAAGTTTTAATCTCCTTTCTTGAGTCTGTAAATTGAGCATCATCCATATCCCATTAATGAAGTGGAGCACTCATCAAATATTGTTGATTTCGAGGTAGTTGTGGTTGATAAGAAAATCTTGGTTGGTAGTTGTAAAGGTCTTTGCTGAGGTGGTTGGTATGGTCTGGATTAGGAGGCTTGGTTTTGGAAATTTGTTTGATGGGAAATTTGAGATCCTAGATTGTCTATCCCATGAAAAATTAGGATGGTTCCTCAGTGTTCCTGCATGCATTAGGTTGTGGTCTAGGTTGAAAGATTGGTTTCCCAAGTAGTTCACTTGTTCATTGCCCATGAATGATCCCTCACTTGTGCATTGACCATTTGGATAGTCCCCTGAGAAAAAATCACGAAGTAGTGATTCTGTTGACAAAACATTCACCTTCCCAATATTCTCTTATGCCTTGGTAAGGTTGGCCATCATGTTTGTCATTAAGCTATTATGAGTCATCAATGTATTGACATGACCTAGATGAAGGTCTCTTCTTTGGCCTTGAGGGAGGTTTGGAGGTTGTTGTTTCACAATAGGAGATGCCGCTGGTCTATACTGCTAATAGTTGAAGCCATGGTGTTCAACAACCTTTGGACTTCTTCTGGCGTCTTGAAAGATAGAGATCCACCGGCTGATGTATCTACAATGGACTTGGTCTCTTGGAAAAGACCATTATAAAATGTTTGAATTTGTATGCATTGCCAAAGTGGAATAGCATGGTGTGGGCATCAACGAAGCAATTCCTTGTATCTCGCAAGCATCACTTATACCTTTCCCAGCATTTTGATTGAAAGAAGTGATTTTATTTCTTAGCCACACCGTCCTTGAAGGTTGAAAGTTCTTTGCAAGGAATTCTTGTGCTAAGCCATTCCATGTGGTGAACGTTCCTTGATAATGACTTCGTAACCACCATTTGGCTTTTTTACTAAATGAGAATGGATTGTCCTCATTCTCACGCAATTTGAGTGTACCCCATTGAATTTAAAAGTGTCAAGTACCTCCTCGAAATTCATCAATTGTATGTAAGGGTCTTCATTTGGTCCATCCCTAAAAACGGCGTGGGCTTGTAACATTTGAATCAATGACAACTTAATCTCGAAATTGTTAGCTTGAATAGGAATTCTATCAATGCTTGAATTGGCTCCATCAAAATATGGCATTGCATAATCCCTTAGCAGTCTCCTATTTCTTTTAAACCATGATAAACACTGTCAATCTTCATTGCCATTACCTCCTAAGACATTGATACCAAAACTCTCTTTATTATCATTATTCCTAAGTGGTTCACATCATCCACCCTTCTGTTGTTATTATCGTCCACAATTGTAATTTTCTCTTGTCCTTATTTTAGTTTTTTCTTTTTTTGGATTCTCTTTAGTATCTTTTCAAGTTGTAAATCAAGAGGAAGTAAGACCGCTTTCTTAAGAACCATACACTACAAAATAACAACCAAGAACAAGTCAAATTTCAACGACAAGGCACAAATACAAGAATCGAGTATTGATAAGCAATCATATTATCAAAAAAAAATTAAACAACTAAACTAAAAAAACCACAAAGCACCTGATATTGCCATAAAACAAGTACAATCCTTAGCAACAGCACCAACAAACACCCAACTAATAATAGAAAACTCTATCAAATACTACACCACAATTTGTTGTTTATTGGTGGTGACAATTACTTGACTTAAGGGGCAATTGAATTATTTATGCATTCAAAAAGAGGTTAAAGAAAAATTTCAACCAGACTAAACTAAACAAAGTAGATGACATTTAAGAAACTAAACAATTAAGAGAAAAGTACGGACCGAGCTAGGAAAATGATATTGTTCTAATCGGTTGTCCAAATAGTGGGTCAAACTAGAGGTTCATTCCCAAATATACACCAAACCCTTGTCCCAGTAGTTGATTAATACAAATACACAACACGGAATTCTATGAACCAACTAAAACAAACGGCATCTTAGCCGAACTATCTTTTTTCCTAATCCGATGATTGTTTGATCTTTGATTAACATGGAACTGCCATATCTAGTGCTAAATCCACCAATGAAGCTCAAAGGTTGGCCACTCTAACTCACTTAAATTCCAAAAATAACAATTGTTATCTAATTTTCCTCGACTAAATTGACCACCAATTAGAACTACTCCCGCACATGTGAAGAGATCTGTACTAATGCGGAAAATTTTAATTAATTTATGGAAACTTTGAAATCTTTATACTTTCTTCTAAATATTCTACTTACTATACTACTTACTATGTGCATTGGGGTATTCTACAAGATTGTTTTCAAAAAGATTTCTATCCCAGGGATTACAATTCGTCCATTTCCCTTACAAAATGAGATTTCAAACCATGGTATCAGAATTCACTTTATGAATTTGATACCATGGCCGAAATTATAATTTGGGTCGTATCATTTTCCTATTCTTAAGCATGCTATCAAATTCATAAAGTGAATTCTGATACCATGGTTTGAAATCTCATTTTGTAAGGGAAATGGACGAGTTGTAATCCCTGGGATAGAAATCCTTTTGAATCAAATCTTGTAATATACATCCAAAATTCAATAGTAGCAAAATTATGTTACAAATTACTGTAAAACTAGTACTACAAGTCTAATATATACTTAACACAAATGCAATTACTAAATACAATTAAACTAAAGAAAAATAGGCAAAATTAGACACTTAAATCCAGAAGATACTATCGAAAGGCTATAGTTTAACAAGAATAATAACTCTATTTTCTAGAGTTATCACTTTCTTAAGATGCGTCCCTTTTGCATGCTTTCTTAAAGTGCCTTCTTTAAAATGCTTTCTTTTCAATTATTGTCTTTAATTATGTACTAGTTAGTTTGGGTTAAGATTGATGATGCCATTTTCTCATGGTTCTTGATTGACCTGTGGTTGGATGGTGAAAATGCCAGAAAAGGAATATTGGGACAACCAGTTCTAAATGCTTTGGGAACTTGGTCTTGTACCAATTTAGTGGATTTTAGCACAACATAAGAGCATTGAGTATTAATTCCTATACTAGGTATTACTTGATAGTAAAGGTTAGTAGTCAAGCCAAGATGCTAGCTTTTCTAGTTGGTTCCATGAAATTCAATGTTTATAATGAGAGTAGAATCATGAGTCGGGCCAAGGGATTGATTCATACTCGGGAGGGAACCCCTAGTTAGACACGTTA
This sequence comes from Cinchona pubescens, assembly GCA_025175665.1. Taxonomy (NCBI): domain Eukaryota; kingdom Viridiplantae; phylum Streptophyta; class Magnoliopsida; order Gentianales; family Rubiaceae; genus Cinchona; species Cinchona pubescens. The sequence goes on from JANKKI010000357.1 coordinate 41,025, forward strand.
AACTACTTGACCCAATCAGTTGATTAAACCATGGAAATTGGCTAATTGAACGCTAACCCCTTTAAATTTCTTTCTTAGTCTTTTATTAAATTTAGTTTTAGTTAAATTCTCTTTTAGTTAATCTCTTCAAATAGTAATCTAACAAAATTATTGATAATTACCGAGATCCCGACCAATTCTTATGGGTTACGATCTTCCAGTCCACTTGCTACTATTTGACCCCGTACACTTGTGGTGCACCATCTAGTTAATGAAGTAAAGGGATGCGTGTACGTTGTCACACTCCTTGCCTTCCAAAGGTAGTAGAATTTAAGAGTTTATAAATGCATAACTAGATGTGAAACGCATTAGTCCAATAATGGGCTCACATGATTTCTAAGAAAAGAAAATGATACCAAAAAAATAAATAAATAAAACTAGTCAAAATCCACAACCTTACATGCACACAAATATACATGAACAAATTCATAAGAAAAACTCAGAACTAGGCAATGATCAATTAAAGTTATATAACTTAACAATGAATTTATTTCATGTTACACACTTTTCACAAGAAACAGAAAAAAACTCACAAATCTTTTTCGATGAAAGAGACGAATTTAGACATTGAGAATGGGAAAATTTGAACTCGAGTGGTGATGATTATGGCAGCTACCCTTCTCTTCTTGCTAAAGCCATGGGAATATTCTTCTAAAAGAACTTGATCAGTATTTGAGTTGTGTGTTTGTGAGAGAGGGAGTTAGTATGCTACTAATTGATTATTAGTATGTTACTGGTAGCTGAAATCGGGAGGACTAGTGGGGGGTGTTTACAAGGCTTTTGGAACAAGACATTGCGATAAAATAGGATTAGGATAGAAGTGAAGATAAGGAATAGAGAGAGGGATGGATAAGAGATTGATAGAGATAGATTTAGGAAAGATAGTGATAGAGAGGGATAGAGTGGGATAGTGAGAGAGATGATAATGGGAAAAGAACAAATATGAGGGAGAAAAATATCTTTATTTATACATTTTTAAAATTAATAAATAAAATTAAAAATAGGTGTCTATGGAGAGATTCTTGCATATCTCCTTATGTTTAGAAGACAGAAATGGAAAGGTTAATTAAAGAAGTGTCGTAGAATGGAATCATACAGCCAAGCAACAATTCATTTTCTTCACTAGTGTTAGTTTAGTCAATTTCTATAGAACATGGAGATTGTGTGTTGACTATAAGCAGTTAAATGAGCTTATAATGAAAGACAAGTTCCCTATGCCTATGATCTCTACTCTAATGAGCTAATTGATGAATTACATACATCAAAGTATTTCAACAACGTAGATTTGAGGGTTAGTTATCACAAAAAAAGGATGAAGGAGGGTGACGGCAATAAAACATGCATCTTTTAAAATTCACCAAAATTTGCTTGAGTTTAGATTTATGACTTTTGGATTGACAAATACATTTGTCACCTTTTAGAGCTTGATACATGATGTTTTTAAGGAATAGCTAAAGAAGTAAGTGTCAAGCCTTCAGGAAGAGTTCAAATCAAGCAAACAAGTAACAATAAAATCTCATAAAATCACTACATTCTACCTCACTTTTGTTAGTATATGGAGTTGGTTGTAGTGTAGGATGAGTGGGTATCGTTCCCACAGAGATTTTTGGCAAGAAATTACTAAGATTCACAGACCTTTGTATAGTTAGGCCAATCAAACTGAGAAGAAAGATCCTAATCTAATCAAAGCCATAATGCAATTTAACAAGTTAAAACTGAAATTAAACTATATCTACTGATACTAAAGAAAGCAATTAAACTTAAGTAGCTACAAAATTAAGAAACCAATTAACCTATTATAATGAAAACAAGTAAATAAGAACATTCGATTCTATACTAATTGAACTCAGCTGCGATTAAAAGTAAAGAGCAATTGATTAACCAAACTAAAGAGAACACTAAGAAAACGTGTAATTCATGTAGATGTCATTTCTAGTCTAGAATATGTAAAGAATTATGATTGAAATTAAAATACCTTTTTTTTCGATTTTTTTAGAATAATGAAGAAGGCCCACTAAAAAATTAACTAGAAATTAAAGCAAGGAATTGAAACTTGAATTTGAAAGCACTAAATTAACAAGAACCCTAATTACTCTAAGAAAACTTGAAATGGAAGTAAAGAGATTTCTAAGAATTTAAACTAGAAAGCAAGTAAAAATTATGTCTACTTAAAGCTAAAGATTAACCCAGTACTAATATGTAATGGAAAATCTAGACCAAGAATTTTTCATTAAATCTTGTAGAAAATTAAAGAGGATTTATATTAAGTCTCTTATACTTGCGGTCAAGATTTCCATTATATTATAATCTAACCTAAACTACTAACTACATATAAACTATGTGTACTATCACATATCTCTAGTACCTTAACTAGTAGAGTACTACAAGCTGTCTCTTATAACATCTGACAATGGAAAAATTCAGCAAATTAGTAGTGCCAGTCTTGTATTTTTCCTATATCTTTGAAGCGAGTCCATGTCGCGACAGGAATAAGAAAGCATCGTGACATGCTTAAAACTAAAATTACATTATCTATTTTCGTATCCTGTCTCTTATTTGGCAAAGTTGATGTCGTGACTTGGACACCATTTTCAACAAATCTTTAATTCTTCTCAAATTGCATCATGGCCATTGTATGTTTATTCCAGCTTCCAACCTCCAATTTAGACCTACATAATATTAAACCAATTAAGTAATCAATTTAACTAAAATTTCCATCAAAGTTTATCATATTTAACAATAACTAAAATATATTAACACATAATATGAAAATTAACTAAAATCTTCAATTAATTAACCAAAATTCAGAATTTAAACTAAAAAAATACCATGATTTAGAGTAAACTAACTCTAGTTTACTAGAGTTATTAGTAAGTATTTGTATTTTTGTATGACAAATTGGTCTATAGGCCAATTTGGAGGCTCCCACCAAGTGTGTGGTTACTCTCCTAGGGTTGCTAAAACAACAACAATTTTTATACACAAATAGAATATTTAGGCCAAATCATCTTAAAGGAATGGGAACATGCTGACACAAGAAGATAAAGGGGATGGTGAAATAGCTTGAGCCTAAAATTATTAAAGAATTCAAGGGATTTTTGGGGTTAATTGGTTATTATATGAAATTTGTGAGCGGATATGGAGGAATGGCTAAGCCTACAGATAACATGCTCAACAAAGATAGTTTCCTTTAGAATGAAAACTACAAGTTGGCTATGTGTACCACACTAGTTTTGGCTATAGTGAAGTCTTTTAACATAAAATAAGTGTTATTTTCATATATTTCCCCCTTATTTTTGTTGCATATCTTCAATGCTTTCTATGTTATTTTAAGGTTTTTAGGTTTTCAAGTAATTTAGATTAAATTAAGGTTTTTGTTTAGGAATGTTGTTTTAAGTGTTTTTTGGTCATTTATTTATGTATATTTATGTGTTTTTATAGGTTTTTCATGAATTAAGGTTCAAATGGTTTATTAGCATGCGAATTGGAGTTATCGGAACAACAATTAGTGAGCTTGGGCATAAGAGCTGCACGCAGTAAGGCATGGAAGCTCACTAACTAGTTGGTCACTGTAGCACCTAGCAAGAGCCTTGACATGCCCAAGAAATGGGCAGCAACAGTAGTCTCACAAGTTTTCGGGTTTCTAGGGCTCCAGGTGTTTGTTCTGGACCCGTTTTGGTGCATTTCGAAGCTAATTTAGAGCCCTGCAATTTGTAACTTTTAAAACCTATATATAATGGTCTCTAGAGCAAAAATCACATTATATAACAAAGATTAAGATTTTCCCGTAGGAGCTGCAATTTAGGCTAGGGTTTTGTTGCTTTTGTAAGAAGGATTTAGGAGAATGCTCAAGATAAACTTGTACCATGAACTTATGCTCTTTTATTATAGAAGACTTCTTTGAACCCTATCTCATGCTATTTAATTCTTGTTTTATGGTTTGTTTACTATTTTTCATGTTCTAGCGTTCTAGTTATGGTTTTGAAGATGCAGTTGGTTTCTATGGCTAGATTTACTTTTTGATGTTCTTGATTAATTTTCATTATATGATTTAGTTATTGTTATGATATTAATTATTTTAAGTGCCTAATCAACATTTGGAATGATTTAATTAGTGTATAATGAGATCGTAACAAGTTCTTTGCATGCTAAGAGCGAATAGCAATCAACATGAATTTGGAAATTTTACTAGATCAAAGGATTAATTTCCGTTTGTTTACTCTTTCATGGATTTCATGCACATAAAATGTATTATTTTTGCTTCTAGTTGATTGATCTAATAGATCAAGGAAACTTATTAGAAAGAAAAAGAAAACTTTGATTGCTGAATTGTTCGTCCTAGAACTTGGCATACCATTCGAATAGAAATAGGTTTATTATTTGCACAATCAATATGTAATAACGACATAAGGAAATTTGATTGGCAACTATGGAAATTGAACATGAATGACTGGACATAAATTTAAGCCTTGCAACCAATGTGATCATGAAACTCTAACACTTTTTCATCTATTTGTTCAAGTTTCTTTATTCTTGCTTTAGTTAATTTCTTGTTTTTGTATAATTATACAAAGAACTACAATTCTGATTGTCCAAAAATTAATACAATTAGTAATATCAATGCTTATCAATAGTTCTTGTGGAAACGGTACTCACTCACTACTATATTACATGATACGATCTCTTGCACTTGCAAGAGTATAGGAATTTTCATAACAAGTTTTTGGCACCTTTGACGAGGACTGGTTTGGAATTGATACCAACTTTGTTTAATTTTTGAGTTTGCTATTGTTGTTTTTATTTTGTGGTACTACAAACTACAATAACCATTCTTACAATAATGTCGGGAAATTATTTGAAGTGATGTGACCCAAATTCTAAAGACTACAATATAGGATGGTGTGGCCATACAAATTTCTATTAGAGTTATCAAGAGGGGTGGGATTCTTATGATTCATCTCCTTTACTACCTCAAGAGCCAGAGCAGTATATATAGGATGACTTTGACATTATTGAGCAAACATTGATCACTTTTATGGAAGAGAGAATGTGTTCCATCAGAATATTGGAGACTCAACTTGAGTAGATTTTGCAACAATATGTAGAAAGGCTTCCAAAGGATCACATTCCTACTCTATATGCACAAGTTGATGATTGTACCTTTAGAAGTGGAGTGTATGATCAATCTAATGAAGGCATGGAAGGGAACGAGGACATAAAATATGACTACATGCAAATTGAAGAGGTTTACAAGGAATATGTGATGCCAATTGGAGCAACACCTGTCTCAGATGGTGACCAAATTTTCTCAAAATATCGAGATGGATTAGACTATATTGGGGTAGTTAAGAAGCTTCCACCATTTGCCAAGGCTCCAATAGCTCAAGGTTATTTTGGATGTGCTATACGGTATTGAGAGTTTCTTCAAGACTACCACATGTTGGCGAAGCTTCCATGGCTTTACTAGAAGAGTATTTCTTTCCTTTACTATCTATGTTATTATATTTTATTTCCTTCATATTGGTATTAGTTTAAGAACCCAGTTTTAAGCCTCGTGACTAGTTAGATTTTTGTGTTTTGTGTTGTAAAACCTTTCGATTAATGCTTGGATATTGTGTGTTTAGCTGATGACATCTTGGTCTAATTTAGCTTATGATGATGGATTATATGCTTGCTTGATGAATTGTGGTTGTCATGAAATTTTCAATTGGACTTGAACTTGTTTGTTGCTATTAGGTTGTGGAATTGCTAGTGTTTGGTACATTATATTTGCTATGATTGAGTAGTTTGATGTGTATAAGTTATATGAATACTTGTAATAAATTTGGAATAGACTGTACTATCGAGTAATTTTTTATGCTAATAATTTGTGAAGCTAAGTTTAGGAGGATGAATCGGGTATATAGATGACTTTTATGTTTTAAAAACATGTTACCCCTAAGATTGTCATATTTTTCATTTGTTTGAAACTCTTGAAGCTCTAATGACCATTATTTTATGTATCCATGTTCGTTTGAAAAGGAAAATCAATTTCTATGACTCATGTTCTTAATTAGAACTTGCACTTATATCATTTATTTAAACTAACTCATTTGCTTTGTAGCATTTGGAGTGCATTGTTGATTAATTCCATAGTTGATAGTGAAACCATAGTTTTTAGGTTGCATATTGTCCTTATTGAGTAACATTCATATTCACTTGTATGGATTTAATCCGCATCTACCATAGCTTGTCATATTCATGTCACGCCCCGAGCCTACTCATACTCGAAATGCCGTATTTGCCATACTCCTAAGTAGAGCACTTGATAATACAAGGCATTGTAACTAATCCATAAAATCTGTAATTATTTCACTAAATAAAACAATAAGACCTGCAACGGATACAAATTAAGCTTAATAGAGAAAATCATAAAATATTTAAATCCTAAGGATTAACTTGTCCATGAACTACAAACTCAAATTCTATTACTAACAACAAAAGTTAAATTCTAACGAATTTCAACTCTGTAAGCACACATAGTAATCACCAATCCCAACAGCTGTTGACTCTGTTATACATACTCATGCCTACTATCATCTACAAAAAGTGTTCAATACCTGGTGTGAACAAAGACGTTGCTCAGCAATAAACTTATACCTTTTCCATGGTGAACCATACATGCATTTTACATACATATACATAAAAAAAGAGTTCTCAAAAATTCATACTTATTACTACATACATAGCTTAGAAAAATATCATTTACTTTACCGAAAGATATACTTTTACATAACAAGTACGCATGTCATAACTTTTGAAGCAGCAAGATAGTGTTCAATAATTCGTAAAACAATTCTGCTCATCTACTAATTTTCATGCCTTAATCGACCATCAACGTAAACTAACCGAGGGGCCGACCTTGCATCGACACAGTTGGTACATACACGAGTCTGCATTCACTAGAGATGATGAAAGATGAAATGTGGTTCATCGATATCAACATATACATAATATCAGAGCCGACATAAAATGTGAAACTTAACATGCAACATGCGTGATCATAACATATGACATGCCAAATACTTAAAAATCCACATGAAACATATGGTTCAGGCTTTTCTCATATGAAAATAGTATTTAAAAGTCATTTATTTCATAAACACGTTATGAATTTCCATGAAGGAGTAAGATTCACTTACGACAAATGCTTCTACATTTCATGCCCTGTCTCAAACTTAATCATTCTCCTATTTTCTTCCAAGCCTAGAAATAATTAAAAACAAGAACAAGCTCATATGATTCTTCCCAATAAAATGGAATGAACTAAAAGTAAGATTACTTTCACTCTAACAATTTCTGGTTTGACAGTGTTTATTAAAACGAGCATATTTTGAGATGCACAACACCAAAAATTTTGTACTTTATTCCATTGTAAACTAAATTCAACATCCTAAAACATTCGTGGAGAAGTATCTATTATGTATATCTTTCTATTTTATTGGGAAGAATCATTTGATTTGTTCTTGTTTTTAATTCATATCTAATTTCCAAAAAAGGTAGGGCTCGTCATATCTTGAGTTATAAACCTTTGAAATTCTTGTTCTTTATAATTCTAGAAAGTTAAGACAATATGCTAAATCTTTTATGAAGGATTAATTTTGAGATTCAAATATAAATATTCAAAAACTGCTGCAATCTTATTTTCATAATCAAACCCGAATCTACCCAAAGTCATTAGTATAGATTTTTGGCCAACTAAAAATCACCAATTTCAGTACAAAATGCTTTATATAGAGATCTTTATATCAATTTAAAACCCTATGAGTCTCATTTTAATACCCAATAAACGATAATCAATTCTGATATTCTCACACCAAGATATAGCCAAGTTATGAGTATGTAGTGTTGTCTAGTAATCTCAATTCCATGATTTTTCTTCCAAATATATTCCTACTAATGATCAATTTCCGTTCCTGATGGTCAAATTTTCGTATCTGCCGACCTATTCAATGCTGGAATTAGGAATCATTAAATCCTATAAAAGATTGTTCTGATGTATCGTTAGAAATTTGTCTGGTATTAACACAAAGAACAAGATCATTAAACTTATACCAATTTAAAGATCATTGAGTCTTTCCAACACAATAAACAGGGACCAAATCCGAATTTTTTACACCAAGATATGATCTCTTAACAAAAGTTGCACAAATTTGTCAAAAGTTTCTGTATTTATGAGATTTGACTTCCAGCTTTAATAAACGAATTATCTACAAATTACTTCTGAATCATGTTAGTTTCATCCTAAACTCTTGTACAAGAAATTGTACACCAGTATATAACAAAATAGAGACATAGCATAATTTTCACCTCAATTAGAAGATTTTCTCCTAGAATCCATGGTTCCTCATTCCCTATTCTTCTTCATCTTCTTCTTTTTCTTCTTCTTCTTCTTGCTTTTCCATCCATTGTAGGATTCATCTTTATTTAATTTCTAACATCTAGATTTTGATGTTTTCTATTTCTTTTCTTTTTTGACTTCCAGATTTCTCTCTCTCTATCTTCCATTGTCTAAACCATCAAAAGATGAGAATAATAAATAGTTAAGTTAAGATAATATAGGATTCCTATAATCATTCATGTAATGTGTGCTATCGCCAATCTCTCACTTATCCTACTAGAATTGAAATACTTATTTCATAAGTTAGTTAGGATAATGAAATATTGTTTAAAATCAATGAGATAAATATTGTTCTGACTGAATTAGTTATGTATAAAATGTTTTTAATTTAGGTCTTAATAAGTCCTTGTTACAAGAAATAACTATTAGTTTTCTCTCAAAAATTTACTTATCTAAAGGTCTGTCTGAATAATTCTTTTAACAATTTACAAAACTTATTTACCTTATCCATTTGTAAAAATAATTATTTAGTAGACAAGAAAATTTTTTCCTTTCATGGTAATTCATTACGAAAAAATTTTGGGGTTTCACAATTCAAGTAAAAGCACAAGTGGTTCAATAATTTTATGTTGTAATGTGTTTTGGAAACATTGGGTACAATGTTCCATTTAAGTTGGGATGTGTTTATGTTTTAGTGATGTCATTGTGTATATGTTTTGGAATATGTTTATGTGATGTTTGTGTCATGAAAAAATTTGAAAATTTTTCTAAGTCCAAAAAAAAAAAAAATTGTTTTCTTTGTGTCATATTAGTATAGAGTTTTAGTCTTGAGGATCTAACTGATTAAAAGATCCTAGCTACTGGATTTAGTGATAACACTTTCATACCCAAATTGCCTCAAAAAATGTAGAATGTTAGAAAAGGATTTTCAATTTTTAGTATTTTTTTTACATTTTCATTAACTTTTGTGACGTATATTCCAAGAGTTTAAAAATGTTTCAAAGGGGACTATTTGTTAGAGTTTGTTGAATTGAAAATATGTATAACTTATCTTTATTTTTTGAGCCATTTGAGATGTGGAAGTGTTATCACTAAACACTTATATGTTCCTTTGAATGAGGGTGTGAAAGTTTAGACACATTTTCATGAGTGTTAATCATGATGGCCTTGCAATTTTTGTTTAGCTTGTGGCACTTGTTGTAATAATGTGTGTTTTGATACTTGCAAAGTACAAGTTAGTCTTAAAACTTGGAAATGACTTAGGAATTTCTTTGGACCATCTACCTTATTTAAAACATTATCGCTAGTTACATCTTGTGAGCTGTATGGGCCTTATTTGCTTAATTTTCATGTTATATTAGCCAATTATCTTTTTATTTTACTTTTCTTTCTACCTATCACCTTAGGAGTTAGTGTTGGTCTCATTGAACATCAATACTAGGGTTGAGATGCAATGGTGGTTAGTTTGATAGGTTGAACTTATTTTTTCTTGGGGAAAAGTCCAATAATTGGCTTTAATATTTGTAATAATCTCTTATGTTATATTGGTAAAACAAAAAGAAAAAAATGTTCATAGGAAATAAAAATTGTTCAAGTGGTTATAAATAAAGGAGGATAATTCCTTCTCGTGTAATAAAAAAGGTCAAAGTTTAGCCTTCATTGGTAGTTGGTTAATTGATATGGTAGTTTGGGGGCACGATATAGAGGATTAGGGTTCAAATTTAATTTCTAACATATCTAAGGTGATATCAATCACTTGTATCACCTTTATCCCTTAGCTTATATTACAAATTTAAAAGACTTATTTGATCCTTAGTTCAGGTCAATTTTTATTAGTGAGCATTGTGTGTTTTAATTTCTTTAAACATGTTTGCTTCTTGTTAAACTTTAGTTCAATGGGTTTTTCACTTATTAGAGAACTGACTGATATCTAGTTTCATGAGTAGTGATGTTGGAACTTCCATGGTGATTGAGGATTACGTTTTCCAAAGGTCTTTTACATACATGTTTGGTTCGTGTATCTAATTTCTTAGTTTTCTTTGTTAAGATCATTGATGAACTTTTTGTTTTGTTTTACTCGAATGAGCAAAAAGTTAATTTGGGGGAGTATGAAAACTCTCTAAAATGAGTGTTATTTTCATATGTATCACCTTAGTTTTGTTGTAAATCTTGAGTTCATTCTATTTTATTTAAAGGTTTTTAAGTGTCTTTGAGTAATTTAAAAGAAAATAAGGGTTTTGTTTAGGAATTTTATTTTAAGTGCTTTTTGTCATGTATTTATGTGTTTTTGAGTGTTTTTATAGGTTTTTCATGAGTTAGGGTTCAAATGGTTGATTAACATGTGAATCGAAGTAATCAGAAAAACAAGCGGCGAGTTTCACCACAAGAGCTAGGTGCTGGAAGAGCCCACCGAGGCATTGAAGTGCCCATCAAAGTTCGCTCACTAACCAGCTGAGTGCTATAGTGTGCAACCGAGCCTTGATGTGGACAGCGCCCACGAAATGGAAGCAGCAACAGGCTCACGATTTTTAGAGTTTCTAGGGGTACGGGTGTCCTTTTGGGTCCGTTTTGATGCATTTCAAAGATAATTTAGAGCCTACACCTAGTAAATTTTAAAACATATAAATACGGGTCTCTACGACCAAAGAACATGTTCTAATTCAGCCTTCCCACTAGGAGCTACAATTTAGACTAGGGTTTCATTGCTTTTGTAAGAAGGATTCAAGAGAATGCTCAAGATTAATAACCTTGGACTAATAACTTGTGTTTCTTTATTAGAAAAGAATTCTTTAAACCTATATTATTGTTGGCCCCAAAAGCAACCTAAGAGGGGGGGGGTGAATTAGGTTGTATCTAAAACAAACCTTTTTAAGTGCTTAATGGAAATTCAAACTTTATGCACCAAATGAAAACTTAACACAAATGAATACAATAGATATTCAACAATTTAAGCTTAAAGAACAAATAAGAATATTGAGATTAAGAGAATCAAACCAAAGCTCCCAAGCTTCTCAAGCTTGGAGCTTTCAACTACAAAGAGCTTCTTACAAGGCAACTACCAAGTTTTACAACTTGAAGTTTAGCCACTAAAAGTCTCTTCAAAGTAGGTGAGACAATAACCTCTTGTACACAAATGAGGATCACTCTTGCTCACACTAATTACCTTTAGTTGAGCCAAGAGTTTTACACTCACAACCTCCCTTTGTTACAATCGTTATCTCTCCACTTTTACACTTGAAGAACTCTTACACTTCTAAGCTCTTTTCACAAAACTACCTACACTATTACAACACTTGTTCCCACTATTTCTCTCAAATAGCTCAAGGGTTATTTGTAATCAATGTAGAAGTCTCTACATGTTAATTCAGACCTAGGGGTATTTATAGTTGCCAAAAATCTGCTTCCAACAACTTCCCAACGGCTATTTTCTGTTTACTGGAAAACTAGCTGTTGGACCTTTCGGACGGCCGATGCAGCAAGAGTGCGTTTGAACAAACTAGCCGATTGTACCATTCAGACGGCTGCTGCTAAACCTTGCGTCCGACACTGCGTCCGTTCTCTGAGGGTATTCGTTCGGACGTCCGAGGATGCGTCCGATCGAAGCAAAGTCTTCTGGAAATATGATCGGACGCTGTTCTTCGTCCGAGGCTTGCTTCAAATTCTTTGTGTCGGACGATTACCATGTGTATAAGAGACAGATACTCGGACAGTCATTTGCGTCCGTAAAGTCTTGTGGTTGTTTTGTTCGGACGATCATTTGCGTCCGAACCTACCTGTTTTCTGCACACTTGTTATCAAACCATTAGTATGATTTGGTCATCATCAAAACATGATTAACATAACTAGGGTTCAATAATTATGCTATTTAATTATTGTTTTATGATTTGTTTACCATTTTTCATGTTCTAACATTCTTGTAAGGGTAATAAAGATGTATTTGTTTGCTATGGCTAGATTTTCTTTTTTATGATATTCTTGATTAATTTTAATTATACGATTAAGTTGTTGTTATAAATGTGATCTTAATGATTTCAAGTGCCTGATCAACATTTGGAATGATTTAATTGGTGAGTAATGAGACTACAATAAGTTCTTATAATGCTACGATCAAATAACAATCACCATGAATTTGGAATTTATACTAGATCAAAGGATTAATTTCTAGTTGTGTAGTCTTTTACGAAGTCCATGAACATAAAATGAATTCCTTTTGCTACTAGTTGATTATACTAGATGAAGGAAATTGATTAGAAAGGAAAAGCAACTTTTTTTGTTGAATTTGTACTAGAACTTAGTCAAGCCATTCGAATAGAAGTACGTTTATTATTGCACGATCAATGTGTAATAACAACATATGAGAATCTAACTAGCAATCATAAAAATTGAATATGAATGATTGGAAAAAATTCAAGCTATGCAACCAATGAAATCAAGAAACCCTAACACATTTTCATTCTTGATTCAAGTTATTTTATTGTTGGTTTAATTAATTTCTTGTTCTCAGATAGTTAGAACCAATCGAGGAACTACAATTTCAATTGTCAAAATAGTAATAGGGTTTGTAATTTCAGTGCTTAGCAGCAATCCTCGTGGGAACGATACTCACTCGCTAATAAATTACTAGATACGAACTAATTCATTTGCAAGACTGTTGGAATTTGCACATCATATGCCAAATTTCAACAAACCATTTGTAGTTGTAATAGATACATGATATGGAGATATTGGAACAGTTTCGATAAAAGGGAAAAGGCCAGTAGCCAATTTTCTCTCACTAGATCTTTTCTACGTCATTGCATTTCCATGGCAATGCTGGATGCCCTTCAATAGGTGGCTAAAATGCAGCAATCAAGATCATTTGTAGATGTTTTACCAGGTAATCATCAAGGAGGTCACACTAGATTTGTCAAGCCTTTAGGGGTTTTGAAAGGAGAGCTAGTCATTTTCTTTACGGCTTAAGAGATTACCAAGTTGTCCAAGCCTTTCTATCTAGCAGAGATTGGCAAATTTTCTCAACCAAACATGGACCGGATATTAGGAAGGATTTTATCGTGATTGGTTTTAAAAGTACTTTCACTATTGGTTTGATTCATTCACGCCATGTTCATATCCGATTTTCCATTGAAAAGGCTTATTTGTGTTGTTGGATTGAAGGATTCTGGTCTATTACTGGTTTTCCAATACATGTATTCTAATAGAGTCCTAAGTTTTGTTTGGATTCAGAATTTTGGTTGCTCTTGTTTGTGTTAATTTAGAGAACTGGCCTCATTGTTTTTATGATAAGAAGTCTTTGTTTTCAATGACTAGTGCAATTGGTAAGCCTTTAAAGATAGATGTTGCAACTTCCACCATATCACATCCAAGCCATGCAAAAGTATGTATGGAGGTTGATGTCCAAGCTAATATGCCAAATAGAATTTGGCTAGGAATGAAAGATAATGGGTTTTGGCAATACTTCACCTATGAAAGTTTGCCAGATTATTGTAAGAAGTGCAACAAGCAAGGGCATTCATATGAGGAATGCCAAGCTGNTTAGACTAATCAAAATGCTGATGCCATTGAGAGAGCTGATCAATCCAAAGAAAAGGTTACTTTAAAAAATCAAGACAAAAATGGAAACAACAAATGAAAGAAAACCCAGCCTATAACTGAAGTTCAAGCAAAAAGAAAGAAAATAGCTACTACTCATGATCAATATGAGAATGGCAAGAACAAGGGGAAAGCAATCCAGCACAGGGTTTATCAAGTCAAATAGCCGCAATGCATAGTCAGTCTTTAGCAAATCCAATTGCCAAGAATTTTCAAATTGGCACACTTGTGGGAAAAACATCAACTCAATTAGGTTAGTCCACTGATCCAGATCTGTTAGGTACCAATGAAAGGGATACATTGGAGATTTCTCACATGGTAGAAGTTGAAACCTGAAATGATAGCCTGGATAATTTGGTAACAACTGATGCTAAAATCTTAGAGGATTCTAAATAGCCAAATTCAAATTTTAAAAACTATTCAGATTTGATTCATTTAGCTGATATTTCTGAGTTGGGCTTTACTCATTTAAATTCATTTTCTAAGAATGAATTAGTAATTATTCCTTCTAAGCAGATGGAAGATATTGGTTCCTATTTTACTGATTTGCATAAATCACGTGAGGTGTTTCCTTTTTTGATGGAGAGTTGTAAGGCCTTTAGTAGGTAATTACAAATAAGTTTAAGGTGATGTTAAAACTAAAGGCATTGTATGTAGATTCAAACACTCCAACTTCAACTAAGAAGTCAAGAAGACATATGGGCTTATCCCTAAGATGCCATAAAATGTCAACAAGAAGCCTTGGTAGGTCAACCTCCAAACATCTCAACATTTATCATAAAGATCAACGACACATGGAGTGGCAAATAAACCTACTATTCATAGGATCAAATTGTTGATTTAGCAGTATAAGGTTCAAATGTTATGTCTTATTGAACCAAATATTCTAAAAATTTGAACTGTCTGGTATACACATCTAGATGTCTTTTTCTAGCTTAGTGCTTCATGCCTTTAATTATCTCAATACATTCTATAGCATTGATGATTCTCTCTTTTCTAGAATGTACACATTGAACATTGTCTAATTTTGTCCTGTCAAACATTGAAGTAAGGTGCATTGGTTTTTTCTCCAGCAGGTTAATGGTCAATCATTTCCTTGGTTTGTTTGGGGAGATTTCAATGATATTTGTTCCACTTCTAAATACTTGGGATCCTTTAGCCCAGACCTTGGAGCTAGTTAGGATTTCAAGAATGGTATAGAAAATTGTGGATTGGATAATTTGCCTTTTTTGGGTAACAAGTTCACTAGGTTGGGTGATAGTATTCGAAGTTCAGTTTGGAAGCGTTTCGATTGAATTTTGTGCAATTAGTTGTTTTAGGAAAAATATTAGAAGATTTCTATTCAACATTTCTCTAATTTATGCTCGGATCACTCACCTTTGTGGCTAATTTTTTCATCAACTGTGTTCACTGGTCCTAGGCCATTCAAGTTTCTTAATATGTGGACAAAGCAGCTATTTTTCTTAAGGGTGTTTGAAAAAAATTAGAGCTTACATTCTTCAAGTCCACCTCTTTTGAAGCTAACTTCTAAGCTTAAGAGGTTAAAAGGGGAATTTCAAAGATGGAGTAACATTGTATATAGTAATATACTTCAAAATTTGGTTCATGCTGAGAATCAGGTAGTCCTCATTGAGAAGGAACTTCAAGTTAATAATTCTCTAAATGACCAATTGGAATTGTCTCTGGCGAAGGCTTTTCATCTAGATGTGTATGGCTACTGAGGAATGCTTTTGGAAGCAAACAATTTGTATTAAGTGGCAGCAAGAAGGTTATCACAACACCAAGTTTTTTCATTCAAAGTATATAGCCAAAAGGCAAAACTTGGCTATTACTAAAATGAAGCTTGATGAGCAGTGATATGGCACAAATTGAAGCTAAGGGGATTAGATTTTTTTCGGCAACAATTTTCTTAGGCAGATGAGGTGAAGGATTCTCAACAAGCTTCTCCATTCTTGGATGTTATTCCAGCCTTAATTAAGGAGGCTGATACAACAAACAATTTGTGGGGGAATATTTCCTTGGAAGAGTTAAAGAAAGCTATTTTTTCACTAAGTGATGACAGTTGTGTTGTTGTTGATGGTTATAATGGAGTCTTGTTCACTTGCTATTGGGACATTATCAAACTAGATTTATTGGCAATAGTTCATATCTTTTTGTAAGGTAATCCTTTATCTAAAGCTTTTACCAGTACTCTAATAACTTTAATTCCAAAAATGGATGATCCCCCAAACTTTGGGGATTATAGGCCTATAAGCCTTTTTACTTTTGTTTATAAGATTTGTACAAAGTATTTGATGGTAGAGATGTAAAGTGTTACCAAGAATAATTTTAGAGGAGCAAGAATCTTTAACTAAATGTAGAAGTACATATGAAAACATTTTTATTGCACAAGAAATGGTGGAGATCATTGATAAGAAGACAAGAAGAAATAACCTTGTTTTAAAACTAGATTTGACTAAGGCATTTGACAGAGTGTCATGGGGTTTTCTAATGCAAGGTTCTCAGCAAATTTGGCTTCTCAAACAAATGGTTTTCTTTAATTTATAATGCAATTAGTATTGTTGGTTCTCTATTCTCATTAATGGATCTCTAAGAGGATTGTTTCAGTCTTCCAGAGGTTTGAGACAAGGAGATCCCGTATCACATTTTATTTTCATTATTATTATTAAAGTTTCTCAGTAAGGGACTAAAAAGGGAGTTTCTATTGCTAGAGTTGCAAGATATGCTCTTCATAGATCATGTATTTCTATCAGTCATCTGATGTTTGCTAATGATTTGTGATCTTATCTAAGAGTGATGTTAAGTCTTTGAGGAAATTAAAAGACCATAAAAAAAAAATTTGAAGATTGCTTAGGCCAACTTGTAAATGTGGCAAAAGCTATTTCTATTTATCTGGAAAAAGTTGTGCTGCAAAAGGGAAGAGTGTTCCACAAGCAATAGATTTTGCTAAGAAGTCTTTGCCTATGAAATTTTGGTTTTCCAATTATAAAAGAAGACAACTCTGTAAAAAGAAGAAGTTATTTCAGCCAATCATCGAAAAAATTACTTCTAGAATTGCTTCTTGGCAATCAAAATTTCTTTCAAGTGGCGAGAGATTGAGTCTGATTAAACATGTAGTAAGTAGTATTCCTATATACTTACTGATTGTGTTGCATCCTCCAAAATCAGTCTTCAAATGGATTGAGAGAGCTTTTGCCAAAATTTTCTAGGGTAATTAAGAGTTTGGAGAAAAGAGGCACTAGTTTTCATGGCAAAGAATCTATTAACTAGTGCATCAACAAGGGTTAGGGATTATTACGTTAGAGGACACTGATAGAGGGTTGTCTCATAAACTTTGGTGGAATTTTAGAATAGCTGACTCATTATGGTCTACATACATTCATTTGAGATATATGAAGAAAGATGAGAATCATGTAATGGCAAGTTCTGGTGGGATATTTTTTTTTGGGTCTGGATAAGGATGTTGAATGACAAGGAATTGACGGAATGTTGAATGACAAGGAATTGACTGAGCTGAGCAACACATTTTTATCAAATTGAGGACTGGGGTCGCTTTATTTGGGTTTAATAATCGGACTAGTGCAAGTCCACAAAATTCTTTTGTTCAAATTGTATGGGATCCTCATTTACAAGTTCATCAGCTATAGAATCATGATTACTGGAATTTTCAGTTGCTTTCTCAGAAATTTTCTCAAGAAGACAATGACATAGTGATTCAACTGGTAAGCCATTTGAAGTTGGTGATTGGCCACACATTAGTTGAATTTTCTTGGACTCTAACCTCTACTAGTTCTTTTTCAATCAACTTTTGTTTCTTGGGAGCGATCATGCTTCTAGTTTGTCTACCTCAATGATTTGGGATAAGAAGATTTAACTCAAGATCTCAATTTTTGTGTGGTGACTTTTTAATAGGAAACTGCCTACTGATGACATTCTCATTGGTTTAATGTTTTCTTTGGCATCCAAATATCAATTCTGTGAAGCCCAAGAGCAAATTGATCATATTTTTCTTGATTGTCAACTTTGGCAATGAAAGCATGGCAAGCTTTTGAAGGTTTCTTAGATATTCAATACTCTAGTAGTCAGACTTTTCTTTGGAATACTACATAAGTTGTTGCTATCTTTTTTATGTTGGAATCTGTGGAAGGCTAGCAATAGAAGTTTGTTTAATGGTTAGAAGACTTTAACTCAACTTTTGATTTGAAATGTTCTCACTGTGTTCGGTATTCATTCCCTTTCTTTTCCTTTCCCTTCTGGTTATGCTGATTCAAGTTTCTACTCCTTTGGACTTCTTAGTAGAATACTAGATAAAAGGAACGTTAAGGTTCTTTCAGTTATTAAGAATCCTTCTTAGCTTAGCTGGTACAAGCTTAATTGTGATAGGGCTTCGAAGAGTAATCTGGGTAGATGACCAAGTGATAGAATTATTAGGGATCACTTGAGTATTGGAGGGCTAGTGTGAAACCCAGTATTTTAATAGCCTTTTTCTTTGATTTAACTGTTTTAAAATAGTTTTTCATATTATCAAAGAAAAAGGAGTCATAAAGTACTGGGTCAACTTATGTCTCTTATACACATCTAGATGTGTATAAGAGACAGGATATATGTGTAAACGTACTCTCACAAAGTTGGACTAAGTATAATTAGTGCATTGTGGTGTGTGAGTGTTGTTTGATGGCTGATTTATAATGTTAATTTAGTAGCAAAAAATTAGTTTTTGGGTTAAAAAGTCAACTTGGAGACTATTTGGTCAATGGGAACTATTTGGGTCAACCTTGGAATTTCTTTTTAAGTCTTCTTCTTGTTGTTTCTTCCTCATTTCTTCCTAGCAGCAGCTGAACTCCTCTTCCTCCATTTTCCCCAAAAATTTTCTTGGATTTCAAGTAGGAATCACTTGGAAGGTAAGATTTTATGTATTTTAGCATTTATGGCTTATGGGCTTTATGATCCAAGCTTTAATTTCAAGTTTTGTAGGATTCTTTATGGCTGAGAAAACCCTCTTTGCAGCCTTATATGTGTTGATTTATGTATGTTACTTGGGTTGTTTTTAGTGTTTTGGAGGTTGGGAAGTGATTGGGGTTGATTTTTAACAACTTTCCATGGTTAGATTACAAATTTTAAGATTATGAGTTAGGGTTTTGTCTTCCATATGTGGCCTAGAGTGTTATGCTATGAATGCTTATGTCTATGCACATAATGATGTTTTAAGAGTGTTTTAAGGTTAGTTTGGATAGGAATTGAGACTTGAAACCAAGTGGAATTGATTTCCCTTCATTTTGTAAGTAAGCGGAAGTTTGGCGCAACTAGGATAATTTGGATAATTGGTTATGTTTGAAGGATCTTTAATGATCTTTTGATGGTTTTAAGTGTTTCCTTGGTAGTGGGTTGGATAGGAAGCATGTTTGAATCATGCGTGTGGCTAATTTCTTATTCAAATTACTTTGGTTATCAACAATGAAGGGAAGTTGATAGCTGTCTAGTTATACACATCTAGATGTGAACATTAGACACCTGAGAAGATTGTAACATCTGCTACTATGGTCCAGTCCGGCTATTGCTCCGGTGAATCTTTCCGTTTATGGATTTTGTTGGTTGGTTGAATATGTTGTTTTGAGTTGGGTTGTAACCAAGGTCCCTTGAATACCTTGGAATTGGATTTTGTTGGTTGGTTGAATATGTTGTTTTGAGTTGGGTTGTAACCAAGGTCCCTTGAACACCTCTAGATGTGTATAAGAGTTCGGCCTTAGGCTATAAGTAGGATATCCTCCCTAGGGAGGGGAAGTTTTCGGTTTTTCGGAAAACTGAGCTTATTATCTCCTAATCTAACTGTAATACGAATTTGAGGGTTAACTAAGTGTTTTGACTGGGGTTTTAGCTTGTCGAAGTTGGTCAGAAATTGTGAAAAGGTCTCTTTTGACCAAAGAGCTGTTGGTGTCGTTTTCTATCGTTTCGCGTCGTTTTTGCTTCCCTAGTCATTCTTTAACTTCTACATCTCTTCTAAGAGTCCTCTTATATCTGTTTTAGGTACCACGCCACCTACCGCCGGCGATCGCGTTAAGTGACAAATTAAAATAGCATAAGCCATCTTTTAGACTCAAAGGTATCGGCAAAGAACAATTAGCTAAACCAGGAAGAAAAATGTTTGGATGGAAATAGAATGTGTATGATGTTTGGAACTGCACTTTTACCAAGTTTTGGAACTATTACATATGAAATCGGGACCAAGCTATTTTATGTTAATCAATTGATATGTTTGCAAACTCTTTTGATATGAAAGCATTTTATAACTGTTTTGGCTCATAGGTGACCTAGGTATATAATTTTGGATGTGTTTGGAAATGTTTGTTGAATCTTAGTCATCCATGGGACGCCATGGTGATTGCTATGATGTTATGAACTATTTGACTACGGGGTCTTGTCTTTGGGATAACTTGACCTCCAGTCGACTAGTAGGTGTGGTAGATTACTAGATCTCGCTAGTACTGTAGGTCATACCTTTGAGCCTAAAAGATACTCATGCTATTTTATTATATTCGGATTGAAAGCGTGTGTATAAGCAAGAAGTATGCTTTAGCATTCTAAGTTTTGACCCAAATACTTCCCTTTTTGGCAAATGTTTTGGACATGCCTGACGTTTAAATGGCATGATACATTTTAGAAACTACTTATGATTATGGTTTATTGACGTTTAAATGGCATGAGACATTTTAGAAACTGCTTCATGACTATGGTTTTCGCAAATGTTATTATCTTTATGTTTCTCTTATTTATCAAAATGCTTGGCCCCAAGAGAAGAGCTTTTATGATATCCACATCTAGATATGTATCACCCCACCCCTATCTATTTTTCAGATTAGTTACACTCGTTTGAGACTCATGTGTAATTATTAGCAGCAATTACCATATCCTTAATGTTTCCACATTCTTGGTAGGACTCTGCGGATAATCTTCCAAGCTTCTCTTTTGTTTGGAGAGGGTAGTGTATTAGATAGGTTTTGTATTGAAGAACTTTGGACTTGTTGTAGCATCTTTTGTACTAAGAAGGAATTTTGTAATTCGTATTTTTGTGTAAAATCAAAATATTCCATTTTATACTCAAGAAATGGTTTGATGGTATACACTATTACATTGCGGTTTAGTTTGCTGCTCTGTTCGTTTGTGCCTTGCGCTTTGGACCGGTGTGCCATTAGCGCGGCGTGTTACGGTCCCGTTTTTGGGGCGTGACAGCTAGTTTTTCAAATTCATATGGTTTTTGGTTCCTATTTGCAGGCAGAAGCTATGGCATTACTAGATGGTTTTAAAACTTTATAGATGCCTCAACATCAACAACATTCAAGTTGAGATAGACTCTTAGACTTTAGTTAATATCATGATATAAGGATGTTTAGCTCATTGGAAGAATGATCACATTATCCAGCAAGTGAAATGCATGACCAGATCTTGGAACATCTATTTCTAACACATCTATAGCGGGGCAAACATTGTTGTAGATTTTTTAGTTCATGTAGGTTCTCTAGCTAGTAATTATACCTTGTATAACAATTGCAGTCAGTTTTCCATCTAGTGTTAGACATTTAATTTTTTTTGCAGTTATAGGATGTACTTATCTTTGAGTTTCCCATAGCTGATTAGGAAGCTTTGTATTTGGCGAGGAGGTTAAGGTCTAGTCCTCTTCTTCTAAAAAAATTTAACAAAATCAACAAAATAAATAATTAACCACCACCAAGGTACTAGTAGTTTGCCTATAGAAAAAGCAGAGGCCAATAGCCTACCTAAGTCAGGCATTAGGAACGAGGCATTTTTAGCAGTTTTTGTATAAGAGAAGGGATTACTACTTTGGTGACAGCAATTACAAAATATAGGCATTGTTAGAGAGACAACATTTTCTAATAAAAATTGGTGGTCAAAGTTTAAAGTTTTTGCTACAATAGAGAATAACTACTCCATTACAACAAAAATTGCTTACCAAGTCGATGGGACGCAGTTATGATATTCGATATAGAAAGAAATTAGAGAATAAAGTGGCAATGTTCTTTCAAGCTGAAAAAGAGAATGTGCAATTCTGTGAAGTAATGGGAGAAGTTCCTTTATAGGCATAGGAGGTAATTGATAGCTATGAGAAGCATCTATCATGTGTATAAGCTTATAATGAAACATCCCTAGCACGTTATCCACAAGTAGATTATATGTATCAGGATGGAATTCTGAGGTATAAAGGAGAAGTATCTATGGGGATGGGAGGACTAAGGCAAAAGTTGATATAAGCATTGCATGCTTCGCAATTGGGTGGACATTCAAGCCACCAGGCTAGCTACTTAAGGATGAAGTAGCTATTTTTTTGTTTGGAATATACCAAGACATCAAGACTTAGATATTGAAATGTGATACCTGTGAGAGGTGCAAGGATGAACATGTAGCTGAAAAGTCTAAAATTAGCATTGTTTTTGTATGTCATCTGTTACTAAATTTTGGTGTATTTAGTTTTATTTTTTAGGGGTAAATAAGTAATATTTAGGAATAAAGAGTTGTCATATTAGTTTTTATTATTTTTGTAGTTAAATGTGTGCTTTTGTTGCGTACATTATCTATTTATGTGGTTATGTGCAATGTGTAAGTGAGTGAAAGGCCAAAAAGGCCATTTGGCAACTAAGGAAAAGATTAGAAGTGAAGAAACAAGGACCAAAGTGAGCTATAACAAAGACCAACCATTGAGAGTGGCTAGATGAAGGCTAATAAGCCACTGACAGCAACTGCAATAGAAACATAACCTCTAACAGACACTGATATAGAAGGAATTTACCAATGACTGCAGTTGGCTCACTGTCAGCGGCTGACCAAAGTAAATTTAACTACTGTCAGCGGTTGATACAAACAACCCATGGGCCTAGTTACGCTCATTATAAATAAAGTCATTCTTTTGCTATTTTAGGAAGCGACTCAAACTTTTACTTAGGGTTTTATCTAGGCTTTTGAACTACAATTAGGTTAATTCATTCTTCAATTTCTTATATTAATTCTCAAGTTGTGAATCATTCAAGCTATTAATTTCAAGCACTTTTGCAATTCTTTCATCTCTTATACATTCCAGTTTTGTGTCTTTTATCATTTTATTTTCAATTATTACATTTAATATTGTTCATCGACATAATATGTTTACAATTGATTCCATCAATTTATTTTCATTCCCGTATATTATGAGTTAATAAATTAGTTAGGTTTCGAGCGCGGGTGATGCAATCAATCGTGGGAAATCAAAATCAAGGGTTAATCATTAAGGATATGGTAATTGGCTAATAATTAACATAAATAAACAATTCAAGTGAGTATCTATCCCTAGTTTTGTTTAAGTTGATTGAGTGGAGAAGGGTTTTGAACCTCTGTCATGGACCAGTGTTTATTTATTGGGCTAATTAATCTAGTTCAGGTTGGTAGACTTAATTAGTTGATTTTTCGAGTGTTCCCATAAAGAAACTCTAATTGCATACAATTATTGACTCAGAGTAATTGGGTAGGTTAGTTGAAGGTTGAATGACCCTATTTTATTAGTTTAATAGAATTCAATTATCGAAAGTTTTGGGGTTGGATTGCTGGAATATTGGAATAGAATCAACGTTAACTATAATACAATTAATTGGTGGACTCGCTATTTGATTGACCCTAGATGATTGCTAGCCTTTTGTTCGACCCATCATAATCATTATTGTTAGTTCCTTAAATTCAATTTCTTTATTATGTTTTAGTTCTTTTAAATTCTTTTTTTTTGCAAAAATTGATTTTCATTACCAAAAAGATTGTAAATCGATTGTCTAAATAGAATTTTCATTAGAATCTCAGTACTTGCACCATTCCTTGTGGGATTGACCCTTGCTCACCCTACTACCTTGATAACCGTATACTTGCAGAATCAGTGAAAGTGTGGGATAAGAAATTTAAAACTTGTCCAAACGCAATGAAAGTTTTTGGTGCCGTTGTTGGGAACTTATTAGACAAATTTATCTGCTCAAAATAATTCCTAATTTAGACTGTTACTTTTCTATTATTTTACTTATTAGTTACTTTTTTTTGAGCTATTTCTTCATTCGGTTTCTACTAAGTCATTGTGTTATTTAAACTCTAGTGCCCGTAACAATTTCTTTGTTCCTATATTTTATGCATAGGTTTACTCAAACTTTAGTCAAGTCTGATCAAGAAATACACAAAACTTTTAGGCAATGAAGAAGGCAAGCTTTACAGTAGCAGGTAGATATGGTCAACGAAAGGGATCCACGTCAACCTATGGGACAACAAGAAATACCACTAATTAATCGTAAGCGAGTAGAGAATGATGAGGAATATGAGCACAATGGTCGAAACATGCCTCCACTAGACAAGAGATTGTTGCGAGACTATACCCATCCCACCTTTAGAGGATCACAATCCAGCATTGTACCACCTCCCATCTAAGCAAATAATTTTGAAATTAAGCCAAGACTGATATCTATGCATCAGCAGCATGCAATGTTGTTAGGATTATGCAGTGAAGATCAAAATCACCATTTGATCAACTTTGAAGAAGTTTGTGATACTTTGAAACTCAATGTAAGTGTCCACATCATGGGTAAGACATACCCTTATGGATGCAAATGGAGATTTTCTACAATAGGATGCTTCAAGAAACTCGTGAGTCATTAGGCATTTCAGCAAATGTATCACCAATATTCAATCAGATGCCTGAGGAAGCTCAAAAGCTATTGGATAAAATGTCCAATAATTATTTCAAATCTTCACCATCTTAAAGCCATGAGCAAAATAGGGGTGTGCATGAGCTAAGTGATCGGGATGCCATGGTGGGGAGACAAGAGACCATAACTAAGCAAGTTGAGTTGTTGACCAAGTAGTGGGAGAAAAAGAAAGTCAAGACAGTGATCACAACGCAGCCACTCGTCTACAATTTCTGCTCAAGTAACCATCCTAATATTCAATGCAATGCACTAACAATATCTAATTCTTCTTTTATAAGACATGAGCAAGTGAATTACATGGAAAATCATGGTGGTCAAAATCAAAACCAATACAAAAATCAGAACAATGCCTTCAGTAATACATATAATCTAGGATGGAGAAATCACATCCAAATTTATCATGGGGTAATCAGGAAAATCAAAACTTGAATGCTCAACCACCATTTCAACAATATCAACCTCAACAAAATCAAGTGAAGCACCGCCACCCCAGTAAGAGAAAGAAAATCAGCTACAAAAGACTCTTACATAGTTTATCTAGTTCAGTGCTGAAAGAATGAAGAATCAACATGTTGTAATGAAGAATCTGGAGACTCAAATAGGGTAGTTGGCAAGAAATGTAGCAGATAGACCACTTGGTACATTGTCATGTGACACTATCGCGAACCCTAGGGAGCTTGCAAAAGTAGAAACTTCAAGGAGTGGTAAAGCCACAGGAGTAGAAGAGGAAAAAGAGGAAAAAGAGAAAAAAAAGAGTGAATCTGAAGGTGAGCAACAAGAGAAAAAGGAGAATAACAATGAAAATGCTAAGATAAAGGACAACGGGTTATAAAAGTATAAAATTTCTTAACAAGAGGGAACTGTGTGAAACCCAGTGTTTTAATAGCCTTGCTTCTTTGATTTTAACTGGTTTATAATGTTTTTCATATTATTTTTAGTCATTAAGTACTTCAACTTATCCGTTTTTCAATTCGGCAAATTTTTCGATTTACGCGATTTCGGTACCGGCGGGTAAACGGGTCAAAAGTTGGACTAAGTGTAATTAGTGCATTGTTCATGTCCAAGAGTGTTGACTTGATGGCTCATGAAGCTGTTCTTATACACATCTAGATGTGTATAAGAAATTAGGCTTTTGGGTCAAAAAGTCAACTTGGAGACTATTTGGTCAATGGGGTACTATTTGGGTCAACTTTGGAATTTCTTTTTAGTTTTCTTCTTGTTGTTTTTCTTCCTCATTTTCTCCAGCAGCTGGCCAAAATTTCTTCTCCATTTTCCCCCAAAAATTTTCTTGGATTTCAAGTAGAAATCACTTGGAAGGTAAGATTTTATGTATTTTAGCATTTATGGCTTATGGGCTTTATGATTCAAGCTTTAATTTCAAGTTTTGTAGGATTCTTTATGGCTGAAATAATAAACCCTCTTTGCAGCCTTATAAGTTATGATTTATGTATGTTATGGGTTGTTTTTAGTGTTTTGGAGGTTGGGAAGTGATTGGGGTTGATTTTTAACAACTTTCCATGGTTAGATTACAAATTTTAAGATTATGAGTTAGGGTTTTGTCTTCCATATGTGCCCTAGAATGTTATGCTATGAATGCTTATGTCTATGCATATAATGATGTTTTAAGAGTGTTTTAAGGTTAGTTTGGATAAGAATTGAGACTTGAAACCAAGTGGAATTGATTTCCCTTCATTTTGTAAGTAAGCGGAAGTTTGGCGCAACTAGGATAATTTGGATAATTGGTTATGTTTGAAGGATTTTTAATGATCTTTTGATGGTTTTAAGTGTTTCCTTGGTAGTGGAATGGTTAGGAAGCATGTTTGAATCATGCGTGTGGCTAATCGGTAAAAAATTTCAGTTTGGTAGTAAAGAGGAATTCCACCCATAGGTTGTTGCTCTAATGTTGTAATCCAACCTGTGCCTGTCTCTTATACACATCTTATTAGAATTTGGGGGATTAACTAAGTGTTTTGGGGGTTTTAGCTTGTC
Organism: Cinchona pubescens; assembly: GCA_025175665.1. Classification (NCBI taxonomy): domain Eukaryota; kingdom Viridiplantae; phylum Streptophyta; class Magnoliopsida; order Gentianales; family Rubiaceae; genus Cinchona; species Cinchona pubescens. The sequence goes on from JANKKI010000357.1 coordinate 67,743, forward strand.
GAAGTTGGTCAGAAATTGTGAAAGGTCATTTTTGACCAAAGAGCTTTTGGTGTCGTTTTCTATCGTTTCGCGTCGTTTTCGTTTCCCTAGTCATTCTTTAACTTCTACATCTCTTCTAAGAGTCCTCTTATATCTGTTTTAGGTACCACGCCACCTACCGACGGCGATCGCGTTCAGTGATCATTGTGCACGAAATATGTTTGGATGGATTTTAGAATGTGTATGATGTTTGGAACTGCACTTTTACCAAGTTTTGGAACTATTACATATGAAATCGGGACCAAGCTAGTTTATGTTAATCAAATGATATGTTTGCAAACTCTTTTGATTTGAAAGCATTTTATGACTGTTTTGGCTCATAGGTGACCGAGGTATATAATTTTGAATGTGTTTGTAAATGTCTGAATTGTGGAGAACCGGTTCTATAGTCATCCATGGGACGCCGTGGTGACTTCTGTGAATGTTATGAACTATTTGATACGGGGTCTTGTGATAAGACAAAATGCACCCTTTTCGATATGCTTTAGCATACTATGTTTTGAAATGATTGGATCTTTTTGGCTACGCTATGCTTTAGCATACTATGTTTTGAAATGATTGGATCTTTTTGGCTATGTTTTGGACATGCCTGACGTTTAAATGGCATGATACACTTTAGAAACTACTTATGATTATGGTTTATTGACGTTTAAATGGCATGAGACATTTTAGAAACTGCTTCATGACTATGGTTTTCACAAATGATATTATCTTTATGTTTTCTTTTATCGAAATGCTTGGCCCCATTTGAAGAGCTTTTATGATATCCACTGAGCTAGTTATGCTCACCCCACGTGACTTATAATTTTTCAGATTAGGTGCTCGTTTTTGACTCTCGCACCGCGTTAGCAGCTTTTAGATTTTCTCCATTTCACATTCTGGTAGGACTCTGGGTCAAAATACGAGACCCTAATATGAAAAATTATTATCAGATAAGTTTTGTATTGATGAACTTTATTTTTGTTGTAGCATCTTTTGTACTAAGAAGGAATTTTGTAACTCGTATTTTTGTGTAAAATGAAATATTCGGTTTTATAGTTAAGAAATGGCTTGATGGTTCTATTACATTGCGGTTAAGTTTGTTGCTCTGTTCGTTTGTGCCTTGCGATTTGGTCCGGTGTACCATTAGCGCGGCGTGTTACGGTCCCGTTTTTGGGGCGTGACATTTAGTGGTATCAGAGCATAGGTTTGAATCCTAATTCCAGTAATAGGTATTCGATGAGTCTCTCGAGGTTTAAATCGATGTGCTAAATACTCTTAGAACATATAAGATTCTGTATAAGAGACGCGACATACTACCTGTATAAAGAGGTCAAAGGCAAAACATGAGCTTGTTTTGGTGGGGGGTTTTGAGAGGTCCTTGCTTATGTAATCTTTGTTGTACCTCTTTTGTTGATTCTTGAAGAGTTATTCTTTGCTCATGAATCTGCCTTCCACTCTTATCAGCTAGTATGCCGCCTAGGACGCGTTTTGGTTCTAGAGGTCGCGGTAGAGGCTCGGCACGCAGGACCTCGGCTGGGAGCGTCGGCTGATGGGGATCCGCGCAAGAGATCCCCGTAGTCGAGTCGGCTTGAGAGAGTGTTACTAGGCTGCGGTCTACCCTAGGGACGAGGCGAGTGGTCGCCTCCTCCTCCTCCGACTGGACCGCCAGTGGTTGATTATGGCGCCATTGCGGTGGTTGTGGCACAGGTTATTCGACAGTTGGGCGCTGAGCGACCTCCGTTGCTCCACCACCTCCACCACCGCGTCACCGACATTCCATCCTGTTTCGGACGCTCAAGAAGGTGGGCTAATTCACTTGAGCAATAGCTCCGGATCTCGTATAAGGATGCAGAATGCATAACTGAGCTTCGGAGAGAGCTGATAGTGGGTCGTCCCCAGACTTATGAGGAGATGTATAATCTAGCCATCCAGCTGGATTCGGAGCGAGGCGTGAGGAGAGATCGGGATACCTTTCAGAGGGGTCAGAGCTCTGCGCCAGCACAGACAGGCCAGACTAGCCGACCCCCGATGGCTCATTTCAGTCTCAGCCTCAGTCTCAGTCGCGTGGACAGTCGGCCCGGACAGGGACTTTAGCACCTCCAGCTGGGAGTAGGAGGGGTCCGTCGACAGGTTCTTCTGTTTCTTCTTCAGTTGGGAGCCAGCCTCAGAGATCTCAGACGGTGACAGTTCAGCAGCCGTCGCCGCCATGCCGGTCATGTGGTCGACTACACTCTGGGGAGTGTTATTGGAGGACTGGAGCTTGCTTTAATTGTGGCGAGCACGGTCATTTGATCAGAGATTGTCCTAAGTTCGCACCAAATCGAGGCAGACTAGTGGAATGCAGGGTGGTCCGCCTAAAAAGAAAACATAAAGATAATATCATTTGTTATCCCATCAGTCAAGAAGCCGATCAGACCGATTCAGTAGTTGCAGGCACGATCTTAGTGAATTCCATACCTGCTTATGCTTTATTTGATTGTGGGCATCACATTCATTTGTAACTAGATGTTTTCTTAGATGTCTGTCCGATAAACCTAGATGGTTAGAGGATCCTTATACAGTATAAGAGCAAAAGCTACCTAGACTGGAATAACTGTCTCTTATCCACCTAGATGTGTTTTGACTTAGAAACAAAACATATAAAGCTGATAAAATTCTGTAATGCTACCATAACCATCTATGAAGCAGTTCTCTAAAATATCTCAACAACCAATCTAAAAGTCATAAATCCATAATCATAAGTAGTTTTCTAAAATGTCTCATACCATTTAAACGTCAAAACATACATGAAATCAGTCAAAATTTTTGGCGCCCCATGGAGACTAGAGATTCCGATTAGCATCAGCATGGAAACATTTCCAAACACATAGAAAATTATAAGAGCTATGTCAGCTATGTGATAGACTCTGATAAAGTAGAGCCAGACATTGAGGAATAAAGTTATCCCCTACGTGAAGGTTTTATGGTCTAATCAATCCGGCGAGAAGCTACTGGGAGCTTGAGAGCCTCATGAGATCGAAGTATCTAGCTTTGTTTGCTTCGTGATTTCGTAAGTTTCGAGGACGATTCGAACTTTGTTTAAGGGGGGTAGAATGTGAAACCCAGTGTTTTAATAGCCTTGTTCTTTGATTTTAACTGGTTTAAAATGTTTTTCATATTATTTTTAGTCATTAAGTACTTCAACTTATTCGTTTTTCAATTCGGCAAATTTTTGGATTTACGCGATTTCGGTATAAGAGACGGGTAAACGGGTCAAAAGTTGGACTAAGTGTAATTAGTGCATTGTGGTGTGTGAGTGTTGTTTGATGGCTGATTTATAAGATAAGTTATTTAGTAGCAAATTAAGAAAAAATTAGTTTTTGGGTCAAATAGTCAACTTGGAGACTATTTGGTCAATGAGACAGGTACTAACCCAATCAACCATCAAATTTCTTAACTATAACACCGAATATTTCATTTTCACAACATACGATTACAAAATTCCTTCTTAGTACAAGAGACACCATTTTCCCCAAAAATTTTCTTGGATTTCAAGTAGAAATCACTTGGAAGGTAAGATTTTATGTATTTTAGCATTTATGGCTTATGGGCTTGTATGATTCAAGCTTTAATTTCAAGTTTTGTAGGATTCTTTATGGCTGAAAATAAACCCTCTTTGCAGCCTTATAAGTTATGATTTATGTATGTTATGGGTTGTTTTTAGTGTTTTGGAGGTTGGGAAGTGATTGGGGTTGATTTTTAACAACTTTCCATGGTTAGATTACAAATTTTAAGATTATGAGTTAGGGTTTTGTCTTCCATATGTGCCCTAGAATGTTATGCTATGAATGCTTATGTCTATGCATATAATGATGTTTTAAGAGTGTTTTAAGGTTAGTTTGGATAAGAATTGAGACTTGAAACCAAGTGGAATTGATTTCCCTTCATTTTGTAAGTAAGCGGAAGTTTGGCGCAACTAGGATAATTTGGATAATTGGTTATGTTTGAAGGATTTTTAATGATCTTTTGATGGTTTTAAGTGTTTCCTTGGTAGTGGAATGGTTAGGAAGCATGTTTGAATCATGCGTGTGGCTAATCGGTAAAAAATTTCAGTTGTGGTAGTAAAGAGGAATTCCACCCATAGGTTGTTGCTCTAATGTTGTAATGGAGTTAATTGTAGTGGTTATGGGGTATGGATTGTTGTGGAATGTTATTGATATAGTCTGCTATTGCTCCGGTGAATCTTTCCGCAAATGGATTTTGTTGGTTGATTGATTATGTTGTTTTGAGTTGGGAACATAACCAAGGTCCCTTGAATACCTTGGAATTGGATTTTGTTGGCAGGGAGGATAACCTAATTATAGCCTAGGGAGAGGCGAAGTTTTTCGGTTTTTCTGGAAAACTGCGCTTATTATCTCCTAATCTAGCTGTAATAAGAATTTGGGGGATTAACTAAGTGTTTTGACTGGGGTTTTAGCTTGTCGAAGTTGGTCAGAAATTGTGAAAGGTCATTTTTGACCAAAGAGCTTTTGGTGTCGTTTTCTATCGTTTCGCGTCGTTTTCGTTTCCCTAGTCATTCTTTAACTTCTACATCTCTTCTAAGAGTCCTCTTATATCTATTCAAATTTTAGGTACCACGCCACCTACCGACGGCGATCGCGTTCAGTGATCATTGTGCAGTTTTTGCTTTATAGGTGGGTAACATAGACCCTCTTCCACTTGTATTTTGTTTAATGACTTTCGAAATATGTTTGGATGGATTTGTGGGTAACATAGACCCTCTTCCACTTGTATTTTGTTTAATGACTTTCGAAATATGTTTGGATGGATTTGTGGGTAACATAGACCCTCTTCCACTTGTATTTTGTTTAATGACTTTCGAAATATGTTTGGATGGATTTTAGAATGTGTATGATGTTTGGAACTGCACTTTTACCAAGTTTTGGAACTATTACATATGAAATCGGGACCAAGCTAGTTTATGTTAATCAAATGATATGTTTGCAAACTCTTTTGATTTGAAAGCATTTTATGACTGTTTTGGCTCATAGGTGACCGAGGTATATAATTTTGAATGTGTTTGTAAATGTCTGAATTGTGGAGAACCGGTTCTATAGTCATCCATGGCCCGACGCCGTGGTGACTTCTGTGAATGTTATGAACTATTTGATACGGGGTCTTGTGATGGGATAACTTGACCTCCCGGTCAGACTAGTAGGTGTGGTAGATTACTAGATCTGGCTAGTAGTGAAAGTCATACCTTCGAGCCTAAAAAATAATATGAAAAACATTTTATATTCCAATTAAAATCAAAGAACAAGGATTTCTTATACTCCAGTAGACATACTATGTTTTGACATGATAAGAATCTTTTTGGCTACGCTATGCTTTAGCATACTATCAAATGAAAGTCGCATTGGATCGGTTTCTGACTATAGTTTTGGACATGCTAAACCATAATGGCATGAAGTACTTTAGAAACTACTTATCAGAAACTAAGTTTAAACGTCATAGTTGGCATAGACACATCCCTGTAGTCTCCTACACATCTAAAATGGTTTTCAGTATCTGAGATTATCTTTACAGTTTACCCTTTACGCTCACTCTGATACCCATTTCAAAGCTCTTATCTGTATCCACTGAGTATAGTTATGCAAATCACCCCACGTGACTTATAATTTAAACAGATTAGGTGCTCGTTTTTGACTCTCCACCGCGTTAGCAGCTTTTAGATTTTCTCCAGATTTCACATTGCTGGTAGGACTCTGCGGATAATCTTCCAAGTTTCTCTTTTGTTTGGAGAGGGGTAGTGTATTAGATAAGTTTTGTATTGATGAACTTTATTTTTGTTGTAGCATCTTTTGTACTAAGAAGGAATTTTGTAACTCGTATTTTTGTGTAAAATGAAATATTCGGTTTTATAGTTAAGAAATGGCTTGATGGTTCTATTACATTGCGGTTAAGTTTGTTGCTCTGTTCGTTTGTGCCTTGCGCTTTGGTCCGGTGTACCCTAGCTTAATAACGTAATTACGGTCCCGTTTTTGGGGCGTATATAAACTGGAAGTCCAAATTGCCTATCCATCAATTCGAATTCCATTTCCAAGTAGACTAAAAGATGAAGATGATACAAAAAAGGTCAAAAGATTCTTCAAGATTTTAAAAAAGGTGACAGAAATCAACATATCCTTCATAGAAGCACTGTAGAACATGCCCAAATATGCCAAATTCATGAAGCAAATGTTAAAAATAAGAGGAAACTATTGGGAGACCTTAATTCTGTACCATCTAAAGAATATACTGCAATTATTCAGAAGAAGTTACCTCCAAAGTTTAAAGGCCTTAGTTCATTCTCAATCCCATTTACTATTAGAGGAGTTAAGTTTGAGAGGGCTTTGTGTGATTTAGGGGCATCTATCGATTTAATGTCTTTATCTATTTACAAGAAGCTCAATGGTGGGGGAATGAAGCCTACTAATGTATCTCTCCAGTTAGCTAACCAATGTGTGAAATATCCCAAAGGGATTGTAGAAGATGTGTTGGTGAAAGTGGGGAAGTGTTATCTACCTACTGACTTCATTATCCTAGAAATGGAAGAGGATAAAGTAATGCCCATGTTTATTGGCAAAATATTCCTAGCTACGGGAATGCATTAATAGATGTCCAAGAGGGGAAGTTACAATTGAAAGTCGATGACGAGGCTGTCAATTTCTCTATTTTTAACTCTTTTAAACTTCCTTCTATTTATGATAAAGTTATGGTGATCAATACAGCTAACAATGATGCAAATATATTTTTTTAGGCAAGAAGATCCTCACAACCCAATGGATGACATGACAAATAAGCTGGCAAAGGCAGAAATAATTGAAGAAAATCTCTTATACACATCTAGATGTGTAGAAGAAATCCCAACTAATGAGTAGAATGAGCGGATGAAAGAAGAATTATTCAAAATTAATGGCAAATGCATTAAAAGAGCAATGTCTACTAGTAATTGGGTAGACCTAACAGGATTCAAATGAGTGAGAGGTCCATTACCTATTGAAGCACGGCTTATGTATGAGAAGAAGCCTTGGCGAGAAATCGACGGGTGTTTCTTCTTTTTTAATATTCATATGTTCCCTCTCAATAGGTATGGTGGTCATATCTAGTATACAAGGATCCGTGACGTAGGTACTAGAACAAAATCATTAAAATGACATGTGATGCATTAATATGTAACAAGTAACTTTTGAGTACATTGCCTAAGAAAAAGAAAGATCCGAGCAGCTTCACCATATCTTGCCACTAAAAGTGATGTGTACTTTCTGTCTCTTATGTGATTTAGGTGCTATAATAAATAAGATGCCCTTAATAGTGTATGTTAGCATAGGGTTGAGCGGTCTTGAAGAAAGTAATCAGTGCATCCAATCGGCAGACGGAACTATAACGAAACCACTAAGGGAAATACAAAATGTATTAGTCAAATTGGGAAAAATCCGGTTGATTTTGTAGTAATGGACATGGAGAAGGAAGGCCTCGATGGAATTTCATTTATTTTTTGAATAACTTTTCTTTCTACTACTAGGAAGTTGATTAACGTCAACAATGAACAAGTAACATTGAGCGTTGGTAAAGAGTCTCTTATGTTTGATATGAAGGAAAAATAGTTTGCATTTTTTGAGCCACATTTAGATTAAACCAACGTACTATTATCAGCCAAAAAAGAATGATGAACAAAAGACCGACCATGATAGTCTTTTTAATGATGGACTTAAAGAAGTCCTTTTTCTCAAATAAATGGCCACGATGTGTAATTAAGTTAAGCTAATGACTTTTAAACAAGCACTTCAAAGGAGGCAACCTAAGGATTTCTTTTATTAATCTTTTGTTTAGTTTTGGTTGAATAAATGAGTCAGGAATTGCTAATTATGCTTTTATTTGTTTTTTTCATGGGTTGGAGTAATTTTTGAAGCAAAGGAAGTAAAAAAAATGAAGTTGGCTAGAATATGTCAACTGCTGACAGTGGTTGACCCAAGAGTAAACACCTGCTGACAGCGGGTGAAATAGAAGGCTACCCGCTGACAACAGGTGAAGCTAGGGTAATCAACCGTTGACAACAGTTGATCCAGAAGGCCAACCGCTGAAAACTGTTGGAAGGTTTTGAACCAGTCTCTGATAATAATTGGTCCAGGTGGGTAGAAAGTTTTAAAAACCTTTCGATTACACTTTCTTCGTCCTCCTAAAACAAAAACTCCTTTCTTTTTTCCCTTTATGGACAACTCAAAACCAACCCTTAAAACAAGAAAAAAAGAAACCCCTAGTTCTTTTCTTCTTTTCTTTTCCTTTGATCAATCCCTAAATAGTTTCTCTCTCTTCTAAACTTTTTCTTCTCCAAATATTTATTCAAGAATTAACTACCAAATTGTTCTCCTTTTTGGTTTAACTACTTAACAAGTTGAAGTGAACACAAGTAGAGGATTGATTTGCATAACAATGGGGTACTTTCACATTTGAAAGTTCAAGTAAGATTATTCTTGTTTACTTTTGGGGGTATAATTTTTGAATTATTGGTAAATTCCTTCGGGATATGTTTGCTTAGTGTGTTGATTATTTGTTGAAGTAATTTGGGAAATTGTTGTTGATTAAGTTGAGGGGAATTTCATTGGTTTATTTTTTTATATATTTAGTTGAATTTGTTAAATGGAGAAGAAGGGAAAGCAAATCGATGTGTAAAGTTTTGATACGATAATGTCTTTGTATCCCTTGAAGCAAAATGATTACATGACAAGTTATAAAATCGAGTGAGTCATTCACATTAAGCGAGGGATAGACTTAAGTCATGTACAGATTGAAGAACGATGATTTCACGATGAATTACATCGGACAATTTTTAATAAAAATCAAGGTAAGGGATGGAAGGATTTTGTGAAAACCCCAACTGTGGTGGCTAACAAGAATATGGTTTGTGAGTTTATAGGTAATAGCTTAGAGGTATATGATTATGTTATTAAGGTTAGGAATGTTCCGGTGAGTTACCACTTAGAAGTGATTAATGAAATATATATCATTTGTGAACCAATCCCAACAACTAGTTTACCAAATTCATTGAGGGTGACGTTCATTATGACAAGGTGTGCAGTCGTCTAACTGGATGGTTGGGGGCATTGGAACATAGATGGGGACCAGTGGATTAGGTTGAAATATTTAAATGAAAAGGCAGAGTTTGGATGCAATTGGTGTATACCTATAGTTTTTACCTATATCCCATACTACCAATGTTAATCCTGACAGGGCCTGCCTCATTTCTTCTATTATGGAGCAGATGACAATTGATATTGGCCAAGAAATTTTTTTCAAAGATTTTAAGGAATTGAAATAGGAAGCATAAGGCATTATTCTTTCCATGTTTAATTACTTAGTCGTGCCAACATGTAGGTTTGCGGGTTGCGACTACAAAGAAATGGGACGTAACACCAATTGACAACAGAGCTATTCAGTCAATCATCTTGGAACATAAATCCGCATTTCTTATTGTGCGAGTTGAGGCAAGAGGTGAGCACGCAGTTGAAAGAGAAGAAGGTGCTCAGCAAGGAAGATCGCAAGGACCTCTACGTGTACTTCCTCATAATTCTGCTTCCGATCCAATTTTTCATCCACCCCTTAATACTGAGACACAAAAGGAGCTTCTCGTGGATCACAACAAATATTTTGAGGAGATGTGGCAAAAGATGGATTTCCTAGTGTGGCAACTCAGTCATTTATTGGACCTAGGCAATTTTGACATGTCTAATTGGCAAAAACTACTCCCCTACCGAAATGGCATTACAGACCTCTAGATGATGTGAAGAGAGAAGGACCAAGGACAAGGAAAGAAGGGGATAAAGCCGGACCTTCAGGAGCTGCTGGAGAATGATTGAAAATTATATCTGCACAACTTGTCCGAGAAGAGTTGTTTTTAATTTCTTTTTATGTATTTGTTAGATGTTTTTATGTTTACACTTAGTTTAATTATGTGTTAGTGATGTGAAGCCAAGTGGCGTGTCAGTTAAGTTGTTTATGCTTAGTCATTTTTATCTGTAGCATTTTCGTTGTAGTGTAAATGTGTTGGTGCTTGATGAGAAAGACACGTTAATAGTAGGATTGATTGTAATTGGCAGTGATATGATAACCTAGTATTGTGTGTTCACATATTTCATGTTCTATTGTTTTGTTTAAATTGCGTGAAAATTTAAGTTTATATTGATAATATTTTCTTGGTTTTTCATGTCTTTGGCTTATTGCTGTTAGAGAGAGTCATATGATCTATGTTCGTATACATATTAATTATAAGTTGTGCAAATTAAGTCGTTTTAATTGTTGGGTAGGACAGAGTGGAATGTGATTTGGACCTTTGTATTTCATTTGCATGTTTTTTCATGGCGAGATATTAGGATTCATTACTTTTGTTTTATTAATATTGATATAACCCATTTTTCCTTGGCTAGTTCCATAGTGCTCTAATTGCTCCAATAAGCAGGAATAAAAAGAAAAATGGCTTGCTTTATATAAGTATGTGAACATGGTAAGAAACGAGAATTAAAAGGTAGCTTGAGTGAAAATGCATCTTGCTAAGTCTAAGAAAAAGTAAAATAAAGTGCCAATAAAAGCTAGTCATAAAGGAACTATGAAAGGTTATATTGCCTTTTTTTGAGTTAAACAATTGAAATGGTTCTCTAATATTTTGCTATTATTTGACATTTGTGTGCTTGCATGTAAGGTCCATTGATTCTTTTTATACCTTCTTGATGGTTATAATGGTTCAATTTTGTACATCTTTTGATTGATCGTGGGTAGGGAATTTATTATGTAGCGTGACCCATATTGGTAAAATATAAGCTTGGCACGTAAAGTTGAGGAAGTATTTTAATATTTACTTGGATGACTTTGGTGTGAGTAAAGATGGAGCATGATTTTATGTGATTGGTTGGACATGAACTGGGTTGATGAGTCAATTAGATCAATTTGATCTGAATGTGTTTATTCTCACTTGTTTTGTTTGTCTAATGAGTTTTGCTTGGGACTACTAAAATTCAAGTTGGGGGGAATAACAAATAAATATGCAAAAAATTGCATTCAATATGTGTACAACAACCACAAATCAACAATTGTAAAAAGAAATTTATTTTGAAACCAAATCCCAACAACAAAGTAAAGTAACAAAATATAAGCAAATAAATACAAAATTTATCAACTAGTATCCAATGAGATAATGCATAAATGTCACTCGTCATCACTCTTCTTCCTTGTCATCATCATCGTTACCACCATCACCATCTTTATCTAGATCTTCCTTGCTACTAAAGATTCAGCTATCTAACGAATAACCCATGGAATGGAAGAAAAAAGAATGAAGACATCAAGGTTCAAATTTTTAGTTATCTAAACTTGTTAAAAATAATCAATGATAGACACAAGATGAAATATTATCTTAAGAGATGATATAAATTCAAAAACTCCTAAACTATCGAAATGATGATGTGAAAAAGAGGTTGCTTATGGTTAAAAATAGAAGAAAGGATAACCAGTGTATCAGTGAAAGCATTTCGCCTTCGCAGAATCTAGGTAAATTTCAAGGTGTTGCACTCTCTGCCCAAATTAAGTAAATTGCAATGATAGGGATAATCTTTGCTTCACAAGTAACCAATCTTCCCAAAGTTTGATGTACCAACAAATCTAAATCACTGAAACTGCTAAGTCCCTAATATCCATATCCAGTGTCATTCTCAAACCCATGACACATAAGCTTCATATTCGGCCACATTATTGGTGCTAAGAAGTTTTAATTTGGCCGTAGTTGGGTAATGCTTTCTTTCAGGAGATACCAAAACCACTCCTATGCCCACTACGAAGGATTTGATGCACCATCAAAGAACAATCTCCAACTTGGATATTTCTCATTCAGATCCTCAATAGTTCCTGCAAAAAAAACCTCTTCATCCTGGAAGTAAGTATGCAAAGGTATGTATTCTTCTTCTGCAGGGTTTTCAAGAAAATGATCTACTATTACTTGGCCTTTCATCGCCTTTTGGGTAGTGTAGGCAATGTCAAACTCAGGATCATCTGCCATTTAGCCATGCGTCCGGTCAGCATCAGTTTCTCCAACAAATATCTCAAAGGGTCTGATAAAAAAATTAGAAAAATGGTAGATAGTGTCTCAATTTCTGTGCTGCCCAGGCTAAAACACAACCTGTCCATTATTAAAATGAGTAATTGGCCTCAGATTCAGTGAATTGCTTACTCAAGTAATATTAATGGCTTGTTCTTTCTTCCAAATTCACCATACTATCCAAGAACACAACCCATAGATGCATCCAACACTGAAAGGTACATGATCAGTGTCTTTCCAGGTATTGGCAGCATTGAGACAAGGGGATTTGGAAAATAATCCTTGATTTTATAAAATGCCTGCTGACAATCTTTCCAATCCATTGGTGCATTTTTCTTTAATAGCTTGGACAAAGGTTTACAAGTAGAGATCAATTGCGCAATGAATTTACCAATAATGTTAGTCTTACCCAAGAAACTTTTAACGTCTTTTTGCTTTCTCGGAATTGGCAAATCTCTTATCACTTTAAATTTGGAAGCATCACTCTCAATAACCTTCTTGCTGACTATAAATCCCCGGACTTTTCTAGCTAGAGCCCTAAATGCACACTTTGCAGGAATTAGTTTCAAATTATATTTTCTCAACCTTTGAAAAAACTTCTTTAAATATGCCAAGTCGTCCTCAATTTTCTTTGATTTGACTATGACATCATAGAGGCCACGTATACTTCAATTTCTTTGTGAATCATGTCATGAATAGTGTAGTCATAGTTCTCTGGTAGGTGGCCCTGGCATTCTTCAATCCAAATGGTATCAGTCTGTAGCAAAAAGTTTCCCGTGGGATAATGAATGCAGTCTTTTCTCTCTCCTCTTCTACAACAAGAATTTGATGGTATCCAGTAATGCAAACAATGAATGAAGCAATTTCGTGTTCTGTTGTGTTATCCAAAATGATGTGAATAATTGGTAACGGAAGTAATCTTTCAGACTGGCTTTGTTTAAATCTAATAATCCACACAAACTCGTACTTCTCCTGACTTCTTCGGAACAGGTGCCATGTTAGAAAGCCAGATGATATAAAAAGAGATACAATGATAATCCTGGCATTGAACTGCTTAATTATTTGGTCTTTGATTTTAAAACTCATTTCTGGCTTCAATTTGCATGGTTTCTACTTTACAGGCGCACAACTAGAATCTGTTAGCAACTTATGAACAACAACACAGTTGAACCTTGGATCTTATTACTCCCGGCATATCATCGTATGACGAAGCAAAATCATCTTGGAACATTGTCAAAATTTAAATCAACTCCTCATGCTGCTGTTTGTTCAAGTGAATATTGATCCTAACTTTTTTCATCTTCGTCTCTATGCCAATGTTGATAGTTTCTGTTTCTTCCAAGTTAGGTTTAGGTTTCTCCTTAGATTGTTCTAAGTCCTTATGGATGGGATCAAACTCGCATTCAATATCATTTTTGTCTTCTTCTACTGTGTGCAATGAATTGTTCTAAATCCCTATGGATGGGATCAAACTCACATTCAATATCACTTTTATCTTCTTCTACTGTGTGCAATGAATTAAGATCGAGAGAGAAATTGAAGGTGCAATTTTCAAGATCAAGAATAGTGACATCTTGGGGATCAAAAATATTAATTCAAGGCAATTAGAAAAAATAGAACAGAAATTACAGGAATCCTCAACTTTTATTGATGAACACGTACTTTACAATGCATGCTTGCATTTCAAGTAAACATAAAATTCAAATTTCTATACCTTACTCTAACTTTATTTTAAGCCATGAAAACCAAATTAACTCAAGGAAAGAGAAAACTTCTCCTCTTAAGTGTCCATTTATTAAAACAAAAGAAAAAAAAACAAATTGAACAAGAAAGAAGCATTGTGCAAGACAAAAAATGTGCAAAAAGGCAATCCCATATGCTTTTATTGAAACTCCCTCTTGATAGGGAGATATTCCTCCATCCGATTGTTCTCTTGCACTTAGATCTCAATTGAGACAAAATTAGATGCAGTAGAAGGCCATTCAGTAGATGTCATTCCAATAAACCACTAGCTCATCCCCTCTTTGAAGTTAGTCTTAGTTTGTTCCTATTTTATGTCAGCAACGATTACCCCAGATGCCTTGCGAAAACTGTAGCTCAACGGTCAGACCCACATCGAAATCTATTTTTCTACCTTTTCTGCCATCTTCCTGTCTTTCATCTTTCTTCTTTCCTTGGCACTTGGATGAAAACCCCCTCACTATTTGTGTCTAGTTGAATAGCAATTCAACGAGATCCGTTATGCCTCACAGATTCCTTCCCAATCATTTGTCATAATGATATCCTCCTCTGATCAACTCTTTTGCAGTCATGAGGCAAGCATCAAGCTGTATAGGCTCTATAGGTGACTTTTCTTCAACAACAAAACCAACTAAAACTATGTACTTCATTCTATATCCTGACTATAGAGCATCATTCCCCTCTTCAAGTGACTTGGAAGCAATATGTACTATCATAGCCATCATACTTTGGTCATCCTCGGCAAAAATTGTGATTTGCTTGTTGTTTCTAACAAACTTGATCATTTGATGCACTGAGAATGGCATAGCCCTTGAAACATGTATCCATACTCGTCCTAGTAATAAATTGTATACTGCAGTAAATCCCATAAATTGAAAGGTAATGGCGGCTGAGTGCTTTCCTTTCCTTTATAAGGAATAACCACCTCAGGATCTGGGATTATCCAACACGACCTTTTGTGATTATAGACACTTTTTCTTTAGGGATTACCTTTCCTCCTAACGTCATAAATAGTTGGGTATAGTTCCATGGTATTTGAGTCGTATCCGTCACTAGTAATTGTTCTGGAAATTCTATAATCACTGGTTAAGGCATGTCTACCTCAAAAGATGGCATGTCTAGCACTAATGGCTCGTTGGAAGAATCTGTTATTGATGGAATTGCTTCTAACACAAAGGGTACCTCAGCGATGTTGCCCGAATTTTTTATTTTTCTCGACATTATATCCTCCATGTATTGACCTAAAAACTCATGATTTTTTTCGTAATCCCTACCATATAATCAACTTTTGACACAATAAACTGAATAGGATCTTCAAAATTTTCATCCAGCATGACTATTCTAATAGTATTTTAATGTTGTGGCAAAGGCTTACTGTTAACATTGGTCTCTATTCTCTTCCCCTGAAAACTATATTTCTAGCCTCGATCATGTCCTAAATTTTATATTTCAAGGCCTAGCAATCAACTTTGATATGATATCCATGTCCTCCTGAGTGATATGCACAAAAGGCTTGAGGATTATAGTCTCCTAGGACTTTCGTGGTATCAACAAGCTTGCAAGGGATTGTGCCAATCTTCCCTACCACTTTTAATTTCTCATAAACCTGATTCAAGAATTTTCCAATATCAGTGTAAACTCGGTATCTTCGGGGCTGTTGTTGCGGTTGATTTTGTGGTACTTTAGGATAGGCATTTGGATAGGCGGGGCGAGGATTATTTTGGAAAGTTGCAGCAAAATTGTTTTGGAAGATAGGTCGAGGATTGTGGTATGTTTGTCGGTGATTTCGGTAATCGGGTTAGGGATTGGTAGGTTGCATATAAGTATGGAAAACTAACTAAGGGTAAGCAAAGGCAAGTTCACAGTAGGGTCACAGAGCTAGTGGGTAGTATGAGGCTGGGTTATATGTGTGGGCTCAGGATCTTGATTGAGTAGAAGACCCCTAATCCAATATGGAAGATACCTCTTTGTCAGTCCGTTAATTTCTTCACAAACAGCTTCTTCTGCCCACCTATGCTTTGAAGGGATTCAATTTACATCTTAATTGCTGACACATCTATCATTTTTCTACTTCTGATTCCCTTTTCAACAACCTCTGCTTGTAGAATTACTTCAAAAAAAAGTTTTCCAATAGCACTTGTACAAGGAATGTAGTACGATGGATCTTGCATATCAATGAAAACCATGACCATTTCAGCTTCATCTATTGGTGGCAATACTTTCGCTGCTATCACTCTCCATCTCTAGGCATAAACTTTAAAGTCCTTAGAGGGCTTTTTCTTCACCTGTAACAAAGAAAATCAATCTGGCACTAAATCTCTATTGAGCTCGTATTGTTTTACAAACGCGCAAGCCAAATCAAATCATATTTCCATCTCTTGAAGTCTAGCTTCAAAAACTATTCTAATACATCTCCTTCCAAACTTGTCCCAAATAGTCTGATAACAACTCTTGGATCATTCGTCGGTTTACCCAGAAGATTGCAAAACATATCTTTAAATGCACTACTGGGTCTTTATTGGTATCAAATTTTGGAAAAGTCTGGAATATTGAACTTAGGCAGCAGCTGAGCATCTAGGAAAAGGCAAAGATTATCATAGTCTGTACCTCCGTACTTGTCCATTCCTCGCGACTCTTTGATGAATTTCTACAAAAAGTCAATATTAAGTGGTATAGGTGGATGTTCCTTTGCTGTTGTGATTGGTTCATATAAATCCAACTCAAATGGTCCGTCTTTGTAGTAGGAGGCATGAGTTCTACTGTTTAATTGGTTGCACTAGCCTCATGATTCCGATAATTTCTTTTTTGACTTGTGAGAAATGTACAATCACTTGACTGTGGTTTGGGACCTCATTCGACACATTGGCAATCTTTAGAAGCACCTGATACATCTATAAACTTAAATCGGCTATTTTTAAAGCTTGGATTTTGTGTTGAGCTTCCTAAGATTTCTGTTCAGTCACTCATGTTTATATGGGCCTGCCGGGCTCGAAGATCTTGTGAGGATGCCTACTTCTGTAAAATGAAGCAATGATTTAAGATAAGTATCTGAGATTTAAGAGACAAAATGTCACATTAGCCTTTCTTTTGCTAGGTTCCTTGTGTGGCCTATTGGGAGCCTGTAAAAGTAAAACAGTAAAGTTACGAAAAGATCGAAATAAAAAAACATACATGTCCTATTAGGAAACCCTTATTTCGCTAAGGGTAGACCTAGAATGATGCAATTCCTTCGGTGTAAAGCCCTATACAAAATCTGTTCTTTACTAAGACCATAATTTCATTTTAACCCAAAAGTCATCAAAACATATTCATCTCATCATTTCTCCAAGAAATTTCAACAAATCCCTCAAATGTTCTTCAAATCTCTGTGCTTTACTAGCCATCAGTTCCACAGAATATCTATTCAATGCATGCCTTGTATCATCATGTAGCTCGCAACACTCATTCATCAATTGGTGCTTGCTTCTCTTGATTTTATGTCCAACTTGCTGAGATTGTTTTCAGAGCCACTTTATTTCTTCTCAACTTTATCCCTAGAACCTCAGCTTTCGATCTCTAATGTTTAATTTCTTCATATGAGCCATTCAAATCCCTTGGCACTTTCCCTTATCGTATGCAGGCTTCAGAGCATATTGTTCTGCTATCCTTTTCATTGTTTCCCAATTCCAATTGTTCCCAAGCCATTTCCATTTCAGGTCTCATGAGATTGGAGTCCTTTATTTCAGGTAGAATGAATTCTAATGAACCATCTCTTGTCAGCTCACACTTCTCTAGTCCCTACTATCTCATTACTCGTAAAGGTATATACGACACGATTCCACTAACACCAGGCAGTGGAAGGAATTTGTATGGTGCTTCATAGAGTACCAGTGCTTTCCACTTGGTCCAATCTATAACCCACTGGATCTGATCCTTTTCCAAATCTTGAAATCTAGTGACCTATTGAGTTGCTATACCCTATTGATCCATGGCTTGTACCTTTCACGATACTCCTTAACCCAGTCTTAAGATAATCAACCATAATCCTTATGTCAAAGCTTACTTCTTTATTAAATGCCCATATTTGCAAAATTAAATTAGACTAGTAAAGTATGCCTCTATGACTTGAGAATTGGTGCATGCCACAAAAATATGAGCAATGATCTTTGGTAGAAGAGTGAAATTCTACCCATTTTCCCCAAGCAAAGCCATTCCAAAGACCCAAACGTGAACTTGTTGCCAATCTTATTCTGTCTTGTAAATGAAATCAAACTTGTGCTTAACAAAACCTTGAGAATCCCCAAAGTGATCATATAAATATGGAAGAGATATCGCTCATGCCTTGTCTGTCCCTAGAATTCTGACTTTTTAAATCCCATATACCTACAAAAGGTATTCAGTCTACCTTCGAAAGGGCATATCAGTTTTGATGTTTTCCAAACCTTATTTTGATGATGACATAAACACTTAACTATGTAAAACAAGCTTTTGCAGGAACAGACCTTTCGGAAGCACAGGACCGTCCGAACTAGGAACAAAACTCCTCGGACGCATTGCATTGTCCGAACAAACTGGCAGAAAGAATGGAATCCTACTGCCTTTCTTTCGGACGCTCAGGACCGTCCTCGGACGTCCGAACGAAGCCTCTCAACAACACTGAAAGAAGATCGGACGCTTCCTCAGACGCATTCAATCCCTCTCGGACGTCCGAAACCCCAACGGCTATTTTTTGTGCATTTATTACTTAGCCGTTAGGAAGTAGTTGAAACCACTATTTATTGCTCTTATAAATAGGGGCTTTAATAACCTGAAAATTTCATCTAATACATTGAATACAAGCCTAAGAAAAGAGTAATTTGAGTGCAAATTGACTATAGTGGTTTGTTGTATTAGTGTGAAGTTGTGAGTGCAATTCAACTTTGAGTGGAGTGATAATCTTGTATGAAAGTGTGGTTGTAAGTAAGAATCTTGGCTCGACTAAAAGAATTTTAGTGTGAGCAAGAACTTCCCAACTTTGTAAAGATTATTGGCTCACCAAGTGTGTGAAGCATTCAAGAAATTTGATACTTCAAGCTTGCTAGCTTGGAAGTATTGTTTGTTCAGTTTTTCTCTCTGTCTCTTATACTGTTCTAGTATGTTTATAAGAGACTGCAGTTAAATTTAATGCCCCATTAATTTCTGAATCATAATTTTTAGAAACCTAATTCACCCCCCCTCTTAGGTTGCTTTGGGACCAACAATTGGGAAACCATACAACAGGATGTTTAAAACACCGAACACTTCTTCCAGAGTAACAGTAATTTCTTGTTTGCCGAAGCGAAAAAATGAACAACTATGGTCCCAACTATATACTAGTCCCTAGATAATAGTTTGATGGGGCATTAAATGTAACAGAGAAGGAATGCATCCTAAGAACGGGCACAACTTCTTCAATGTATTAGAGCTCATTTAATTCCTCCACATGCTCAGACATTCAGGAATGTGGGTCAATTTGCTGTCTCTTTTAACATTGGCCATTTGTAGACAAGTAAGCTCTTAGTTTACTTTACCATGACAGATCCTTACCCCTCAGGTAATGCAAAATTATAAACGTACATGTCTTATTGGGTTATATACCAAGACAAAAAAGGAAGGCATATTTCTACCATGGGATATCTGAAATGGTATTCCTTCTATTCTAAATGCATGACGCGAGTAAAAAAATGCAACATTGAAACATGCAATAAGGTGCCCCTTTTAAAAGTTGATGTGCAGTATCCCATGAATGCAATTTGACGTTAATACAAGAAATAAATTTACTAAGGAAATCCTATAGGGATAAAACCTGAATAGAGGAAACAATAATTTGGGGAAAACTATACAAATAGTACAACTTAATCTAAGTGTATAAGTATGATAATGAATCCTAAGATGTAACATATCTACATTCCTGAATTTACAATAAAACTATGACATTATTTTGATTTTTGGGACATGAGATGCAATAGAAGAAAATTTAAATATGCAAAATTGAAGAATCGAAAGAGGATTGCTTAAAGAGCACTTGCCCAACGGCTTTTTTCCTAGGGATCATGAGATGCAAAAATGATAAATAAAGACTGTAAAAGTAAAATAATTAAACACGTAAAAGTAAAAGCGTACACAAGTATTATCCTTCCTCTCGTACCTAGTGTCCTATTAGGGTTTTGAGAGGCTCTATCTTATAGATAATCTATATGTTGCATGAGTTTGGGCTCACTGATGCAATCTAGACTCCACAACAGTTTATGGTTCCCAAACTTTCAGAGTAAGGGACTCAAAAAGCAATATTTCTGTCAGTTGCAAGGGTTCTAGATCAATGGTTCAAGTTTGACCCATTCGATAGCGGTACAAGAGAGCCGCAACCTGTACTTGCGCACCTATTTAAGGTCTGAATCCTAAAAAGAAGTGGGATGATGTCCACTAGGTTATGCAGATGAGTGATTCTTGATGTGCTTCCTGGAGGCAGAGGGATTTAATTACCTTTATGGCACATTGGAGGCTTTAAAACACCGAATTATTCTACCATGTAGTCTCTCTAACCACACAAGTCATCATAAATAAATAAACAAATAAATCAAAAAAATCAAGAATTAAGGTGACAAAATAAACACAAAGAAGCAAATAGCAAGTAAACATCTAAACCTAAAGTAAGTAAGAGTTAAATTTAGGAAATATGACTAAATCAAGTGCTCAGACTCTCTAGTGCCTCCAATGGAATCGCCAAGCTATCGTGCCCCATTTTTCGGTGGGAAAATGAAATAATAACTATAAAAATCAATAGATATAATAATAGTACAAAAAAATGGTCTAAAATGTGACTTTTAAAAGCGACGTTAGAAAACTGAGAAATAATCTAGAATAGGGTTTTATAAAAAACAAATAAATAAAAAAATAATGGAGTCTCCATCCGGTGTGTGAAATACATCGGGACACTAACCTAAACCCAAGGGAAAAGGGAAATTCCTCAAGGTTGAGAAAAAAGAATTTAAAATAGAAAAAAGAAAAGAAAAAATGAAGAAAACTAGATAAATAAAAATAAGTAAAAATTAAGTTGAAAACCCTAAACTGGATGACTCCTAGTTTACAAAAATAAAAGAAAAAGATTTGAGAGTCCTATTGAGGAGAGGGATGGCTAGATTGCTCTAAAGGCAACCTAGGCACCCTTTCATCCCCGGTAAAATCAGTTGCGTGATATAATTCGTGTTTTCTTAAAATTAATCCCATTTTATATTAAGTTTGGATAGAACGAAATGAAAACAAAGCAAAGGTAAAAACATGCATGGAAAACATGGGAGAAAGGGAGCTCGCTGTGCTAGCGTTTGACTAATACAGGAGGGGAAATTTGCTATATTAGCATGAGCAGAAGGTATTTACAAAAGCACACATACTAGAATAGAATAAGAAACATATAAGCACATAAAATACATAAGAAAACAAAAATATAATATTCTAGCATGCAAATCGTAACAAAAGCGATTAACACATAGCACATACCCTATCAATTACAATAGGCATAAGCCTATTTACGAAAAGTTACCCTATCTCTGGGATTAACACCTATGCGTACCTACATAAGGCATTATCCTTTGTAAATATTCTAATAAAGTGGAAAATAAAAAGAAAAATTGCAGGAAGCAAAATAAACTATTAGCAAGTAAAAACACATATTGCACATAAGAGAATTCATAAACATACCCCTTAAAGCGGAAAAGGGTTTGTTGTTCTAACCCTAACTAAAGATAAACAAACGGGTCAAAAGTGCCCCTTTCCTTCTATCTCAACATTAACAATGCTAAAAAGACTAAAGATAAATAATCATGACTTTAACAAGAACAAGGGTAACAAAAACAAATAAACAACTAAAAATTAAGCCAAAATATCGAAAGGAGAGCTAAATGATTGGAATGAAAGAGATGTAATTGAAATAAAATCTAAACTTCTGAGACCAAATTGCAAGGTTTCTAAACAACTATTAGGGAAAAAATGCAAGAAACCATAAAATTATAATTTTACGACGACAACTAATGCAAAAAAGAAACTAAATTAGAATCAATCTAAACTTCTATGGGCGATTAATTATAAAATTACAAAGTTTTAGGGGTTGAAATATAATTTCAATGAAGTTTAATGATCAAGCAATGCATCATCAAAAGTTTAGGGACCCAATTACAATTCTAGAAAGTTAAGGGTCAAAAATACAATCCACAAAAATTTTAGGGACCAAAATGAAATTATGGAAAGTTTTAGGAACCAACGTACAATTTTCCTTAAAGTTTAGATACTAAAATTTAATTTCAGAATAGTTTAGGGACTAAATTACAATTTTAGAATAGTTCAAGGACTAAAATGCAAATTCAGTAAAGTTTAGGAACTAAAATGCATTGCTGAATATTTCAGGCACTAAATGCAATTTCAAAACAATTCAAGGACTAAAATACAATTTCAACAAAGTTCAGGGACAAATGCAATTTTAGAACAGTTTAGGGACTAAAATGTAATTTTAGCAAAGTTTGGGGAATAAAATACAATTAAACAAAAGTTTAGGGACTAAAATAAAATTATAAAAAGTTTACACACGGGGCTAAAATACAATTTAAAACAATTCTAAGGACTAAAATACAGTTAAAGCAAGTCAACAGATTGAGCATAACAAATTTAATGGTCCAAATTAAATTGAACTTGACTTAAGATATATATATTTTTCAAGTCTTTTACTAATCTGGCGCAAAATAAACCTAATATATAAAATAAAATAAATCATTGATGTTTCCCAAACCTTATTTTGATGATGACATAAACACTTAACTGTGTAAAACAAGCTTTTGCAGGAACAGATATTGTAAACGCACAGGATCGTCCGAACTCAGTTTTACTCTCGGACGCATTGTATCGTCCGAACAAACCGCGAAAAGAATGGAACTCTCGCCTTTTCTACGGACGCCTTCAGATTTCCGAAACCTCTGTCGGACGAAGGACCGGACGCAGGCACGGACGTCCGAACGAAGCATCTCAACAAACTGAATGTAGATCGGACGCTTCCTCGGACGCATACAAACCTCCTCGGACGTCCGAACCCCCAAGTCGGCTATTTTTTGTGCATTTATTACTTAGCCGTTAGGAAGTAGTTGAAAGCTCTATTAATTGCTATTATAAATAGATGCTTTAAGAACTTGAATAAATTATCTAATACATTGAATACAAGTCCAAAAGAAAGTAATTTGAAGTGCAAATTGACTTTAGAGCCTTGTTGTATTAGTGTGAAATTGTGAGTGTAATTCAACATTGAGTGGAGTGATAATCTTGTACAAGAGTGTGGTTGAAAGTGAGATTCTTTGCTCAACTAAAAGAGTTTTAGTGTGAGCAAGAACTTCCCTTTCAAAGATTGACGGCTCACCAAGTGTGTAAGCATTCAAATTTGATCTTTCAACGTATAAGGAGCTTAAGATGTGTTCTTACTGTTCAATTTATAGACATCTTTAATTTACTGTCTAAGATACATTATCTCTGATGTGTATAAGAGATGGGTCTACGTGGATAAAGAAGATCTCTTAACACAAATCTATGGAAACGGTAGACACCTGTATTAGTCAAACGCTAGCACCTGTCTCTTATACACATCTAGATGTGTATAAGAGACATGTTGTCAATGAAGGTCCATTTGATGCTTATATCATTAATGATCACACAAATAGAAGAAGAGAAAAGACGAGGATTGAGCTCACTCCACAAGACAAGGCAAATTTGACGTTAAACGCAAAAGCCATGAATGTGCTATACAATGCCTTGGATGCAAATGAATCAACTCGCGTAAAGGGTTGCAATATGAGAAAGTAATGCACAATTATTATTCAAAGGTTTATGAGAGCGAGTACAAATCTTGGATCTTCATCCAACTATGAAAATGTGTTCTTGCCCTGGAACATTACACACTCAGGCCTTTCAAGAGTTAGATGAAAAGAGCTCCATCAATCTAGAAGATGAAGATCTTGATGAAGGAGATCTTGCACTTATCACCAAAGGATTTCTCAAACATTACATCAACAAACGAAGAATGAGAAGAGGCGGAGCTGCAAACTCAAATAATTTCAAAGGGAAGTCAAGACTTGAGCTAAGGAAGCAAAATGATAAATGCTTTGAGTGCGGTCAGAGACTCGGGCATTTTGCAAATGAATGTCCCTCCAAGAAAAAGAAGGAAGGAAGAAAACCAAGATTCAACAACTTTCAAGTCACTTGGGACGATTGCAACTCCGAAGGAGAAGTTGAAGAAGAAATGGAGTCGGCACAAATGGCCTTTATGGCTATTGGAGACAATGAGGTAAATTCTAACTATGACTCCAATGATGAAAATGATGAAGATGATCTTGAAGCTTTCATTTTGAAATTGCATGATAGCTTAAAAGAATCATATGCTAGAAATAAGGAGTTAGTAAAAAAGTCAAATGCTTTATTGAATGCTAACTCTAAACTTGTGAATGAAAACAATAGGCTATCACAAGAAAATTGTGATTTGAAGAAAAGAATGCATGAGAGATCAAAGGTCAAGGAAGAACAAGCCTCCTTGAAGAAAAGAATGGATGATTTAAATACTCTCTTAGCTAGAAAGAAAGAAAATGTTGTTGATATGAAAAGAAATAGAAATGTAGCAATCAATACAAAAATTTTGTCATATATAGAAGAGATGATTTATGTATTGTAAAACCAAAATCTTCTTTATATGGAAACAAAAGCATTGTTTGTAGATATTGCCAACAACATGGACATACTAAGAATATGTGTTATGTCAAGAAAAATGAAAAACTTGGAATGAAAGTTGCATGGATAGTAAGCAATCTCACTAACACTCATGGACCCAAAAAGACATGGGTACCAAAAGTTATCAATTGATTTATTGTGTAGGTACTTAACATCGCCAACAATGCTAAGTGGTTCATAGATAGTGGATGTTCAAGGCACATGACGGGTGATGCCTCTCTCTTCACAAACCTTACATCCAAAAACAGTGGAAAAGTCACTTTTGGTGACAACAACAAAGCAAAATCAATCGGCATTGGTGATGTAGGTAAAAATGGTGAAACCTTGATTAAGAATGTACTTCTCGTTGATAATTTAAACTATAATCTATTAAGTGTTAGTCAACTTTGTGACAAAGATTTATATATGTTTTCTTTACCAAGCATGAATGTCTTATACTTGACAAAAATCATGTTGTTTTGTTAAAAGGCACTAGGCACAATGACGTTTATGTGATTTATCTTGATAAAATTAGCAATAGCAATGTAAAATGTCTTACCGCTTCTATGGATGATCCTTGGCTTTGGCATAGAAGACTTTGTCATTTTAATATGGATTTGATTGAAAAATTAGCCAAGAAAGATTTGGTAAGAGGCTTGCCAAAACTGAAATTTCTGAAAAATAAAATTTGTGATGCTTGTCAATTTGGTAAACAAGTCAAAGTTTCTTTTAAACCAAAGAATTTTGTGTCTACTCATAAACCTTTAGAATTGTTGCATTTAGACTTATTTGGACCTACTCAATATGCTAGTCTAGGTGGTTGCAAATATGCATTTGTTATTGTAGATGACTATTCTAGGTTTACTTGGGTGTTATTTCTCGTTCACAAAAATGAAGCATTTGAAAAGTTTGTAAAATTGTTTCTCAAAAATTCAAAATTTATTGGATACCAAAATCATTCGTTTAAGGAGTGACAATGGTGCCGAATTTAAATTTGGGGGTTTTCCCGACTTTTGTGATCACAACGGTATCTTTCATGAGTTTTCGGTTGTTAGAGTTCCTCAACAAAATGGTGTCGTTGAAAGGAAAAATAGGACTCTTCAAGAAACGGCTAGAACCATGATTAGTGAATGTATAAGAGACAGGCTATTGAAATGATGCTTTCATCAATGTGTTTAGTTCAAGAGTGCAAAACAGGATTTATTGTGAGATCTAATTGCACTAGTGTTGTCACATAGTATTGGATTACATTTGATGAATCTAATGATGTTATCTCAAGACACTTTGTGTGAAGATGAAGAGACAGGTTGTCTAAAGGAGCTCGAAAAGCTAGATATTCATAAAGATTATCAAGAGGTTACATCAAGCGTTGATATCAACAACCATCAAGTTGATGATGAAAAGAATGAGGATGCTCAAAACGATCTTCCGAAAGCTTGGAGATTCGTTTCTAATCATCCTCAAGATTTAATTATAGGTGATCTATCCAAGGGGGTAACTACTCGCTCTCATAAACCTTTGAATAATAATTGTGCATTACTTTCTCACATTGAACCCAAACATATAGATGTTGCCTTGAGTGATGAATCATGGGTTATTGCTATGAAAGATGAACTTAGTCAATTTGAGAAAAATAATGTATGGACCTTAGTTGAAAGACCATCTTCTCATCCCGTTATTGGTACTAAATGGGTGTTTAGAAACAAATTAAATGACAAAGGTGAGATCATAAGAAACAAAGCTAGACTTCCTGAAACCTATACACATCTGGCTAGATTAGAATCTATCCGCATGTTTCTTGCATTTGCATGTTTCAATAATTTGCAATTATTTCAAATGGATGTCAAAAGTGCTTTTTTAAATGGTTTTATTGACCAAGAAGTTTATGTCGAACAACCTCCGGGATTTGAAAATAAGAATCTTCCAAATTATGTCTTCAAACTCTCCAAAGCTTTATATGGTTTGAAACAAGCTCCAAGAGCTTGGTACGAAAGATTAAGTGGTTTCTTGTTAGAAAATGGTTTCAAAAGAGGTATTGTTGACACTACACTTTTACAAAAACAGATTTAAAAGGATTGTTAATTGTTCAAATTTATGTTGATGATATTATTTTTGGAGCAACTAATGAAAGTCTGTGCAAGGATTTTTCACTACTAATGCAAGAAGAGTTTGAGATGAGTATGATGGGCAAGTTGCAATTTTTCCTCGGACTTACAAATTCATCAAACCAAGGAAGGAACATTTATTACACAAATCAAGTACACAAAAGAGCTGCTCAAACGCTTTGGCATGGAAGATTGCAAACAAGTTGGTACACCAATGTGTACTTCAATTTCTACCTCTACGAAGAGGTAATAGTGTTGATGAAAAACACTATAGAGGTATGATCGGGAGTTTACTTTACTTAACTGCTAGTAGACCAGATATCATGTTTGCTGTTTGTCTATGTGCTAGATTTCAATCTTGTCCTAAAGAATCACATTTGATTGCAGTTAAAAGAATTTTTAGATATCTAAAAGGAACAACGGATTTTGGTCTGTGGTATCCAAAGTCCTCTACATTTGATCTAATTAGCTATTCTGATGCTGATTTTGCTGGATGTAAAATTGATAGAAAAAGTACCAGTGGAATGTGTTACAGCCTCTTGGATGATTGTTTAGCAAAAACAAAATTCCATTTCTCTTTCTGGTGAAGCCGAATACTGCCGGAAATTGTTAGAGTGCTCAACTTCTTTGGATGAAACATACTTTAAAGGATTTTGGTGTCATTTTTGATTGTGTTCCAATACTATGTGACAACACTAGTGCAATTAATCTCACAAAAAATCCTGTTTTGCACTCTAGAACTAAACACATTGATGTTAAGCATCATTTCATTAGAGATCTTGTTTGTAAAAAGGAAATTCGTGTTGATTATGTGCCTACTTTAGACCAATTGGCTGATATTTTTACAAAACCCTTAGCTCTAGATCGTTTTGAATCACTCAGAAAATGCTTGGGGATTTTACAGATCAATTTGGCATAAGTTCCTTACACATCTAGATGTGTATTATGGGGGTTCGGACGTCCCGTCCGTTCTTGCGTTCGGACGCTTTGTCGGACGCAGGCCAAACGTTCGGCCGTCCGAACGGTACCCCTGTTCCATTAAAACCATCCAAATTCCCTCTTTCGGACATACCTCCCCCACCGAAAACCCTCTGGCGATTTTTTTTGCCCTTCCCTACCAAATCTTTTATTGTGAAAACACTCTCCCTGTCAAAATTGATCAAAGAATCATCCTACCCATAATCCTTTGCCCCTAAATCACATCTTATTTAAAGAAGATCTTAAAAATCCTCGAGGATCATCACAGATCTTCATTTTTTTTTCTCTTTTTTCTTCCAAAAACATTGGTGAAAGCCCGTCTTATTCACTCTTCATGCGTATGATTCTTTACAAAAAGATGTGTCTCTTATCCTGTTCGAGGTGAATCATCCGCAACTCCTCAAGTTTCCACCACTCCGACTCTATTGAAATTCATCGATATAGGCATCGGAGCGGTACACTTCTGATCTGTCTCTTATACATTAGAGATGGTTTCTCGTGTTAATAACACTGATATTGAGATTTCATCTAATATAATTAACACCATTTTTGAATGTGAAATCTCCGACCCCTCTGATTTTTCCTACTTCTTTTCCTTGGACAATTGGCCTCTGTCTGAGGATACTCAGTTTGATATCGACGAAGTTCGAGCCATTTTCGGTGTCCATTTTAAACAGGCTTCGGAAGCCAAGACTACTCTGCTCAGCCCTGAACTTAACATTTTGTATACCCTTGTAACAAATCTTTTGTTGCCAACTGACGGGCATCGCACTGAGCCCGGCAAAATGCAACTGTACTTATTTTTCTGTGTCTTTAAGGGTATTTCTCTAGACTTTGGGTATCTTTTTTGTTCCCTATGGGAACTTTTTCTAACTGATACTCGAAGAAACATGCCGAGACTGAGGGCCTCTTGGATGATTGTTGCATGAGTCTTTCAACGTCAGTCTTTACAGGTCAATAAACACCTCCAGATTTGTAATAAGGGTATACAATGTTAAGAAAAGGTCTCAGGTTTTTTAATGATCAATGGCTAACTAAAGCAGCCTTTGATATTGCAAAATCCCAATCCCATGCTTCCACATCTGATTTTGCTATCCCTCCCTCTCCCACTCCTCAACCACCCCCATTCCCATCTGCACCGTCTACTTCTGCACTATCTTCTGAACCATCCCTTTCCCATATCTGTGGACTTCTCCAATCTCTGAGCACTCAGCTCAGATCTTTTCAACGCCGCACAAATCGCAAGTTCAGACGACTTGAGACTCGCCAAACAATCATCCAAGAGGCCCTCAGTCTCGGCATGTCTGCGTCGGCTCAAGTCCAGTTTGCTGAGCTTCAGTCCCTGTCAACATCCACTGGAGTCATCTTCTGACAGTGATGATACTGAAGATGACCCGACACGTGACGACACTGCAGCAGCTGATCAAGCAAATGCCGATGATGATGACGATGACGATGACGATGACGAAGACAATGAAGATGTTGACGACACTTTTGAGTATATCATGCAACGTCGTACTGGGGAGGAGCATGACAATGAAGCTACCGACGACGATGCTCCATCCAAACATCAAAAGACAGAAAAACGCTCAAAAATGCAAAATGACTTTCACAATTACATTATTCTGTAGTGATTCAAAACGATCTAGATTATTGGAACATTTTAGCATTTTCAGCAACTTATGTAGCTTGAATATATTCACTTCAATCCTTTAGCTTTCAATTCTATAAAAAACTACCTGCATTGTCTAAGGGAGTCTTGCAATCTTGATGCCAAAGCGTTTGAGTAGTTACTTTTGTGATGATCTGATATAATTTGTTATATTATTTTGTTTTGATATAATGTGTTGACAAATTGATATCCAATATTGCAAATGGATTAGTCTTATCCAATTGAGGTTTGTCATCATCAAAAAGGGGGAGATTGATGTTTCCCAAACCTTATTTTGATGATGACATAAACACTTAACCGTAAAACTCTTATACACATCTAAAAATAGCCGTTGGGGGTTCGGACGTCCGTGGAGGTTTGTATGCGTCCGAGGAAGCGTCCGATCTACATTCAGTTTGTTGAGATGCTTCGTTCGGACGTCCGTGCCTGCGTCCGGTCCTTCGCCCTACAGAACCTCTGCGCTGGCTGTTGAACTAACGCAACCCTTCTCATTTACTTGGGTTTGGGACCACTGAATGTCTCTTATACACATCCTAGATGTGCATAAGAGACAGGCCGTTGGGGGTTCGGACGTCCGACGGCTATTTTTTGTGCATTTATTACTTAGCCGTTAGGAAGTAGTTGAAATTTGCTCTATTAATTGCTATTATAAATAGATGCTTTAAGAACTTGAATAGATTATCTAATACATTGAATACAAGTCCAAAAGAAAGTAATTTGAAGTGCAAATTGACTTTAGAGCCTTGTTGTATTAGTGTGAAATTGTGAGTGTAATTCAACATTGAGTGGAGTGATAATCTTGTACAAGAGTGTGGTTGAAAGTGAGATTCTTTGCTCAACTAAAAGAGTTTTAGATGACCAAGAACTTCCCATCTTTGTGAGATAAGAGGCAGACGTTAAGTTTAGTGAAAAATTCAAAATTTAAGGAGATCAAGCTTGCTAGCTTGGAAGTAGTTCTTATTGTTCAATTTATTCTCTCTTTAATTTACTGTTCTATTGATATTATTATAACTGATTTTGTTATAACTGATTTCATCTTGAAAATATCAATATCTCTTAAAGTAATTTTTAAGAAACTTAATTCACCCCCCCCCTCTTAGGTTGCTTTGGGACCAACAATCATCAAGACCCAAAAACAAAACAAGCCCGCTTAAATTAACTGGCCCAAATGATATGCCATTGACCCGTATGAAAACAAAATCCTAAACCCAATCTAAACTTCTTGATTGCCTATGAGCCCAAACCTAGAAAGAAAACAAGACCAATATAATTAAAAGCCTACTTACTCAATTAAACTAGAAAATCCAATGAAGGTAACGGTTGCAAGAGCCCAAAGAAAAATAATTTTAACTGATTTTGTTAGACAAGCCTAAGCTTTGCTAAAACAAATTTCTAAAATTTAGAATAATACCGAGGGTTAAAGTGTAAAATCTGAAAATTGTGTCTTTTACATGCGTACAGCCATGGCTGCAAATTTTATCTTTTTTTAAAAAAAAAATTGTATATATTTCAAATATTCTCAAAATCCCATGAAATTCGAACCTCGTAATTCGTTTTTCGCGTAGATTATGATTTTGGAGTTGAAACAATCCAAAAAAGAACAAAAAGTGCTTAAAAGAGGTTTGAACAGCCGGGTCTCTTCCACAATTTTACACACCAAAACTCAACCAAACAGTAAAACAAACACAGAAATATTTCTCACAAAGCATAAACTATAAATTTATCAAAATCAACAACAAACATATATTAATCAGCATCAAAACAAGATTTATAAAATAAAAAATAATAGTACTTGACAATGACTAGAGCAATGAGAAAATATACTTGCCTTATGTGAAATGAAATTCCATGTAGTGGCAAAGCTTCAATCAAGGCTTGAATCCATCATTCTTGACCATATATTTGTTTTGGTGAAAAAGTTTGAGTGTGTTTTGTGTGATAGGAAAAGTAGCAGTACAAAATAATCGTAATTGTGGTAGTCATAGTCATCCAATTTTTTTTTGTTGAGAGTGGAAATTAAATAGGAAGGAGATTGTGTAAAGTGATAGGAATAGAGAGAGAGACGTATGGAAACGGGAGAGAAAAAATCAGTTGAAGTTGATGATAGGGATAGATGTTGATAAGCATCATCTTGGTGGATGCGTTGTGCAGAGAATTAAAAAGGAAAATGGGTGTGAGATAACGTCTGATGGTGTGGGTTTTAGGGAAAAGGGTTGGGTTAGGTGTAGTTGGTCTATGTAAACCATGAGAGGATAGTGTTTGTGTAATGTGATTAATACTCAAACCCAAAAGACATCTCGCCCTTGACTTTCAAAAGTGATTTAAATAATTATTTTTATTCAAAAATGATAATTTTGTGAAATTGGGATTTTGTCTAAAAAAGCCCTAAAAATTTAAAAATAATTGTCCTAATTTGGCACTTGACGGTAAGAGTGCATCAAAATTTGGTGTCTACAGATGTGGAGCTAGTTTGTAGCCATACAGTGCTTCAAAAAGAGACAAGTTCAAGCTACAAGGGTAACTGGTGTTGTACACCACTTAGCCATGGCCAACCATATGTGCCAATGGTGAGGTTTGTCACCAGTCACAAAACACAAATAGGTTTCCATACATTGATTCAGCCTCTCACACTTATCATCAATTTTTGGGTAATTTATAGGAAGTCCTATAATGAAGCTTGGTACCCAATAACTTAAATAGGGCTTTCCAAAATTGATTGGTAAATAAAGTATCTCAATTAGTAATTGACTTTATCACTATTTGGCACACTATTTTGAAATATTGAAATTAATTAAATTAACTAAATAACAAGAAATTAAACAAGGACACAAAAATGACTAAAATAACTTCAAGAACAAACAAGCATTAAGGTATTTTTGTTTCACTAATTGTTCCAACATAAAACTCAATTCAAGTTATTTAGATTAATTTCCAAGATTGCTGGTCGAATTGCCTATTGTAGTTATGCCAATGGTCATGTAATAACTCTATTTTTACTAATTTATTTGTTTTTGGTCCAACACAAAATAATTAGAAGTGAAAGGACATAATTTTGGAACAAGGAATTCATGAAGTGACCACATGAAATACGATAATCCTTGGTTCTGCATTAATTTGGTTAACTCATGGTTTTTACTACGTGATCATAAATATGCTACGTTTAATTAGTCTATCTCATCCCATATTTACATGTACATTCAAAAAATTAGCCAAAGACATGAAAGCATTAATAACATAGCAAAAATATCAATCTTCAATGGATATCTATCATGAATAATAGTAAAACATGAATTCATGCAATGACAAAGGTCTACATGTAAAAACCCTAACAAGCGATATCTAGAACATGAAAAATGAGAAAAGACTAATAAATATAAAATTAAGTAACAAAAGAAAGATCTATGAAGGTTTTGGAATGCTTCTCTAATTAAGAATTGGAAGATCTTGGTTCAAGATTGTCAATTTCAAGCCTTTTTTTCAATTCTTCTTGAAATAAATGAAAAACCTAGTATAATTTGCATTCCCCAAGAGGAAGACTGAAAGAGAATGTCTTTTTCAAGTACTATTGACCCTAATTTATAGGTTTTAAGAGCTAGAAAGTCTGGGGCCTTGAATAAGTTTCAAAATGCACCAAAATGGGCCACAAACATGCAAATATCTGTGAAACCCTAGAAACGTTCTAAATTGTGAGACTAGGCATTGCTGACCAGTCATGGGCACCTCTCCCAGATCCTTTGCATGCTTACGCCCAGAAGGCAGTGCTTGGGTGTAGCCCCCAGGCTCTGGGCATGGATGCACCCACAGCTCTGCTAGCCGGGTCCCATTTTGCTTCATGTTGCTCTTTTTTTGTCCGTTTGACCTTTAGTTGATCTGAAACCCTAAAAAATATATTAAAACACATAAATACGTGTAATGAAACATTAGAAAGACACAAACTAATTTATTGAGGAAAAATGCTAAGTTACTAAAATACCCCTACGTATGAAACTTATAGACACCTTGAGCTGGCTAACATGCATGAAATAGCTCTCTTTTAAAGACTCAACACATTCCCCCCCCAATTTGAACTTTTGCTCGTCTTGAGTAAAACAAAACAATCTAACACATAAAACACATAAGGCCCTTTAACCTTCTTCAATGCATCAATAGTCACAACAAGGAAAACTAACTAGTAGAGACAAATGAACTCAACATGGATATAAAACAACATTGTATAATCAATCCCTATATCATCATCTTGAAAGTGCAAATTGTGCACTCGTGAATGCAGATATCACTCGTTCACTAATTAATGAAAACAACATTGAACAAAAGTTTAGCAAATGGCAAACATGTTGGAAGAAATTAGTACACACAATACTAACTAATACAAACTAACTGAAAACAAGGATCAAATAGGTCTTTAAATCTTGTTGTATGTGGCTAAGAGACAAACGTAGGATATATATTTGGGTAAAAGTAGCTCATATCACCTTAAATACATTAGTGAATTACGTCAAACCATAATCATCTAGAACATCCCCAAAACAACCATAGCATTTGAGAACTACAACTTCAGAAGGAAAAAATGTACCTTAGCATTCATTCACCCATTGTTTTTCTTCATTGTAGACCTTTTCCATTGGCATGTAGATATCTTTTCTATCCTTGTTCCCTTCCATGCCTTCAATAGCATGATCTTCAGACCTGCTCAACTTTTAATGGTAGACTCATCAACTTGTGGCATGGAGTAGGAATGTGATATTCTTGAGGCCTTTCTGGTAGTTATTGTGAAATCTACTCTAGTTTACTCTCAAGGTTCTAGAGACATGCTATGTGGTTTTACAGTACAACATTCATCACCCTGTTTCATTCATGAAATTAGCAAGCATGTCCTTGAGTTTCATAATGGCCTCATTCTCTGGTTAATGAGGTGGCTGTGGCTGTGGCTGTTAGTATGGATATGGTGGTCTTTAACCCCCTTGATTACTCCATGATTAAAAATTTTGGAAGATTTATCCGCTCCGGATTGTAATTATTGGAGTAGGTTATTTTGCACCCTTTGTGGATTAGCTACAAGTTAATTTGGTTTGGCACAACTCTATTTTCATTTTCATAATATTCACTATTGGGATGATTACCTACATATAAATCACAAGAAAGCTCAATAGAAAAAACTGAATTGGCCAAATTCAAATTCATATCTCCAATGATACCAAACTGTTTTGTAAGGATCTAGTCATTTGCCATTAATTGTGTTTGTGCCATGAGTGCATCCATGGTCCCTACTTCGTGAACTCCTCTCTCTCTAGCAAGAATAGCAGAACTTTGATAGAAATTGTTCGCCATCTTCTCAAATAGTATAAAAGAAAAATAATTCCAAATTAGTAACAAAACAAGTTGGTATCAATGTTATTTATTGGAATGGTGCTAAAATATCGATGGATAATTTTTGCACTCACAAATGCACGAGATCTTTTCAGGTAATATAGAAGTGAGTTGAGTATCATTCCCACAAGGACTATGAATAAGCAGAAAAATTACAAATTCTATCACTACTTGGACAACTGATTTTGAGAGATTGAAATTAATTAAATTAACTAAATAATAAGACTTTAAACTTGTGCATAAAAGGTTTGTAAATAGGAATTCTTGTTTGTTCTTGGTAATCTTATTTAGTTATTTTTCAAACATTTAAGAGTTGAAGTTATTCTTAGATTGACATCAAGATTGCTATAAGAGATTTCGTATTGTAGTTTTTGCCCAATGGTCATGTAATAATAACTCATTTTTTGCTAATTTATATGTCTTTGGTCCAACACAAATAATTAAAATTAAAAGGACATTAATTTGGAACAAGGAATTCATGAAAGACCACATGAATTGACGTAATCCAGGGTCTGTCATTCGCTCAACTCATGATTTTTGTTACCTAATTATAAATAGGAAAATTACTTGGTCGGCTTCATCACATATTTACATAAATATTAAATAATTTTCCAAAGACTTGAAAGCATTAAGAACATAACAAAAACATGAATCGTTAATGGAAATCTACCATGAAAAACAATAAAACATGAGCTCATGCAATCACAAAGGACTATATCTCAAAACCGTAACAAGAGAGCTATAAAACTTTATAAACGAGTAAAGAACAGTATATATTGAAATAAATAACATAAGAAAGATATATGAAGATTTATGAATGATTCTCTAACCTACGAAGAATTGGAAGATATTTGTTCAAGAAAACCTATTCTAGTTTGCTGCCTCCAAGATCGAGAGTGACTATAATGTCTTTTTCAGGTCATGTAGACCCTAATTTATAGGTTTTAAGAGTTACAAAGTTTAGGCTCTGAATAAGCTTCGAAATGCACCGAAAGGGCACCAAATAGACACCTATAACCCTAAAAATAGTCAAAATCGTGAGACTTTGCATTGCCAATCAGTCGTGGGCACCGGTCCTGGTGGTTAGGTGTGCTTATGTCTAGAAGATAGTGCCTTAGCATGGCTCCAAGCCTCTGGGCATAGGTGCACCCACGGTTCTTCTAGTTAGGTCCTGGTTGTTCTAGTTTGTTCCGTTTTTGTCCGTTTGACCTCCAATTGATCCCAAACCTAATAAAACACATTAAAGAACATAAAAATTTTAATAAAACATTAAAAAAACATAAACTAAATATATTGGATAGAAATCCTAAAATAACCATATTACCCCTCACATAAACAAAATCATATTTTTTTTCACTTTTTAACATCAAATACAAATCATAAAAAGTATTATTTCAAGTCAAAAAATTGTGTGACTTTCTTTTCAAGTCACCAATATTTTTGTGACTTTATAGAGGATGACCTTATTTGAGGATCACAAAGGGGTCACCAAAACTTTTGTGATGAAGAACGAACTTTTTATGGCTTGATTTTGGAGTCACTAATACTTATTTTTCTTGTAGTAGGATACTTCGTTCTGCACTCCTGTTAGGCGTCGCTTATCATCGAGGATTTGTTCAGCATCTCTCGGGTCAATTTTTAGGCCTAAGGCTATTAGATGTTCGCAATGATCAAATATGACCGATAACGGGATAATTGATGAAAAATGGGAATTAAAAAGGACCAATAAAACCCAAATATTGCCGCACCTTGGAAGACTTGTGAGCACATGCCTTTGTTGAGGGACCGAGTGACTGCCACGGACACTTAATTGAAATATAGTTGAATAACATAATGGGGAACATTTCCAAATCGAGCCTCGAAATGCCTTGCTTTTCTTGTCATAGTATTTCAATCATTTTAAAGTCCTGTTGCGTGATGTTAAACAGTTGTTCATGATCATAGCGATCGGAAAACGAAGGTCAACATCCTATGCAGTAGATTTTATGGTTTAAAGGGAATCTAAATAAAATTATTACACAGTTTAGGGATTGCTTATTGTTAATGGTACTTACACAAATGTAAAGTGCAATGCCATACTAGTTTATGTAGTATGGGAGTTTGATATAGACTGTAAATTAATCTTTTCTACTTCAGGTCAATAGTTTTGCCAATGTATACTACATCCTTGTATTTTGAGTACATTATCAACAATTTCAAATAGGGGAACTATAGTAGGGTTAATAGTCAAATAAGTAATAAATTGCCAATGTTAAGGTTCCAAAGCATAACTTTTTATCACCTCCCACATCCACATAGGTTAAAAAACACTCAAGGAATTAGCTATCTTATTCTCAGATCCTTTCTTAAGGTATTGAACAGTATAGTCTAGGCCTAACAATTTAGTAAATTACCTATGCTACATGGATGAAGTCAATTTCTATTCCAAAAGATGCTTCAGTGATTGATGATCAGTTCTAATAACAAAGTGTTGCTCAAGCAAATAATGCTTCCTCTTAGTCACTGCCATGACTAAGGCCAAGAGTTCATTTTCATTGATAGAAAAACAAAGGCTTATGCTACTGAGACCTTTGATAAGATAAGCTATGGGTGGCCCTTCTGCATGAGCACAAACCTATACCCTAACTACAAGCATCTGCTTCTATAACAAAGGATTGCTGATTGCTCAAAATTAGGCAATGTAAGAACAGGAGCAGAGGACATTACCTTTTTAAAAGCTTAAAAAACCCGATCAGCTACTACAAATATGAAAAAACATTTTTTTTTTTAACAATTCAGGCAAGGGTTTACTGATAACTCCATAACCTTGAACAAACTTTCTATAATAACTAGTTAATCCCAGAAAATAGCTATGGTCTTTCACAAAATGAGGAATAGGTTAACTAAGCATACAATTAACCTTTGTGGAATTCATACTAACCCCTTGAGCTAAAATAAAATGACCACAAATCAAACTAGAAATTGTATTCTTGTATCTCTCATGACAGTTTTGAACAAATATCATAACTAGTTACTACACTACCATCAACAATTGTAGAACAAAAAGGATCTGTATTCTGATATTTGAGCCCAAGTTGTTGTACTATCCTATGATGAATGAAACTAGTATTGTTGCCTGTATCTAAAAAATGACACATTGCTATCTCTCAACAACCCTTAAAGGATAATTTTCATCCTCGTAAGAAAAGCAAATAATGCATGCAAAGAATCCTCCATCAATTGACCAGGATTTTAGTGACCTTATCTTGTTCCCCAATAGCATCTTGAAATTCCGACCCCTTTGTTGTTCTATTACCAATAAGTTAAGCCTTTTCACAGCATTAGTGCCCCATTCCAAACTTTTCATAGTTGTGAACACATTCAATCCATTATTTTGTCTGTACTAAATTTCTTAATGTGATATATTCTTAAAAGGACCCGTTGATCCTTACTCTCTTTTATTCTCTAAACCCCTAGATCCTCTTGAATCCTCAGATACATATGAAGAACAAGCCTGACTTCTTGGTTAGGAATTGATTCTTCCCTTTTTAGCATTAAGAACCAATTGCTTCTGGAGTTGTGCAATTTCAAACTTGATTTAATAATGAGGGTAATAATAACATCTAGCTCACTAGCTTGAATTTCTGCTTTGACTGTTGACTGATAAAGCATTAAATGAAGCAGGAATATGGTTACTTTAGTCCAGATAACCAAGCTTGGATAGACCAAACAGCCAATGTTATATGGTTTTCGATCAAACTTCCTGTCTCTTATACACATGGAAGATGTGTATTAGAGAAGGAATTAATAGAAAGTAGATGCTTAGTTAAAGAGACATCATAATCATGACATCAATGATTGATGATAATTAATTTAGAAGTGTATAGTGTTTTGACCTGTTATCAACTTCTTTAACTGCCTATACAGTTATTACTACTAACTAACTAAAACACCTTATTCCACCTTAGCAATACACCAACGAAAACACCTTATTCCACCTCAATAATATACCAACTAAAATGACTATGCTTCATTACAAACCATTTCTTACCTAGTGAATCCTAACACCCAGCTACCTAGACTTTTCAATTAATACCCATGTGAGTCAAACATAATAATTTTTGTTATACAAAAGCATCAACAATCATTAACTAGTCCATATTAGATAGTTAAAGGACTAAATTTGTTGTTTGAGAAAGTTAGTCCATATCCCAATTATTTTGGACCAAAATTGTGTATTTTTTTTCTAGATGTTTATCTTCTACATGACACTGGTTGAGTGAAGAAGGGGCCACCGAGGCAACCGCCTCCTATTTTGAAATACAAGGAATACTATGTAGTAAATGCAAGATAGGAAAAATATAATTTTAGCTCTCAAAATTTGTGTTGGGTTTGTCTTGGTCATAGGCTCTGCTAAAGTTTCATGCAAAACACATTTAGTCCTTGACCTTTCTAATTTTATCAATTTAGGACAAATTTAAAAATTCTGTCAATTACAAACAGAAAAAACTCAAGTTTAATTGTGAGAAAATGCAATTTTAACCCTTAAAATTTGGTCATAGTCTGTTTTGGTCCTCAAAGTTCCAAATAAAATGCTTTTAATTCTCAAACTTTTCAATTTCTAGCAATTTATGACAAATTTGAAAATGCTATCAATTACAGACAGAAAAAGTCATGTGCAATGTACGTGACTGTTAAATCTAACCTAACCTCTGTTGGCCCCAAAGCAACCTAAGAGGGGGGGTGAATTAGGTTGTCTCAAAAAACAAACCTTTTGAAGTGCTTAATGAAAATACAAACTTTGTGCAACAAATGAATACTTAAGCACAAATGATCAAAGATAAATATTTAGCAATCAAAGCTTAAAGAACAAATAAAAGATTGAGATAAAGAATATTAAGCCAAACTCCCAAACTTCTATCAAGTTTGGAGTACATCCACTAGTAGTGCCTCTTCAAAGAAGGTGAGACAATAACCTTCTTGTACACAAAGTAGGCTCACCCTTGTACCAACTAAGTTCCTCTAGTTGAGCCAAAGGGTTTTACACTACAACCTCACTTTTGTACACTTCTTATCCCTCCACTCTTACACTTGAAGATCACTCACTAGTCTACTCTTGCTCACACTAATTCCCACTAGTTGAGTCAAGAGAACTATACTACTCAAACCAATACAACCCACAATATTTTAGCTTATTTCTCTCCAAATAGCTCTTACAAGTGTTTGTATTGAATGTAGTAGTTCCTTACATCATTTGGAAGTCCTTGGGCTATTTATAGATGAAAGCTGTGCTGAAATTTGAGATCTAACGGTCAAAAAACTAGCTGTTAAAAACTAGCCGTTAGGGGTTCGGACGGTGGGTTCGGACGTCCGTTCATGCATCCTACAGCTTGATGAACAGTGTCTCGGACGGTCATATGCTTGAGTCCTACAGCTTGATGAACAGTGTCTCGGATGGTCATATGCGTCTTACAGCTCTGACAGAAACTTACTTCATTTTGAGCTTCTTTTTTCGGACGCTCCCTTGAGTCCGATCTCCTTTCTTTCGGACGCTCTTCATCGTCCGAAAGGTGTTGTTCAACTTTTGGTTGTTTTTCATGATTGTGTTTGGATGATCATTTTCATCCGATCCTTCCTGATTTTCTGCACACTTGTTTGCAAACCATTAGTATGATTTGGTCATCATCAAAACATGATTAACATAACTGGGGTTCAACAACCTCATGGCTTGGTTTCAACACATGCAACTGTATTTCCACTTTTCTTTTTAAAATCAATGCCTAACCATTATTCAACATTTTTGTCTACATTATAACATTCTCAACTGAGTTCAACACATTTATCGACTGATTTAGCAATGGATTTTTGACAAAAATCCGTCGCTAAACAATTTATCAGACAGATTTGTGACCAAATCCATTAATATATTTAGTACGAAAAATAATGCATCTGTCACTTATATTATTTAGATGTGTATAAAGACAATCTCTTTACCATTCTATTGCCTCTGAAAACTAATACTGAGAAGTCAAAAATGATATGATGATGTTCATTTGCAAATACTTTTGTGACTTCTAGAAACTGACCCTCATTTGAGGTCACAAAACTAAATTTCGAGTCACATTTGAGTTTTGCTCTCAAATGAAGGAAATCGTCCACAAAGTCTCAAAAGCCTTTGAACTTGAAAATAAAGGTCACGCTACCATTTGCAACTTGAAAATTTATTAGTTTTTCACTTTTAGTGTGTATAAGAGTGATTGCGTTTGTGATCTACAACACAATGCAATTTCAGATGTGGTATATTAGACTTGTAGTGCATCAAAAAATGTCCTTTCAATAAAAGAAGAACAACAGTTTTATTAAAAAATTTTAGTGACAGATTTTGATCGGTAAATCTTTGCTAAATTTTATTTGAAGACATTGTGGAAACTTTGAATGAGTGGCTCTGATTTTTCTACTACCAAATTTTAACGATCGAAAATATTGTTTCCAAGAATAACAGTTGCGACCGAAAAATCCGTTAGTGATTAATATTTAAAAATACAAATATTATAAAATGAAGAGGGAATTGCAATTTTGGTCTTATACACAACTATTGTTGTATCGAGACTCCCCAAACTATGTGAAATTGTGATTTTGGACCCTAACCTAACAGATGTGAGAAATTGATAGGTCCCGAATCTTGGTCCCCAATCTATATAAATTTTAGCTAAATAGGTCCCCATTCTAGGATGACTTGCCATATTATTAATGAGTTAAACAAACGTCACTTAATCCATATATTAAATAATACAACAATACTTATCTTAATATAAATTCCTTTTAATTTATTTTTTGAGTATTATTAATGTTAAAAAATCTTGAAAATGTAAAAGAGAAGGGAAATAAAAAAGATGCCAATGATTACATAATAAACTAGTACAGTGGTATCAATTGAGCAAAATAAGAGCTGACTTCTCAATAGGGAATTGGCATGCAAATAGCTTAATTCACAAATCACATTCATAACAAATACAGGTATTTTGTATCTAAAAAGGATAACTACCACTACATTCCTCCAAAAGCATAATGAATTAAATTTGCAGGATTGCATGAATATCAAAGTCAAAATTCTTCTACAAGTGCTTAAAATAAAAGAGAATTAATCATTTTTTATCATAAGAAATTACATAAAACAACGAAATTAGAACTTATAGTAGCGGGAATGTATAAAAAATAAGAGAAATGCAAGAGTTGTAATGCTGGATGGCTTCTTTGATAGGTTTTATACCTCTGCTATTTGACTAAATGAGTCGAAATATTTCTCGATTACCATAAAATCAATATTGTGGCCGATTATGGTATAAATGCCTTCTGGTAAGTTTATTGGGTATTATTAATTGTTGAATTGTATTGAGATGTTGTTATAATGTTTAATATATAGATTGAATGATATTTGTTTAAATTATTTATAATCTCAAGAACCCTTCTAGAGCGGAGACCTGATTAGCTAAAATTCATAAAGATTGGAGACCAATTTCGATCACAATTGATGAATTTTGACAAAAGTTTACGGCACATCCATTAGGATTTTAGACTTTTCTATCATTTGTCTTATTTTTGTGCATAATTGATAGCTTGGGGATCAAAACTGCAATTTCGCATAGTTTGGGGACCAATTTTGAACACTACCTATAGTTTGAGGACTAAAATTCCAATTCTCCCTAAAATAAAATTAAAATATCATTAAATTTCAAACCTTCTAAACAACGTAATTAGAATACTTTCAAATTCTAAACCTACCAACAACAAATAAATATGCAAAAAATTGCATTTAATATGTGTACAACAACCACAAATCAACAATTGTAAAAAGGAATTTATTATGAAACCAAATCCCAATAACAAAGTAAAGTAACAAAATTAAAGTAAATAAATACAAAATTTATCAACTAGTATCCAATGAGATAATGAATAGAAGTCCTCTTATACAACTCGCCATCACTCTCTTCCTTATCATCATCATTGTTACCACCATTACCATCTTTATCTTCCTCTTCATTACAACTAAAGATTCAACTGTCCAAAGAATAACCCCTGGAATGGAAGAAAAAAGAATGTAGACATCAAGGCTCAAATTTTTGGTTATCTAAACTTGTTAAAATTAATCAATGATAGACACAAGATGAAATAGGATCTTAAAAGATCATATAAATTCTAAAATTCTTAAACTATTGAAATGATTATGTGAACAAGAGGTTGTTTATGAGCACATAAAGTACACTTTTGAACTAATATATTAATTATATAATCTTGTTCAATATTTACAACTAAATATTGTGGAAATATGATTAAATGGGTTGCAATTGATTGATAGGTATTACCCAAGTTAGATTTAATAGTCACATGTATTGTACGTGACTTTTTCCATCTTTAATTGACAGAACTTTTAAATTTGTCTTAAATTAGTAAAAAATTAGAAAGTTTGAAAATTAAAAGCAATCTGTTTGGAAGTTTGGGGACCAAAATAGGTCATGGTCCAACTTTTTTCATTTGTAATTCACAAAATTTTCAAATTTGTTCTAAATTAATTAAAATTAGAAAGTTTGGAGACAAAATACATTTTGTCTAAAATTTCGTGGATCGAGATGGATCATGATCTAAACTTTGAGAGTTAAAATTACATTTTTCCCATACAATATATATGTATATTTTACTTTTTCTAAAATTTTGAAAAGCTTGCACTATTGGCCCTTGATCTCAATTCTAACTGAACTACTACTCACAACATACTAGTGGCCACCAACTTCTCAGTTTGTGTTTTC
The DNA here is from genome assembly GCA_025175665.1 of Cinchona pubescens. NCBI lineage: Eukaryota > Viridiplantae > Streptophyta > Magnoliopsida > Gentianales > Rubiaceae > Cinchona > Cinchona pubescens. The sequence continues at coordinate 111,243 of JANKKI010000357.1, forward strand.
AGAGGCAATCTTGCGGATTACGAATTTATGTGTTCCTAAGCAGTCGAAGAAAAGGTGAGAAGTGCAAGTGATATTGCGAAATTGTCTAATCAATATATAATTTTCTCACTCCTCACAAAACAACGGATATTCTTTTCTATTACGGGTAGAGATAATTAAAAAATATTTATGTATACGACGATTTTAAATTTTACTTATAAATCTTGGGATTTGAATTGAATTTTATAAAATTTTACCTATATAACTTATGTAATTTATTTTATAAAATTTAATCTACACTATTAAATTTACAAGTATAGTTAAAAATCAGATCTGTCTCAATATTTCCTAAGAAAGTTTCATTTATTTTTCTCTCAAACATTCTTAATTTACTTGTCTCATAGGGCTTTCAGATTTTCCTCCGAAAATTTCTTCATTGAGTACATCGAGAATGTGAAGGAGCAAGGATCTTGGGCTTGTGGTTTTGGGTTTAGATTGGGGATGAAAATTAGAGGGATAATTGTGAGATCTATGCTAAGTGGGAAGGGTTGTAATATTCACTTTATTTGGGAAATAACTAGCCGTTTTTGGTGAGGATTGAGAATAAGGAGCCACTGTCGCTATTTCTTTTTGCCAAGAAAGAAAATAGAAGGAAACTAATTTTCAACCAAAAATACTGCAAACTGAAATTTGTGTTTGTATGGGTTAATTTGTCTTGTTTCTTATACACATTTAAGATGTTCTTTGGACAAAAATTCCTACAGGTTTGTCCCATGAAAAGAGATTTACTACATAAAAGAGTTAGCGATGGACTTGAAGGCGTGGACTTATAATCGAGGGACGATGTACTGACAGAAAACGAAAATCTGGAAAGTGCTGGCACAAGAAGAAATAAGGGCAACACAAGCAAGTTTTATGCTGTCACAAGAAGAAATAAGGGCAACACAAACAAGTTTTGGTTTAAGTTTCTAGAAGATGATTACTTGTCCTTTTATTTTGTTTACGAGAAGAGTTAGTTATGTATGATTAATCTATAAAATATTACTAACATAGTAGAAGCCATACTCAAGCATTTTTAATTTTACATGAGAAGCAAGGTTACATTTATTGAGCTTTCTTCTCTATCGCTCAGTTTTCTTTCAAATTTCTACACGATCTTCCGCTCTCCAGTTTTTTATGACATTCTATAGTTTGTTTTCATTACTGCATCCATTAACCATATTTCCAATCCTAATAATATTGTGTTGCTACTGTTTCATTTCTTGGGTATTTGCTGAAAATTTTCAGCTACATTTAGCTGCAAAATTGCTCCTAATTGGCTTAACATTGTATTGGCATCAGTATCCATCTACAAGCCATTGGGATGACAGAAATTAGATGAAAACTGATAGAAGAAAAATTGAAAAAAACTGGGCAAAGAGATCATTGATTTGTAGAATATTTCCAAATACCATTACTAACAAGCAAGAAGTTCTTGAAATTCATGAGTGTGTTTTGTTTCATAGAATGGGACCCATAGAATTATAATTGTGATTTTCAATTCCAATTCTGCTGTTTGATTATTACATTTTACAAATTAATTAGAATTGGATATCAAATTTTAAATGGCCCAATTCAATGAGTTTCTTTGGTTGGGGATGATATTTTCAATTCAAATTTGATGCAAATTCGGGTAAATAAGCAAAAACGGGTCACATATAAATAAGACAGCTTAAAAATAGAAAGGCTTCTCTTTCTGTCTCTCTGCCATTGTCCTCACATCTTCTCTCTAGCACTGATTTGCACATCACCAGAAATACAAAGAAATATGAACTAACTAATCTTTAAATCTTTGCAAAACCCATGTGCTGCCTTGTCTTCTTATCTATTTTCCCGTGGTCCTTCATCCATTTATATTACTATTGTTAAATTTTCTCTTTCCAAACAAATTAAAGTTAGTTTGTTTCAGTATGGGCTGCATAAATCACACATTTGCATCCCTCAAAACAGGGGAAATTTTGAAAGGAACAATACAGACACGAATATATTCTAAATCCCACCTTTGCATTCCCATATGCGATACCTTCTTTGCTCATTTGATACCCAGCTTCTTTGCTAGCTACTTGTTTCTGCTTTGTTGGTTTGGCTCACCTTTTATTCTCTTCATCTGAAGTAAGGCACTCCTGTAAAGTTCGATATGAAGTTCTTTAAGTTTTTTGAACTTACCATGGGAGAATGTTAGACAGAAAGTGACACTGATGGAGGTAGAAATTATGAGAATGGAGTTCTGAATTCAAGTAAGCATAGATTTATAACTGACGGTTTTCAGCAAAGAGGTCAATTTTAGTATGTTTGTAGGCCTTATTTCACCATTCCTTACATTACTTCTTTATTTTACTTGAAATTGGTTCTTCTGTTAAACCTTCAGTTGAATATCTTTAGGAGAAAAAAATGCAAAATCTGAAAATGGGACCTCTATATCTTGAATTCTTGATGTTTAATATTTGTTAATCTTGGTTTTGATAATTTATTTTACCTATTTTTAAGATTTAATCTTTTTTGGTTCATGTGGACATTGGTTAGTTTACTAATTATTAATGAATTACAAAAGTGGGTCTACTTTTTTTCAAATTAAATCTTCAGTTGATTTTAGTGTTGAGGTATAATTATCTAGCTATGTATGCTGACCACATTCTGAAGTTGAATATTTATCAGTTTTTAGTTATCCCCATAGCATTATTCCTGTAATAAGTTGATAGAAGCCACTTTCCAGAAATCTTATCATTGATTCATTGTATTGTTCCCGTGTGTTAACTTCTGCTCCAAGCATAGACGATTTTGTATGTGGAAAAGTAAGTCTCTATTTCGTTACTGATTTTGGTTTCTGTTTGTTGCTCTAAATACTACTAATTTATCAAGCAGAGATTATAATGAAATTAGCATGATGTCTTATATCATGCTAGCATCCAATATTAGGTTGCCTATTCAATTCCATACAAGTAGGAGTCATCTTTTAAAATCATTCTCAAGCTATAAATTTGCGTTTGTGAGATGCATTCATAAAATAAAGAATGCGTTACTAATATTTTCTTGATTACATCTAGGATTTTGAGACTGATGCACTAGAACTACAAAAAAAGATGCTTAACAATATGAGAAGATTAATTAGCATTTGAAGCAAACTAAATAAAACTCGAAAATGTTTGTGAAAGTCAGGTACTCATACGATATCCTAAAAGTTTAAAATGAAGAATTCTCATTTTTCGAGGATTAGTTTACCAATGTTTTGATGTGTTTGTATAACCTTCTACACAGGATGTAACATTTTTTACCAACTAGAGTTTTTATAAATGCCAGTTTCCTTTTTTTAAGTCAATATGTTGTCTTCGGTTAATTAGAAAAGAAGCAATAGAATTGAAAATAGCATATCTCTTTGCAAACTTAATAATTTTAGTTTTATTGTTAATTGTGCGGGTGTGACATTCTTGACATTCTCATCTAGTTGGATAATAGAGGAAGGACGGGATGGTGAAAATGCATACGTTTGTATACAATGCTACGGGGTAATCGAATCCAAATAGTACAACTCGTTGGTGATTAGACACTATTTAAGAATGCAATAGCACAACAAAAGTTATTGATTATCAAACTAGACTGTCCTGCTCGAAATTAAATTTTGATACATACGATTTTATGTAATATTAATTTTAATACTCAAATGTATTCTTATTGAACTTTTACAATAGTAGGTTCATTTTTATTAAAATGCTGTAATATTAATTTTAGTACTCAAATGTCTTTTTATTAAATTTTGAAAGTAGTTTATTATTATTTTTTTTTTAAAAGAAAAAACTTTTGTATTAGTACGCATGATTTTTAGGGCTACAAAGCATTATAGTAAAAACATTAAAAATAAGATCATTAAATCTAGGATTAAAAAAACTTGTGTATTAATACACATGTTATAAATCTTAGTTGTGGAAGCTTTAACATATGTATTTCAATAATTAAAAAGTTTGTCAATTTATAAGCAATCTTAATATGTATCTAAAAAATTTAGTAATTAAGATGTTTTTAGTCAATTCCAAATTTCTAGCAATTCTAATTCTTAATAAAATTTTCTATAATCCAAGCAAAAAAATTGGAATTCTAAATTAATTTCACGTCAATTTTATACTTATGTCAGACGAATAGAATTCTAATATTTTGGAATTGTAATTTATAGATTCACAATACTATAAAACTGTGATTCTAATTCAATTTCAATGCTGAGGAACACAAACGCAGCCTTAAGAATCTTATGGGAATTGACAGGAATTCTTAATATTAAGAATGATAAGTATGAAAACCTGGTGATGATGGTTGCTGAATTACATACTGTCATAGGGAACAGTTAGCAAGGAAAATGGAATAGAAGTTGGAATCCAAGCAACTGATTCTTTGGTGATATCATAGGAGGAATTTAGGATGGGAATAAGGTTGTCTAAGCTGGACATTCCCAAGTTTGAAGGCAGCGAACCAAGGGAGTGGTTGAGAAAGGCTAGCAAGTATTTTAGATGCACCACTTCGGGAATGAGCAGAATTGGGGATAACTGAGATGACCCGAAGGAGAGAAGCAGATGTTTGGTACAAAAGGATTTTCAATGGGAAGAGTTTAAGTACCTTGTGTTGAATTTTTTACTAAGGTGCTTGTGAGATTTGGGAAGGGAAGCCTTGAGGAAACTATGGAAGAGTTCAACAAAAGTATGTAAAATGGTAATGTTGCTGAATATCACGAAAGGTTTTAGTTTCAAATAATAAAATCGTAGGAAATGCCCTCCTTACCATCTACGTCTCAGTCTAACTATATTGCTTTGTATATGAGTGGACGGAATGAAAACATTGAAAACATGGTGAAGATGGCTAAATCCACTACATTAAGTGGGGAAATGAAAGCTGCAAAACTTCAAGAAAAGCTGTAAAAGCCTTGCAGAAGTACAGAAACCAGACTCTTATAATTTTCAGATGTCACTCTAGCCTGTTAAATTTCTCCTTCTCAAATTCAATGAAATTGGACTACCTTTCAGAACAATCACATACAATAGCCCTCATACCTAAACAAGAACTAGACAATATCTCTTTACAGCTTAAAAAAGATGTGTATAAAACCAAATCCAAGCTATTCTATTTATTTTACACAAGATCACTTTGTATAACTCCCAGTCCATTTGAGAGAAGGGTCTATGTTACAAGTATAGAGAGAACTGTACCTTTGGGCATTCTCTTTAAGAATGCTCATTTGAATTTCACACGTGGTTCGTGAGGAAAGAAATGAGGAGAGTCAAGAAGGAATAGGTGAGGAACAGGAGAATTCTGTGATTGCATTGAGGGGTTTGTTCAAGGAGGTAATGGGGCTGTCCATTCATGCCTTATCATGAGAATCTAAACACAAGACATTATAGCTAACTCTCCTATAATGATATCGTCTCCATTGCCTTCATTGAATAGTTGATGGCAGTATCTCTCCCATCTTTCCTTAATTTCCTCATATCTTACTAGCACCTTATTATTTTTTCATCCTTGATGCACTTGACTTGGGTTAATCCTTCGTCCTATGGGCTCTTGCTTTAGCAATTTTGTAAATATCTCACTCTCCTTCTTAGATTTTAATTTTTGGTAAAAATCTTCAAAAGCCCTATCCCTCACTTCACTTACAGCTTTTTTTGCCTCATTTTTAGCAAGCTTATATTTCTCAATAATTTTGTCACTTCTACAACTATATAGAGCCTTATAGTTAGCCCTCTTAAATTTGATAATTTATCTTATACACCTTCATCCCACCACATAGATTCCTTGTTCATGGGGGCATAACCTCCTGACTTTCCAAGTATCTTTTTAGCCACTGTTCTTACTCTAATTGCCATGTTATTCTATACAGTGTCAGATTCTCCTTGTAAGTCCAATGCTTTGCCCTAACAAATCTTCGTTAAAAAATTCTTCTTTTTCCTTCTTTAAATTCCTCCACTTAATTCTAGGTGATCTAAGTAGGTTCCTTCGCCTAATGTGATGTTTAAACATCAAGTCCTCCACCAAAAGCCTATGTTGTGAGGTTAAACTTTCTACAGGTATAATTTTACAATCTGTACAAACCCTTCTATCTCTCTTTCCTGTAAGGAAAAAGTCTATCTGTAACTTTGTTGAACCATTTTTAAAGGTAACTAAATGTTCCTCTCTCTTCTTGAAAAAAGTATTAATAATGCAAAGGTTGAATGCCATTCGAAACTCCAAGATTTATTTTCCTTCTTCATTTCTTCCACCATGCACTTCTTCATAATCCTCATTATCTCTTCTTACATGTCTATTTAGATCACCTCCTATAAAAATTTGCTCTCCTTGAGGGACACTACCTATCAACTCATCTAAATCGTTCCAAAACTTAGCCTTAGTGGACTCATCTAGACCTACTTGAGACGCATAGACACTAAAGATATTAATGGTTTCATGTCCTAAAATTAGTTTAAGGGCCATAATGCTATCTCCTTTCCTAGTCACTTGCACTGCATCATCATTAATCGACCCATCTACAATAATACCTACTCCATTTCTAGTCTTGTTTGCTCTTCAGTATCAAAGATTAAATCCTGAATTATCTAATAGTTTAGCCTTTTCTCCTACCCATTTTGTCTCTTGTAAACACAAAATATTAATTTTTCTCCTAATCATTGTATCTACCACCTCCATTGATTTACCAGTAAGAGTTCTAATATTTCAAGTTCCTATTCTAATCGTATTCTCTAGAATATTTTTCTTCCCCACTACGCTTCCCCTATTATGTGAGGACCCTTGCATATTTTTCACTACACCCGGACCCCCATGGACATGTAGCGGCCCTTGTCCACTATTCGCCGCACTCAGGCAATGCAACGCGTCGCTTATGGGGAACGCCCTAACATTAGTGCAATATCGTAGTGGATTCATCTCATAAGATTGACAAAGTTTATGCTGACTGTTGACCTAACGCAACTTTCCTCCTTTACCCGAGTTTGGACCGGATGCTATGAAAAACTCGACACAGGCAGAGTTATGTAATAGTAAGTAATAACTAGTAAATTCTTGGATAGACCAAGGTGAATGGCTCCATGATGCACAATCTTCATTTATCCATATAGTCATATGTACCTTTTAAATTTGAAACTTTAAACGATATAGGCTATGTGGTTCAAATACATTTTGGGTCCCTCTTGATTAGGGTATTTAATAAGCTAGTTTTCAAAAAACTCCAATATATAGGACAATTTGAATAAAGTTAGGATAATTGATAGAAATGTATTAAATTTTTAATAGAAAATAACCATGTGACGTTAAGTTAAAAATATTAATAAAAAATTTAAATGCTAAGAGAATTGTACAAAATTGGTCACCATCAGAAAGTTTAAACTTGGTTCTCAAAGATAAAAAAAAACTAATAAAATTTTATTTTAATGCAAAAATTTTAAAAGTTTCAATATTAATGCAACCCAGGCCATCGGAGATTTAAGCAGAGAGGAAAGGATTTGTGAATGTTGAAAATAATTTCGACTAAATAATTATGACATCCAATAAGGGCTAATTATGCTGAACAATTAATTAGAGTTGAAATAGAATATTTGAAAATAGATATTGTCTGAATTTTTTAAATGATAAAATACATATTTCTTATGAAATTAATCATATATACTGTAATTTTATTACTTGAAATTCAATTCACATAGTATTATAGTGATTTATAACAATATCTGAGTTCTATTAGGGTGAATAAACTTGTCTATAATAACTAAATTTTGCTAGATATCATAATTTAAAAAGTGAACCACATCCAATTATCAAATTTAATAAACTAATATCAACAGTAAAAGTATTAAATCATCATCTTCTTTGGTCGAAATGAAATTTTAGACAATGGATTATTTTTTTAGATAGAAAATTATTGTACGTATGATAAAATTGTGTTACCACTTTATATATTAATATTTCCTTTACTAGGGGAAAAAAATATTTATAAGGAGTTGTAGATAAATTGCGATATGACACTTGATATTGTTTATTTCCTAGAATTAGTGTCACCAAATCTGTCTCGTTGACTCCAAGTTTAATTAACATTAATGTTATATTTCTTGTAATAAAATAAAGATAATAATACTAAGGACAAATTTATATCACTATAATACTGTTAAAATTTAATTTCTAAGGATAATATTTTACAATAGATGTATGAGATTAGTTTATTATGAAATATATATTTATAATTTGAAAAGTTCAAACATTATCAATTTTTAATATTTCAAATCTAATCATTCAATAGCACAACTAGCCTTTTAGTCCTGTTTTAAGACAACACATCTTAGATGGCATTAAGAGACAGTTGAGATTAATTTGTTGAAGATAATCTTTAAACATTCAGAAATATTATTTACTCATTTCAATTCTCCGATGGCTCGGGTTGCTTTGATATTGAAGGTTTTAGAATTTTCGCTCTAAAAGAAAATTTTACTTGTTTTTGTTTTTTTAATTGCGGACCAATTTTACATTTTTACTAATTTTGGGGAACAGTTTTGTACAATTCCCTTAACATTTAAATTTTTTATTATTTTTTAAGCTTAACGGACACGTTACTCGTATGTGGTCATTTTCTATCAAAATTTTAAAATTTCCATTAATTTTAGTAAGTTTGTTCAAATTTCGGAATATTGGCAATTAAATTTGTTTTATCCAAAACTTTGACGACTAATTTATTAAATACTCCAAAAAAGAGGTGCCAAAATTGCATTTTTCTCTATTAAGAAATAAAGAAGCCTGGTGTTAAAAAGCGGTGGAAAGTGAAACCCAAAAAGATAGAGAATTGAAGGACTCAAAACCCAAAGCAACCAATGGTCCTAGTCTAGTTTCTAAAGATGGCGATGCAGATTGATTATTTTTCATACGTAATACAGTATTAAAAATACTTCATATGGGTACTTTATGTAATTACATTATTATCATGTCATTCTGTAATAGTTTTTAGTGCAAGGGGCAAATAATGTACGAGACGTGGGATGGTAACAGATAAACAATGAGGGACTTGTCTAGTTTATGTCTAAAACAGGTGATTCAGGCGGAAAAAAAGGGATTACTTTTTGATTAATAAATACGTATGAAGATCTCAGGTCTCACAAAATGGTATCTAATTAAAATAGAAAGATGGTTACAAAAACTCTAGTTAATTAAAGGCAGATGCGCATGTGATAAATTCCAAACATGAAAGACTAAATGCCTAACATTACAGAAGAATCTCAGACTTTATATTGAATAGAAAACTCTGCAAGGAATCTCTTCAAACATCTAGGTTCTGTTTGATTAATCTAGTAATTTGTTCTCCGACTCGTACCATCAAGCAAAAGTCTTTCTTTTCACATTATAATTAGCAAATCATTAATATCGTAATAATCAATAATTAATCTGTCAAGTTTAATTATACTGCCAATCACCTAGCTTGTGCTCTAAGGTACGTTAATTTATTGATCAATGTATATGTATAATATGTCATAATCCTGAGATTGTGCCTGATTAATATAATGTAGTAATGTTATGCTGTTACACCAGTTAGTACGACTTAAATGTGTTAGAAAAGTAATAATTTTCTCCTTCACAATCTCAATAGGGCAGAAAAACCAATTTTTCAATTTTTTTCCATCCAATCGAAAACAACTTGTATTAGAAATTAAACCAACTTTTTTATTTTTTGAAGGTAAAAATAAATTTCATCAACGCAATAGATCGGCCATATAAACGGGCCGTACACTCACTGGTGGTTCGAATAACCACACAAATTTGTGAACAAAAGATTTGGCTAGTTTAGCAAATGAATGTGCCAATTTATTCCCACTTCAACTAACCCACACCATATATATATATATACATATACATGTACCTATATGTATATATACATGTACATATATGTGTAGATATATATATATACATATATATAGATATGTATATATATATATATATGTACAGAAATAAATATATATGTATATTTATATATATACATATATAAAAATGTGTATACATATATAAATATACATATATATCTATATGTGTATATATATATATATATGTATGTATACATATATAGTGGTGACTAGGCATGCAATGACGTCAGCAATCACCAATATTTTGGCTATAAAAAGTATGTAATAGATATGTAGAATTTTCAACCTTTTAGTTTGAAGTTTCTTTTTATAATCCCTCTTGTTCTTCTTTCCATCATTTCCATCCTTGTAAATTTCCTCCTTTGTAAATTTTCCAGTATTTAATAAAAAAATCCTCTTTTTGGTTGAAAGTAAGGAATATTCAACTTTATTTTTGTAAGTTTTACGATGCTTTAGTTTATCCTAAGTTTATTTAGTATCAGAAATATAGAAGCTTAAATTGGTATCTAAGGGTTAGTCTTTCCTAAATTTTTTCATAACATGGGTTGATTTTCATATCACATCTAACCAATAAGATTTGTATTCTAGAACTTCAATATATTATTAAGATTCTCAAACAATAAGATGCTTAATATTAAAAGTTATATATAAAAATTCTTGACTATTTACTTGTGGGAGGGCATTCAAGTCGCCGAGGGCTATAAGACCGGTAGCCAAGAAGTTGTAAATCCTACATTAGCCTGTTGAAAGTTGACAGTCGTGCAAGTTAATAATCCTTATTTCTTAATTTATAAGTTTTAATATAAGTTAGTCAATACGTTGAGAAGTTTAATATTATGTTTTTCATTCTAAAAATATATTAATTAATAAGGATTAGATCAAGATAAAAGAATGAACACTTGTTATGAATTGAACTAGTACTAAGATTAACTCTTAGAGCTAAAACTTCCCAGACTTTGCCAAAGTTTGAACATGTCTTCTATATTTTATAGATCTGCATCTTCTGGATCTTCATCTTCTTCAAAAATGAAATATACAAAGAATGAAGAAAATTTTTAATTTACTGATATAGAACAAACTGTTCAAAATCGCATATTCCAAATGTAAAAAATTTTGATATTTATGCTACAAGATTTTTTCAACTAAAATCTCCTTATAAAATAAAAACTGTTGAAAGAACTATAACTACTAGTAATACTTTTGAAACTATATGACTATTTAAACCAAATGATATACGACATATTTCTTCTTCAGTTTATCATTATCTGCATATTGATTTAGTACAAGATGCTTTACAACCTTTGAATCATCAGGGGTTGAATACTTCTGTTTGTGTTGCTTTTAGAGATGCTAGACACAACAAATTTTCTAATTCTTGGTTAGGATTAATTCAATGTTCTGTATGTAATGGTCCAATTTATTTCAATAGTCGTATCCAAAATTTTCTATCTCTTTAACTAATAGAAATTTAGCTTATATTTTAACTCTAAATATTCAGACCAAATGTTATGATATGAAGTCTGGTACTAAAAAATCAATATTTCTTATCATGTTTATTAAAAACTTATGAATACTTTGAGTCCAGGTGCCTGTCATATTATTTCTGATAGAAAAACTCCTTTGATTAAAATTAATCTTACGAGATCTAATTTAAAATTTCGTCGCATTTTAAATTGAGATCAGATTAATATTCCAGCTCAATGGGTTTTTGATAATATTACACCTCCTTCTTTACCCATTCGTCTTTCTTCATCTGCTCAAATTACATCTAGATGTGTATAAGAGACAAATTGTAGAAATTCCACTTGTTCCTCTTCTATTAATGAAAGTGTTTTTAAGCTAAATCCAAATTCTTTGTCTTTTAGAAAATATACTCAACTTCAGTTTGAAGGATTACAAGAAAAAAAAAACATTTTACATGGTATTTATACACCTAAAAAAAAGAATTCTTTTGAAATTAATTTGGAAACAGAAGTTAGTTCTGAAATGAACTATCATGTAGAACAACCTTCTTCTACTTCTAGATATGATCTTAGAACTACACATAAAGAAGTTCTTTCTCATGAACAAATAAAGGAAATTTCAAAAATTGCCATTAAAAATTTTCAACAAGATAAATATATTAATTTTAGAAATTGATTCTTTTCTTTTTTTGATAAGAATCAACTAAAAGAAATTCAAAATAAATATTATGATTTTATTAAAATTACAGCTGGTTATATAGAATTTTTCAAGTGATTTTATGTTGAATATAGAGCATCTTCGATAAATGAAAAAATGAATATTTCTATTTTAGAAGACACTTATGAAACATATGTTTTGTCTAAAAAAGACCAAAATGGACATTACAAAAATGTTTATGCTATTCATCCACCCAATTCTGAAATAAGATTAAATGAGCTTTGCTCCGCCATAATTAGATCAAAACAAAACTGATTTTTCTTAAACTAGATACAACAAGATAATTGTATTGTTTTAAACTTGTCAACAATTTCAAAACAGTTGAATAATGTTTCTAAAAAATTAAACACTTTTGAAGGATCTTTTAATTATGATAGAAGACCCCCTATTAATGAGGATCAGTTTCATATTTCAGTTACTTCAAAACCTCAACTTTCTTTGATCAAACCTATGGTGAGTAAGTTACTACCCAGTGTGTTTTCTACATTAGTAGATTAATGTCTTCTTTTGATATACCAAAAATTAGGAAAGGTGAATATCGACACTATTTCTAATTCCCCTATTTCCAATCCAACTATAGAAAAAGATGAAGACATTTCTCCTTCTCAACTTGATAAAAACATTGATCAACTTATTTCTATGTTCCAAGAAATATCCGAAAATCCAGATTTTATTGAAAATCCCACTCTTTTTCCTATTAGAAAAAAGAAGTTTAGGAAGTTTGAAAACCCTAAACAATTTAGTCCTCCTTATTCTCACATTGACAGATACTATATCAAAAGCCAACCCCTACAGATTTAGAACTTGAGATTGTTACTCCTCTTGAATCTTTGAGTGCAGAGGCTATATATGAAGGAATATTGTGAGAAGTATCCTTTGCTGGTCTCTCTTGATTTTTCTCTATGCATAATTTAACAACATCAAAAATATATTTCTCAATGTCTAACATTTTTAAAGAAATAGATTCTTCTATAGAAATCTTTGAAGAAGTTGCTTCAAATAAAGAAGGATCTAGTGGAGAAATTATTCCATTCATAGGAAAAATTGCTCCTAAGCATTGAAAATTGTTATTCTGACATTTTACCCACCATTTATTTTCAAATATCCTCTGAATATGTAGAAGAACAGAGTGGGGGATAGATATGGGTTTGACACATCTAATGGAGTACATTAGAACATTAAATTGTATCTTAAAATGACATAGGGTTTTATTAGAGGAAACAACACAGAATAATCTTTATAGATGGAAAATCCACATAGAAGAATATACTTTAAATATATTGAAATAGGCATCATGTTTATATTTAGGAAGTAATTCCTCTTGGATAGCTGTCATTTAAACCACTGGTAAAACCATGTGGGAATAGATTTTTTATTTTCTAATATTGATGGACTTAAACGAGTCCACCAAGTATGCATATAGGTTTTATTTTGATAATAAAACGTATTGAAGAAAGAGGAAACAAGGTCATAGTAAGTAAATTTATAATCTTGATTATTGTAACTTGAAGTGAACCTGAAATATGAAGAAGGTATATGCCAATCTTGAATTGTAGATACATGTTTGATAAAGATTTTTGAAAATTTAATTTCGAAGTTGTTTTTAGTGGAGATCCAACAAGTAATATTTTTTGGGTCATGATCCACAATTTAGACAATATTATCATTGGCAACTCTGATGAAATTTAAGAAGATGGCATAAACATGTCTGGATTTTAAAGGATATCCAAAAACTGTATAATATGAATGATAAAAATTAGGACAATATTTATGAGAAAAAAGAGTATATATGGATCGGGGGAAATTTCATTAGGTTATATAACATGATGTTGTCTACCATTTGGTTTGAATAAATCCTCCAAAAAAACAGGATTTTGGATTTGTCCTAATATAGTCATTTTATTAGAGGACGGAGACTAGATTGAAGATGTAGAATTTTAAGGAATTTAACTATTCAAGACATTGCTGAAGTATTTTGTAATGGGGGATATTCTCCTGTTATTGGAGTATAGCCATATCTAATCTTGCCAATTTGACCATCCAAGGGAGAATTTACTTGATTCCTTGTTGAGTGCTTCAACGTCCTTGGGGTGTTTCATTTGACCTGTAAGAAATTCTATCGTTAAGAAATCAGGTAAAGAATTATGCTCACCTTTAATGTATTATATATTAAAATCAAAGACAGATAAAATAGATTGCCATCTAGGAAAGAATTATTTTGACACAATATTTTTAGCATCTTTTTCTAAAATATATTTTGCAGCAAAACAATCTATTTTAATCAGGACCAATTCTAATTTAATAGATCATCTTGAAATTTATTAACACAAAAGATCTATGCTAAGAATTTCCTTTTTTACTGTTGCATATTTTTCTTGTGTGCTATTCCAAATACTTGAAGTAAAATGAACTAATTCTTCTTTATTGTTATGGAGTTTTTTCTGTTTAAGAATACCACCAAAACCTATATTAAAAGCATCAGTCTCAACAATTTTAAACCAATTATATTTGGATAAATTTAAAATAGGTAACTTTTTAACTTTTTCTTTTATTCTTTTCACAGCTACTGTTTGAGCATCTGCCCAAGGAGGAGGATCCTTTTGTAACCTTTGGTATAAAAGCTTGCAATCCTGAACCAAGTGTTTGTAATATTCACCTATATAATTTAGACTATCAAGATATCGTTATAACTACGTTTTATCTTTAATTTCATCAAAAAATTTATCTATAAATTCAATAGATCGTGCAATAGCAGTAACATGACCCATACTCAAATCATAACCTAAAAATCTGACTCTGTAATTGAAACAATTTGATTTTCTTTGTAGAAATAACAATTCCATTATGAATAACAATATCCAAGAATATGTTTAAATGTTTAAAATATTTATCTATATTCTTAGAAAAGATTAATATATCATCAATATAAACTATGATAAAAACATAAGAGGAAAAGATATCATTCATCTTATTTTGAAATTTGGAAGGTGTATTTTTTTAATCCAAAAAGCATTACATTCCATTCATAATGGCCAAACGGTATAGTACAAGAAGTTTTACATCTATCTTTTCTTAGCAATTTTATATTTGCCAAAAACCAAATTTTAAATCAAATTTTGAATATATTTTTGAATAGCTTGTCCTGTTTTAACATCTAGATGTCTATAAGAGATAGAGTAATTAATCCATTGAAGTGAACTTTATTTAAAGGTTTATAATTAATAACTAATCTAAGCGTACATCTTTCTATTTCTAAATTTTTACTAACATAAAAAGTAGAATAACTCCAAGGAGACTGAGACTTAGGTTTCTAATAATATTTTTAGAAAGTAAATCATCAATTTCCTCTTTGCACTAATCAAACATTTCTTTGTTCATTTGTGATGGTCTAACTTTAGTAGGAATTTGATTTTCATTAAAATCTTTTTCATAGGGTAAATGCGCAATATGTTTTTTTCTATGCCATAATACATTGGGTAAATCATTACAAACCTGTAATAAAAATATTATCATGTACATGTTTAAATTTTTGTTGAATATGAAAATCTTTCAATTGTTTGCTATTTCATTTTGTAAAAAATTGATACGATTTGTGTGCGCAACGAAATATTTCAAGTCTGTAAAAATTGAACAAACAAGAAATATAGCGATAAAAATACGAATATATGAATATATGAAATAAAGGGTTACAATCTCTAGGATATTCTCAATATGTGGAGAAAATTTCTTCAATTCTTTACTTCAGACACGATCCGATGGCTTCACAGCTTATTCTCGAACCAAGTATTGAATTCTTCAAATCTTTATATGGAAGATCCATTGATGATGTAAAGAGACTAATGTATCTGGGAGCAAGGTAGAAGACTTGTAGTACATGTGTAACTTCTTACTTGCATACCAAGAAACAAATTCTTATCTCTTTACACACATAAGAGATATCAATACATAAGGACTGTACTACTTTGATATTATCTCCTTATTTCAATTTATTAACAAAGAGATAAATACTAGAGTATATATATCCTTATTGGCCAAGTCTTGCAGACATGTGACATGGCACAATTTAATTGGAAGAGCGGCACAAGTACATTTAATTGGTCGAACTACCTCATTTTGACATGTGGAGCAATATAATTGGTTTTAAATTAACCAATGTTCCAAAATATATATGACATATGGCATTATCTCATTAATTGGACCATAAATATGCCAATTAAATTAATTTATAGACAAATGATAATTTTAATTAATATAAAATTTCATTGTCTACAAATGCCCCCTTGAGACTTGTTTGCGAATGACCTTCGAATTCATGCGGCTTGAGCAACCAAGTATCGACACGTTTAACTTGCAAAGTCCAATTGGCAAAAAATATTATGACCTTGAAGATTACCCAAGTTATGGCTAGAGGCCAAAATTATGCATCAACTAGCTTGAGAGGAAAGCAAGTAACGGAGATGGGACGACCAACTTCGGTCAAACCAACAAATGCTGAGGCTCCAAAGGTTATCGAAACACCTTTATTGAAAGGCATCGAGGACATGGAGATAAATATCAATATCATTCCTCCAAGGAATCATGAGGTCCTCTCGAACTCAACTTCTTGGGAGGCATCAAAAAATAATATGATCAAGATATTGGATGATAGAGAATTTGTTCAAGTAGAGTGTAAACATTCTGGAGAAAGCTGTAATGGAAAGATCGTCACTGGAATCGACCGAAAAAAAGAAGTCAAAACCTTCAAGTTTGGAGAACATTTCTATTAACTCATTATTTTCCGAAACAACACCTGCCTCAAAGATGTCACCAAGAGAATTGGCTGAATACGTAAATATACATCATATATTTTCTTCCATTTTTTCATGCGTCTTGATATTACTATAACTCTCCTTTTTTTTTTTTTTTTTAGTTCACTACCATTGAGGGGCCTGTGGAAGGAGTTGGAGACCATTTATTCAGTAATCAAGACATTATCATCAATGAGACGAACACGGATAGAGAATTGCATGAGAATGTTACTAACAATCCAAATATGCGTGAATCAATAATTGACAAGCCGGTAGAGGATTATGCTCCATCACAAATACCATTGACTCACCATGGAAGTCTCCACAAGCAAGTTAGAACACCAATTTCTGAATTTCATGGCCGCAAGGTGATAAAATCATGCCAACGAAAATATATACAAAGCTTGATGGGAAGAGTACTTTTGCAATGATATCTCAAACACTTCCGTAGACCAAATCTCTTCTTTGGAGGAATGTATCAATGAGGTAATTGAAAAAATAACAAGGATAGATTCTTCAATTGCCCTTCCTCTAAGAGACTCTTTAGCAGGCTTGCTCGCGAAGGCCAAGAAGTATGACTCCTCAAGAGCTTTTGCATCGGAGAAGATTTCAAGAGAAGCATATGCAGAAATTCTCTCCAAGGAAAATGCACACCTTTCGAAAGTCAAAGCAATGGAGGAAAAGGTAACCAACAATCTGCAAAGTCTTCAAGGAAAACAGGAATCTATTGAAGATAGAAAGATTATTCTTCAAAAAGATCTTAATGATTTGGAGAAGCAAAACATGGAAGTTAGCTCGACCATTGATCGAGAATATGAAAATCTCAAGAAAATGCAAGTTGAAGTATTAAGAGCACAAGATCAAATCTCTTCAATCAAAAGCACTACCTTCCTGACAAATGAAGACGCTAGGGAGATGAGGATGATGAACAACATCCTTGAAGCAAGCAAGATAGCTGTAGTGGACCTCAAGTTTGACATTTGAATTATATCAAACTCTCTTCTTTTTTTTTTTTCCCTTAAATTTCATTTGTTTGGAAACTTTTCTTTCAATAATAAAGACATTAATTACTTTTCCTTATCTTGTGATTTTTTTTTAAAACAGGTAAAGTAAGTACCATCTATGAATTTAATTTGAAATATTGTTTCCATCATATTTTCCTTTAAGGAAAATGAGTTGGTTTTAGCTCATGCGGGGCAGGAGCAACATGCAGTTTAGGCTCATGCGTCAAGGAGCATTTAGATCATGCGTAGTATCGTTTCAAATATTTTCCATTGATGGGGCCAACCCTTAATCCATCTTCAGCGATCAACTTGTACGAGCCATTTGTATAGACTTCTTGGACAACATAAGGGCCATCCCATTTTGAGACAAACTTCCTTTGACCTCCATGTGCAAGGATGATTGGTCTTCGAACAGCAAGGACGATATCTGACCAATTTAAAAAGAGTGCGGTTGAACTCTCTTATTGAATTCTTTAAAAAGGCGAGCTTGGTAACACTCAAGTCGTTGCTGAGCTTCCAACCTTTTCTCATCAAGTGCTTCCAACTCTTCAAGACGAAGGCGGGCATTGTCTTCTTCATTAAGTCCTTCTTGCACAGCAATCCTTAGAGAAGGTATTTGACATTCGAGTGGACACATCTAGCTGTCGACACCGTAGACAAGCGCGTATGGAGTCGCTTGAGTAGGAGTTCGAAAAGTTGTCCTATATGCCCAAAGAGCTTCACCAATCCTTTGATGCCAATCTCTTTTTGACTTGTCAATAACTTTTTTTAGCAAATTGCATAGAGTTTTGTTAAAAGCCTCGGCAAGTCCATTCGCAGCAGCATAGTACATAGAAGAATTATGTTGCTTAAAATCGAACTTCTCACAAAGCTTGTTCATTGCAGCATTGCAGAAAGGTTTTCCATTATCAGTGATGATATATCGTGGAACCCCGTATTGATATAGATAATGTTCACGCGAATAAAACCGACCATATTTTCTTTCTTTACCTCTCTAGTGCAATTGCTTCAGCCCACTTCGAAAAATAATCAGTTGCAGCCAGGATAAAGATATGTCCACCAGAAGACCTTGGCAGTGGTCCTACTATGTCTAATCCCCAAGCATCAAATGGCCAAGAAGAAATAGTAGGATGTAACGGTTCTGGTGGTTGATGAATGAAATTGGCATGAAACTGACAAGCTTGACATCTTCTTACATAGTCTATGCAATCCTTCACTATGGTCGGCCAGTAGTACCCCATCCTTTTAATGCGGAAGTGCAGCTTAGGGCCGGATTGATGAGTGCCACATATTCCTGAGTGAGCCTCTTCCATCGCTTGCATAGCTTCATCCTCACCGAGACATTGCAGGAAAACTCCATCAAATGATTGCCGATAAAGAGTCTCTTATAGTAGATGAAATGAGGTGCACGACGACGAATTTCAGTTCTTCGTTTTGCGTCATTCATCAGGTAACTTCTCATAACTAAGATAATCAATTATTGGTTGACGCCAATCTTCATTCTCTACTTCATAAATAGAAACCACGTGAGTATTTTCCTCTTTCACATCATCTCCTTCTTCAAAATGAGGAGGCACAGAACAACTTTGACATATGGGGATTTGAACTTGTTGATTAGGCAGGATGAGCATCGAAGCTAATTTTGCTAAGGAGTCAGCTTGTCGATTATCCCTCCTTGGAATATGCTCTATAGTCACATCACCTAGCCACGCATTAGTTGCCTAGCATAATTATAATATGCCCACAACTTGAGTTTCTTGACTTCATATTTGCCAAGGAGCTGATTGACTAGTAACTTGGAATCTCCAAAAACTCTAAGTTGTAGTTGCTTCGTATCAACCACCATTTCGAGACCAAGGATAAGTGCTTGATACTTAGCGACATTATTTGAACATTGATGTGTTAAAGTGAATGAATATGGCAACATATCTCCTTCGGAAGTGATGAAGGTATTACTCCAGCTCCAACATCCCCTTGATATGCGACACCATCAAAGTACATTGTCCAAGGCGGAAGAACTTCGACCACGAAAACATCTTCATCTGGAAGTTTATCAATCAATTCCCACTCAGCAGGTATGGGATGATCGGCCAAGAACTCAGCCAATACTTGTCCTTTGACAGCCTTCGCAGGAAGGTAAACAATTTCAAATTCTTGAATTTGAAGGTACCACTTTGCGAGACGATCTGACAGCATCAGGCTTAGTCACAACATACTTGATTGGATTTGCCTTGGATATCAAATGGATAGTATGAGCTTGAAAGTAGTGCTTTAACTTTTGAATGGCAAATATGAGAGCCAAGCACAACTTCTCAATTGGCGAATAATTTAACTCATTTGGTATCATCATCCGGCTTAAATAATACAGTGCATTAATTTACCCTCACCATTTTCTTGGGCAAGTAATGCTCCTACAGACCGTTCCTGTGCAGCAATGTAAAGAATTAAAGGCTTACCCGGAACTCTTAGGTGCAGCTAACACAGGTGGCTTCGTGAGATATGTTTTTATACTTTTGAAAGCATTATTACATGCTTCATCCCACTCAAAAGGTACACCCTTCTTCATCAAATGGCTAAATGGTTGACATCTCCCAGCCAAATTGGAGATAAATCTTCGAAGATAAGCCAATCATCCTTGCAAACTTTTCAACTCATGAATGTTGCGCGGTTCGGGCATCCTCAAGATAGCATCAATTTTGGATTGATCAATTTCAGTTCCTTGGCTATGTACAATAAACCCAAGAAATTTTCCAGAGGTAACTCCAAAAGCGCACTTCAAATTATTCATCTTGAGTTGGTATCTTATAAAGTCTTTCGAATACCATTCTAAGATCTTGCTACATGGTCAATTTGTTTCTTCGATTTGACAACAAGATCGTCAACACAACACTCTAATTCTTGTGAAGCATGTCATCGAAGATCTTTTGCATGGCCTTTTGATATGTGGCTCACGCATTCTTTAAGCCAAGGGAAGGCATGACTTTGTAGCAATAAATGCCTTTGGGAGTTCAGAAAGCAGTAAGTTCTTCATCCCTCGGTGCCATTCGGATCTGGTTGTATCCCGAGGATCCATCCATAAAGGATAAGGTTTCATAACCAGTTGTGGCATCGACCATCAATTTAGCAATAGGGAGAGGAAAGTCATCTTTCGGACAAGCTTTATTGAGATCTCGAAAATCAACGAAAACACGAATCTATCCATTCTTTTTCCTCACAGGGACTATACTTGAAATACACGCTGGGTATTTTACTTCTCGGATGAAACCAGTTTATATGAGCTTGTTTACCTCCATCTCAATTAATGGGATCAAATCAGGCCAAAAACGTCTTGGGGCTTGTTTAAGGGTCTTGCACCTCACTTAACGGCCAAATGATGAACAAAAATTTTTGGATCCAAGCCAGGCATCTCTTTGTATTTCCAAGCAAAAACATCCTTAAATTCGAGCAATAGTTCAACATATGCTTGTTCCTCTATCAGGAGTCAGCCAAGTACCTATGTAGATTGGGCGAGGATCATCATTTGTGCCAAGGTTGATTTCCCTCAACTCATCAACGGTTGTCTTCATGCCTTCTTCCAATTCAGGAGGAGCATCTCCTGCATCTTCTTCTTCCAAAGGCTCTTTGTTTCGAGCCATGATATGGTTGCAGGAGGCAATGCTTTCCTTGTCTTCCTCCTTGATGCTTTTATCAATGATGGTTTCCTTTCTCACATTTAACAAATCGCCGTAATGTATGAAAAGGTTAGTGACTTGTCTTCTTAAACTCCTATCATTGCAGGAAGCATTGTTTCCTTTCATATTAAAAATATACTCTTGTGCCTTCGAAAAACTCAACCTTTCACGAATAGGTTGCTTCATCAAAACTCTTCCTCGTGGGCCAAGCCTATCAAACCGAAACACGTGGTGTAACTTTTTTCAATCTATCAAAGACTGATCACTTTGAACCTTTCAACGCAGTTTCTTCTTTGATAGCAATATGATTTGGTATTAGCCCTTTTAATTGCTATACGCACAGGAGAATGTGGTCTATACCCAAGTCCCATTGACAGGTGGGGTAGGCTGTCTCAGCATATCCTTTGTCTTTCAACATCTTTTGGGTAGAAGTCATGCCATGTGTCTCTTCTCGAGTTATCTCTGTAGAAAGCTTGCCCAAAGTTCCTTCTTCCTTATGATCGTAACCAGCTTTTACGAGCAACTTGAATGCATTTGGACCAAATCCCTCGTCGGTTCGTGTTGTAGGTATTGAATTGTGCTCCATTTCGGACTCCACCTTTGGCCGAGCAAAGCCTTCAAGAAGGGTTTCTCTATGCTTGACCACCTCAATTTTGGTGAGTGGTATAGTGAACTCCTTTAATTCATCGCATCCAACAAAAGGAGATTGACCTTCTTTTCTCTTTGACTTTGGAACATAGTGTAAGACATGTGTCTTAGATTTTCGACCATCTTCCTTTGTTAACTCTTTCTTTGTGTTACCCTGTAGGTAGAATTTAGTCACATCATCAGTAAAGTAACTCTCGACTTCAGTGAACAGATTTTCATCAGCAACTACTTTCTTTATGACGCCGTTATGGCAATACTTGAAACATTGATGAAGAGTTGATGGTATAACATCATTCTCGTGAATCCATGGTCTCTCAAGAAGCATATTTTAAGATGTTTTTGCATCGATAACATGAAATAGTGCATTTGAGGATAAACCCCCAATTAATAAATCAAGTGTTATAAGACCAATGGCTCTTTCCCCCCCTTGATTGAATCCTTGGATTATGAGACGGCTTTGTGAGTGTTCATCACTTCTGATTCCAAGCTCCTTCATTGCATGTAAAGGCATTATATTTACAGCAGATCCTCCATCGAGAAGTATCCGATTCACTTTTTGCTCACGTGCATAGCCATTTACAAACAAGGGTCGATTGTGAGCTTTCGTTCCGAGCAATAAATCTTCGTCATAAAAAACAATTGTTGTTGCACATTCCTCAAGGAATTTATTAGCAAGAGTGAGTTTCTTCTCAAATTCTTCATCACCTTTATTGATGTTCACAACATGGCAAGATGCAAGGACATTGTCATCTTTCAAGTATCCTCTTGGCATGAATTCCTTCAAAGTAATAGGTCGACGGAAATTTTGAAACATCACACCACTCGGAGGGATTGATGACGAAATTGTTCTTCTTATGGACTTTCTTTTTGCAACTCGTATTTTTACCATCCGAAATTTTGGCAGCAGATTAGTCTTTTGGCTTTAACTTTTTGGCTTCTTTTGTGAGTGACGAGTATCCATCCTTTGTCTGACTGATCATTTGTGGCATCATCATCCTTCAACAATTTTTCAGTTTGCCTTTCAAAAGGTACTTCATCTTGTGGAAAGAGGTTGTCATATAATAGAACAGGATTGAAATCTCCAATGTTTATAAGCTGTATTGTTCTTATCTTCGATGGAAGACGAGATACTTTACCATTCTTCAACAAATTGTGGGAGTCAGGAATTATAGTTGTCTGATTTGCACTTGCTTTATCTTTCTCAAGCAGAATCTTACCTTGGCAGGCAAACTCCATCACCTTATCTTTAAAAACAAAACACCTTGTGAGCGGATGACCAACCAAGTAATGGTAGCAACAATAGTTTGGATCATTAACTCGCCTAGCTTCCTCCAGCCGTTTCATCTCGGGGAGTTCCATGAGTTTAGCTTTGAGTAGATCATCGAACATGCCTCGAAGATCAGAGTCGAGAAAAGGATATTCTTTCTCTTGCATCTCCCTGAGTGTAGGTTTTCTTTGTGGCCTACCTTGTGCAGGCTCTACCTTCTTGGACACCTTTTGATTGACTTTTGTCGCGATCTTAACAGGTGCAGTATTTGTTGTCATAGTTTCTTTGTTTCCAGACTTGGGAGAAGGATTGCCCCTTACTTAAAGTCCTATGTTTCTTTATTATTGCGAGGATCAGGAAGAGACAGTTCTTGATTTTCAAGGCCAATTTCAAGACTATGAGCTTTTGTTGCCAATTTCTCAAATGTCGGATATGGGTTGGATGCCTTGTAGAATATAACGAAGTCCCTACTTCATGGCTTGAATGCACATTTCAAAGGCGGACATCTCAGAGAGTCGGTCTCTACAATCTAAGGCTTAAAGACCTCCATCGATCAATATTACCAACAATTGGTTCATCTCTCCACTGTTGGGCGTTGGAAAGTTCAGCCATAGAAACAGTCCTCTTAGTCCTGTAGAACCGGTTGAGAAATTCCTGCTCCAATTGCTCCCAACTATCAATCGAACCGGCATCAAGATCAATGTTCCAGTCGAATGCGTTACCTTTTAATGAGTGGAGAAATTGCTTGACCAACAAATCACCATAAGTTCTGGCATTATTACATGTCTCGACAAAGTGTGACACATGATGTTTCGGATTTCCTTTGCCGTCAAACTGCTAAAACTTTGGTGGTTGATATCCACAAGGCATCATCCAGCTGTCGATTCTTGTGGAATAAGGCTTAGCGTATATAGGGATCGATTTCAAACCACCTTCATATTTGCACCTTGATCATATCTTCAACGAACTCCTTCAATTGATCGGCATGAATCATTCCATCAGAAGTCACGTGCACTTCTTTCACCTTTCCTTGTTGTGAAGTTTCAACTTCTTGATGTCCGCCAGGTGCCTTTGAATCAATTTGACTTCCTTTCGCGGCACTGTCTTTTTTGTTGACGAGTTGAGTGATGATGGCATCTTGATCTTGTATGCTCGTCATCATTGTTTGAATCATACAAGTCAGGTTTCCATTTGATCACTATAGACCTGTCTCTTATACACATCTAGATGTGTATAAGAGACATATTTACCAATCTTGTAGAAGTTACGGAATTTTCTCGAGCTGGAGATCTCGTCAATGAGTCCCTTGAGAAGATGTAGAATCATTACTTGATACGTTATCATCATGTTTCGAAGCTTTGAAATTAGAACCTGCTTCGAGCATCACGAGAGTTTTCTCGATTGAAGCTCCAACATCTTTGAGCCCAAACACAGGAGAAGTGATTTTGGGGGGGGGTGTCGAGCCAGACTTCAACACGGGAGCTGATGAGGATTGCGCCTCTAGATTGCTTTGAGAGAGGAATCGTCATGCTTCTTGTGGTTGGACCAACAATTCGTGGATTCGAGACAGGCATATGCGAGATCCCATAGTTTTTGAATCGGTAGCATTAGAACAAGCAGGCAATGATTTGTCGTTCTTTGGAGCCATTGATGTTGATTTGCAGTTGAATATATATGAAGCAAAGAGATGGAAGGTAGAGATGGTCCCACTGGGGGTACCAAAATTGTGCGCAACGAAATATTTCAAGTCTGTAAAAATTGAACAAACAAGAAATATAGCGATAAAAATATGAATATATGAATATACGAAATAAAGGGTTACAATCTCTACGATATTCTCAATATGTGGAGAAATTTTTTTTCGATTCTTTACTTCAGACACGATCTGAGGGCTTCACAGCTTATTCCCGAACCAAGTATTGAATTCTTCAAATCTTTATATGGAAGACTTGAAGAACACTTGATGAAGATCTTCAAATCTTGATATATGGAAGACTTGAAGAGAAAATTTGAAAACTTAGACCTTCCACAACTTTCAGACTTCAGAAATATGTGTGTATGTATCTATGTGTCTTGAAAAATGAGGGATGAACCCTATTTTTACATGTCAATGGGAGGGGAGCAAGATAGAAGACTTGTAGTACATGTGTAACTTCTTACTTGCATACCAAGAAACAAATTCTTATCTTTTTACACACATAAGAGATATCAATACATAAGGATTGTACTACTTTGATATTATCTCCTTATTTTAATTTATTAACAAAGAGATAAATACTAGAGTATATATATCCTTATTGGCCAAGTCTTGCAGACATGTGACATGGCACAATTTAATTAGAAGAGCGGCGCAAGTACATTTAATTGGTCGAACTACCTCATTTTGACATGTGGAGCAATATAATTGGTTTTAAATTAACCAATGTTCCAAAATATATATGATTTATGGCATTATTTAATTGGACCATAAATATGCCAATTAAATTAGATTAGTTATACAAATGATAATTTTAATTAAAATAAAATTTCATTGTCTACAATTTGTTTTCAAACGAATATTTTCTTCAATGGAATTGACAAAATGTGTATTTAAATCATGTGATTGTTGTTGTGTGATAAAGTCAAATGTCAAGCCTTTTTCATTATTGTAAATAATTTTTCCATCAGAATAATAGGAAGCATTTGAACAATAAATGGTGTTCCTAAAATAACATGTTCATTAATATTAGTTGTGATCAAAAAGGGTAAACAAATATAATTTTCTTGGTTGGAGAATGCAAACATTAGAAATTTTATAATTGACATGAATTTTTTATCCTTCAGCTGCATGCATAACAATTGAAGTTTTTTCAAAAAACTTAGATGTAACAAGTCCTTCACGCGTGGTACAAATATCAACTCCTGGATCATTCATGGCAATAGAGGAAATTACACAAGTTTTATATATAACTAAAGTAACTTGTATAAAGTACTTTCGAACAAATTATATAGAATTGAAACTTGAAAGAAGTCATTATCACTAATTTTCGCTTTTTGTTTAGAAGAATACTCAGATTGTTCTTCTAAAGAAGTTTTCGTAGAATAAGCAAAAAAATTTTCTAAAGAATAAATATTTTCCGATACAGACATCCTTCGTTTTAAAACCTGTACTTTTTCCTAACATTGATTTATTACTTTTTTTGAAATGGGTATATTAACTGGTACAGTAAAAGAACTTGGATTAGTATTTTTTAAAACTTTCTTTAAAGTAAAGCTTTGTCATAATTAGATATATATATATATATACACACACACACATATATATACACATAAATATATATATATATATATACGCACATGTTCACGTATATGTACACAACTATACATATATACATATACACATATATATACATATGTATATATATGTAGATACATGTGTATATGTATATATGTATGTATATATTTATATATATATATATGTATATATATATGTATATGTATATGAATGTGTATATATTTAGTATATATATATATGTGTGTGTATATATATATATATATGTATATAATATATATATATATATATATGAGGTGACTGTAGCTGTGCCAAGGACCAATGTTTTATGTAATAGTTTGAAAGAAGAAAGAATAGCTTATATGTAGCGATTGTGTTATAAGTTTGTAGGAGTCTATGAGTACATTGGCATACTATGCTATATTTATATAAAATAATATTGTTTGGTTTTAAGGTAAGTAAACAACAATTATATAACAGAAAATAAGAAAACATAGGCAATTACATAAATAAGCTGTCTTATTGATGCATAATATTGAAATTTATTAAACAAAATTAAGTGGCTACATATTCAAATAGAAAATTCTTGAAAAGAAAAGGAAATTCAATGGGAAAAAAAAAGAAAACTTGACATAAATGGGAATTCAACCAAAATATGTTAAAAGTATATATAATTTGCCATTTTCTAACATGTGTGCAGATTAAGAAAACTAAACATTACCAGGCTACAATCTTCCAAAGTTAGGCCAAGTCTATTATTGGTCAGTCTTGACTTGTAAGGTGGCTTTCTACATTTAAATCATGTAAACCCTTTGTATAATCTGTATCTGCCATCCATAAGTGAATGGAACTATATTTTCAATCAAAGATGATCTCCAAAATAAATGATTGAAGCTTTTGATTTGAAAATTATGGCCAATAGTGGCATACAATTTTAAATCTTTCAATTGTCAAAACTTGAAAAATAACCATAAAAAGCACAAAAAATAAATCCCATTAGAACAATATTCCAAGAATGGTAAATAAATATTCATTGCACAAAAAAAGAAGACAGAAACATTCTGACCCCAATAAAAAATCAGACTTCAACTATTGAACAATAATTGAGAAAATTTAATGACCATATAAGAAGTATACATGAAAAATTCCTTTTTTGGTATGCCAATTAGCTGAAATTGCAATTAATTACATGTCCCAATTATTTTATCCTAAAACCCTATGTCAATCCATCAACCATAACACATTCTTTGGGATGAAGATTGAATCCATCACCCGACACGTAATTTTCTTTGGATGTCACATAATCTTTAAAATATTACATGATGTAACAGTAACATACAATAGGTATTGATTTTGTAAACTTGAAGTTTGAACAACCACTATGCGTAGCATATTATGAAATTTATTACTCACATACAAGGGAATGTTATAACATGTAAAGATTATAAGAGTCAATGACATTTTGTATTGATAAAGAAGAGTAAAACATTTGTAACATAATGTGTGTAAAATTGATTCCTTATTCTAGGAAGAGTTCAACTTTAAAAACAAACAAGCAATGAATAACCTCACGAGATCACTATACACTACCTAACTTCTGCAAGTATGCGAAATTGATAGTAGTATAGGATGAGTAGGTATCGTTCCCACGAAGATTGTTTGGAAAGAAATTACCAAAATTTATATATCCTTGTATAGTTAAGCAAAATCAAGAAATAGAAAATGAAATTACATTACTAAAAACCATAATTAAACTCAAGCAAATAAAAACTAGTTTTAAGCTAAATTATCTACTAAAGCAAGTAACTGAAACTAGGCAATTATAAAATTGAGAAACTAGCTATGATATTCTAATAAAAACAAGTAAATAAAAGCACATTAATTTACTCTAAATTAGTCTTATAAAATCTAGTTTGATTAATTTTAACCAAATGATTAACACAATTAAAAAGACTACATAAAAAAGAAGTTTTGAAGACTAGAGACAACCATTTCTAAACAAGAATTGGGAAAGAGTTAAATCTGAAATCTAAATATTTTTGGATTTTTTATAATTTAAAGAAAGCCCACTAAAAATTAACCAGAAATTAATGCAAGGAATTGAGTATAATTCTTAACTAAAAATCAATAAAGCAACAAGAATCCTAATTTCTCAATGAAACCCTAAAATGAAAGTAAAGAGATTCTCACTAATTTAAACTAGAAAGAAAGTAAAAATTATATCTACTTGAAGCTAATGATTAACCCACTACAATTATCTAATCAATAATTTAAACTTGCAAAGAAATTAGAACTAGATTTAAAAGATGATTAATGAGAATTTTTCATTAAAGACGAAACTTGTAAAGTTAAGCTATCCTAATCTATTCTAAAGATGACTAATTGCCTACTTACTCTATTCCTACTTGTTTCTATTACAATTTAAAAGTAGCTTAAATAGTGAAGTATTACACACAAGGCAAAAATCAGAAATTGGTTGCTAGAATATTACAAAATTGCACTTACAACTTAAAACACCAGCAAATCCGTATCGAGATAGGGATTTCCAGATCGCTCTATGGACTCTATATCACATTTGAGTCATTTTCCCGAGTCCAGATCGTGATATGGAGGAATCCAGATCGCAATCTGGCCTCTCCTCCCAGCAAGCCTTCATTTCTTCGATAATTGCATTTCAGTCCTTGAGTTTTGTTCATTCCAACTTCTAACCTCTAAAGACCTGCATAATATTAACCCAATTGAGAAATTAATTAAGCTAAAATTTTAATAAAAACTGTATGTATCATATTTAGCAAAAACAAAAATATGAACAAATATGTAAGAAATTAACTAAAACTTTCAATTAATTACTCAAAGTTCAGAATTTAAACTATCAAAATGCCGTAATTTAGGTTAAAATAACTCTAGTTTGTTAGAGTTATCACACCTCCAAATTTAGCATTTTGCTAGTCCCGAGCAAAAAAAAAATTAAAATAAGCCTATTAACACTTGAACACATAAACACTACCACAATTGACAAAACACTTGATGAATTGTGGTTGTACTTAGAACAATTAAGAAACCTCTCAAGAAACTTTGAATACTATATGATAAGTGAAGTATTTAAATGAGTCAATCCAAAATTGCAATTTTTTCTACAAAGAAGCACTCATTCATTTAGCAAAAACAAAAATATGAACAAATATGAAAGAAATTAACTAAAACTTTCAATCAATTACTCAAAGTTCAGAATTTAAACTATCAAAATGCCGTAATTTAGGTTAAAATAACTCTAGTTTGTTAGAGCTTTATCACACTTCCAAATTTAACATTTTGCTAGTCCCGAGCAAAAAAAAAATTAAAATAAGCCTATTAACACTTGAACACATAAACACTACCACAATTGACAAAACACTTGATGAATTGTGGTTGTACTTAGAACAATTAAGAAACCTCTCAAGAAACTTTGAATACTATATGATAAGTGAAGTATTTAAATGAGTCAATCCAAAATTGCAATTTTTTCTACAAAGAAGCACTCATTCATTTACTACACAAGATTTCAAATCACCAAGAACATCTAGATTCAAAAAGAGTAATGAAACGTTTTAGTTCTACCCATTTGTCATTGCTTCTCAAATCACAAATATTATAAGAAAGCTGTCAATTATACCAGCTAGGTTTCATAAATAGAAGTTCATTTAGGAAGCTACTTAAATGCATCTAGATGTTACACATTTTGGGAATAGACCTCTAACAAGGAATAAGTAATATTAGATCAATAATAAGTATTACAAACTTTTACTCCTTAACTTATTGGTATACGTAAACACAATTCCTAGTGGCTTAATTCATAGAAACAACATGGGTACATATCGAAATCCCGTACTCACATAATTACTACTCTAATGGCTTATTTTGGAGAAACAACATGGGTACATGTCGGAATCCCGTACTTGCCTTATTCCTAAAAGCAATTTTTTTTTATTTAGTTTTTTTAAAGACGACCCTAAACCAAGAAAAATGAGTGAAATGTACTTAAAATTAATCTCAAATACCAATTATTCACAAATTAGAAGAACATTCCCTATGCAAACGCACAAAATGTCCCAAAATTCCTTCTATTTCATTTAACACATTTTTTTCCAAAAGATAAATCATCTAACAAAATAATATAAGTGATTTGATTAGAAACAATATTTCAAGTAATTTTTCCTAAATCTTTAGTACTTCTTTTTGAAAAAATAGTAATGCCAAGTTTTTGAAATCTTTATGTTGTAAAAGAACTACTCACTCACACTTAAATCCATGAAATGTACTCAATCAAATACTTCAATCATTTAGTATTGTACGTCAAAATTCATCATCACTGAGTACTCAATTAATCACTTTTCTATCCATTATACATCAAGTGACATCAATATGCACAAAACAACTATTCTCAACACGAAAAATAAACACCCCCAAACTTGTCCCTTTTATTCAAGTTCATGAATAATACATGTTTCCACTCACCCAAAATCCAACATAAATAACATATCCAAAAATAACAAAAACTACTCAAACTACAACACAATTTTATGCTAACAATTAAAACTAAGTAAATGTGCTAAGAGTATTTAACCAAGCCATGCATCTAATCAATTAAGCTCCATAAAAATCAACATCCAATTCAAATCATCAACAATTGCAAAAAATGGCATTAGATTAAGGCCCTTAGCCATTCTACTCTTATTAGTCAATAAACATGACCAAAAACTACACCAAGTATCCAACAAGCAATTCTCAAAAAGATTTAATCCATGAAGCATCAAAACGAAAGTATATCTACTTGGCGTTAGCTTAAGGCCATTAGCCAACCTACTCAAAAGAAAACTAAAATATCCCAATTCAAAAGACTGAAAATAAAGTAAATCATGAAAACAGAAAAAATGTTTATCTTCAACAAACTGCTTCAATTGCTCGAGTTGTAGATCATCAAAGTTCAATCCAAATGGTTGCATCACTCTTCTTGTTCCATCTCCTTTTGACCATCCTCGCCATCATTAGGTTGTGCTTCTTCATGGTCGTCATCTTGATCCCCTCAGATAGCACCTGCTTGGCTGGATTCCTCCTGATGTTCTGAAGCTGCAGGTGGTATGTAATGTTGTCCACGAGGTGGACCAAAGTGCCAAATCGGAGGTGGTGGTGGCCAAACCCATGTACCCAACAAGGTCTTCTTCAGAGCTTCTCCTATCAATGTCAAGATGTTATGCATCACCGGCTGGCCGTACGTCCAATGCCCTTGAATTCATTCCTTTCCTCCTCACTAACTAGAGCATTCAACACAAGAACTACTAAGGGGCATCGGAATAAAAGAAGTACTCTGAGGTGGTGGTAGTGATGGCTGGGTAGGGTATTCTTTTTGATGGTGCTTTTCATATTATCTCACCATTCTATAAACATATTCCTAATTAATCATGCCTCTTGGATATATCATTGGCTCCGTAGGTTCAATCAGGCAACCAGCTAAAGTGTACAAATGGTGAATCAAACTATGGGCATAAAAGATAGGTCACCCAGACCTTCCATTATACAAGAACCCCTGTCTAACAATGTTACTAATATTTACTAGCACCCCTGTCATAATAGCATACACCAAGAGTACTTTGTCCCTCTGAATATAACTCAAAGCTTTGAACCCCCAAATTCGACAACTAATAAACTAAAACCATAACTTGGCCACCAATGACAGTCCCTGACATGCAAATCTCAATTCGGTATTAGAGGAAGCACTCCTAATCCAATCAACAAAAACATCACAAATGGCAATTTTAGTTATATTCATATATTTTTTTCCTTATCATTCAACAATGCCAAATATTGACTGGAAGACACAGGGGGTATCTCAAAGTAGGCATTAATCAAATCCGAACTGAAATCCACCAATATTCCTGTACTCTCACCTTGCCATCCTCCAATTCACACAAATTATAGTGAAATTCCTTCACTAACGAGGAAGCCCCGGAGTCAATTGGAGTATTAAACCCCTCCCAATGTCTTAACCTAAGTTGCTCTTCAATGACTTTTCTAGCTTCCTCGTAAGCCCCCCAATGCATCGATAGGTCAAAGTTCATTTCTTCGAATAAACTCATGTTTCTCATTGTTTTTATACAACTGTTGGGCTCTATCACTCAAGAACAGAGGTTCTATATGCCCATCACCCTCAAAAGGTTGTTCTATGCCCCTTTCTCCATTCATTCCCTCTCCAGCCTTTCTTTTCCTCAATCCCACTCCTCTTCCCCTCATTCTAGCTCTTCTCTCAACACTTCCATACACTCTTGTCGTCATTTTCATAGCACAATGATCAATCAAATATTCAGAAAAATACCAATTAGTTCCAAGAACACAGCCAATAAAATTAATTCACCAAATTTCAACACAATTTCACAATTTCTCAAAAAAACTCAAACCAATCCAAACCATAATTCAATAATTCAAAAAATTGAGCAATTTAATGTCACAATTTTTTCTTCAAAAAAAATTCGCACCAATTTATTGCCCAAAAATCAACAAGTGGCTACTAAAACTTCAACCACAAATTCACTCAAAAGTACCCAACCATTATCTTCAATAATTTGAACAATTGAAACCACAAATTCAAAGAAGGATATTACCAATTATGGAATGAAAATTTTCCAAAAATTCATGTGCGTAAATCCTCCTTGATGTTCAAAATCTTCCAAGGAATCTCCCAAAATGTCCTTGCTTTGATGTTCCAAGAAGGAAGTAAGATGTTTGAAGTCGTGATTATGATTTTGGGAAAGATTTTGAAGATAAGATTATTGAAGAATTTGAGGGATTGGGAAAAAAATAGAGATCTTCAGCAAATTGAAAATAGTGAGAAGATTGAGAGATTTGATGATCTTATGCCACATGGTAATGTCTCTTATACACATCTAGATGTGTATAAGAGACAGCGATTTGAGATCACGATCTGGGTTTTGAGATCGCGATCTTGATGGAGCTGAGATCACGATATCGAATTCGAGATCGCGATCTTGACTCGGGTGAAAAATAGACTTTGCAGAAATTTGAGTTTCATATCGCAATCTCGAATTTGAGATCGCAATATGGAACAAAAGACGAATATACCTTCCAGAAGTTTGAGCTCCATATCGCGATCTGGAATTTGAAATTGCAATATGGAGCTTAACTTCTACAAAGTGTATTTTGAACACTTAGCCAAAATTTCTCCACTCTTTATCACTTTTCTCCAATTCCATGCACAACCTACAAACACAAAATTAAGAAGTTAAGATGACGATTTCCCTCATTCTTTAGCACCATTTATTCAATTCAAAAACTTATATTTTTCAACTAAAATTCTAACCTAATTCAAACCAAAAAGAACTCAAAATTAAACTAATTAAAAATCACACGAAAAGAAAGAAATAACAACTAAATTAAAGACTTGGGTCGCCTCCCAAGAAGCGCTCTTTTATAGTCACTAGCTTGACTATGGCATTGGCTTCATGCTTGAACAAATTGGACCATTTCTCATCCGCTTGCAATGATTTTTCCAAAGTAAGTTTGAGCCGATGACCAATAACCTTGAAAATACCCTCTTTCCCTTTTATTTTCACCGCTCCATGAAAAAAGGTTTGAACCACTTCAAAGGGGCCACTCCACCTTGACTTGAGTTTTCTCGGGAATAGTTTGAGCCTTGAATTGTAATGTAGAACCAAATCAACAACTTTAAATTCCTTCCTTAGGATGAGCTTCTCATGCCATGCCTTAATTTTCTCCTTATAGAAAAAAACTTTGAAATGCTTTCCTCCGGAATTCATCCAACTAATTTAAATCAAGCATCGTCTTTCCATATGCTTCCTAAAAATAAAAATTCAAGTTCTTCTTTATTGTCCAATGTGCTCTATGCTGAAGCTCCACCGGTAAGTGACATTCTTTTCCATACACAATATGGTACAGAGACATGCCTATGGGGGTTTTAAATCTAATTATCCGATAGGCCCACAATGTGTCATCTAACTTAAGTGCTCAATCCTTCCTAGCATCATTCACCGTCTTCTCTAATATCCTCTTCAATTCTCAGTTTGAAACCTTAACTTGACCCGATGTCTGAGGATGATAAGCTAAAGCAACTTTGTGTTTCACTCCATAGATTGTCATTAAGGTCTCAAATTGTGAATTTTTGAAGTAAGAACCCCCGTCACTAATAATAGCCCAAGGCATTCCAAACTGAGAGAAGATGTTCTTTCAAAGGAATTTAGTGACATATTTTCTTCATTGGTTGGGGTGGCGATTGCTTCAACCCATTTTGAGACATAGTCCACCGCAACCAAAATGTATTTATCGGAATACGAAACTGGGAAACATCCATTAAAATCAATTCCCCATGCATCATAATACTTCCGACTCAATAAAGCCATAAAGGGGCATTTCATGTTTTCTTGAAATATTACCCACCCTTACTTTCATCATACTTGAGTAAAAATTCTCGGGAATCCTTAAACATAGTTAGCCAATACAAACCACTTTCAAGAACCTTAAAAGCCGTTTGTTGAGCTCCATGGTGCCCTCCAACCGAAAATGAGTGGCAATGTCTTAATACATTGGTTACTTCACATTCAGAAACACATCTCCTTAGGACTTGATTATTGCACATTTGGAATACAACTCTTCCCAAAAGTAATGTTTAAGTTCCACAAAGAATTTCCTTTTCTCATTGATATTTAGCATCTTTGGTACTATTCTTGCCATAAGATAATTCACAATATCCACATACCCTGGATTTATGTTCTTCACCTCCAAGAATTTCTCAATTGATGATTCTTTATTGATGGCTCTTTCTTCATGATTGAAAAGTCTAGATGCTTCAATCATTGACAAATGGTCGTCGACCATGTTTTCCACACCTTTCTTGTCCACCACTTCCCAATCAAACTCCTATAATAAAAGTATCAATCTCAATAAACGTGGCTTGGCGTCTTGTTTAGAAAATAAATATTTTAATATGGAGTGATTAGTATGCACAATTACCTTTGTTTCAATCAAATATGACGTAAACTTATCAAATGTAAAAACTATAAGAAGTAGTTCCTTTTTCTATTGTAGAATAATTAAGTTGTGCATCATTTAAGGTCCTAGTTGCATATAAATGACATGCAAGAATCTTATTCACCTTTTGACATAAAACGGCACCTATTGCATAGTCATTGGCATCACACATATGTTCAAATGGGAGAGACCAATTTGGTGCTACAATGACCGATGCAATCACAGGAGCTTGTTTTAGCTCATTGAATGCTTTCAAACAAGAATCATCAAAATAAAAAGGACAATCTTTTAGAAGTAATAAGCACAAAGGTCTAGCGATATGTGAGAAATTCCTAATGAATCTTCTATAAAAACCAACATGACCTAAGAAACTTCTTACTCCCTTAACATTAATTGGAGGAGGCAAATTTTCAATTACCTCCACTTTTTTCCTATCAACTTCTACTCCTTTTGATGAAACTTTGTGACCCAAAACAATTCGTTCTTTCAGCATGAAATGACATTTTTCCCAATTCAGAACCAAATTAGTTTCTACACACCTTTTTCGCACATTGGAAAAATTTTCAAGACAATCATCAAATGAGACACCAAATACACTAAAAACATCCATGGAGATCTCTATGCTTTTTTCAACCATGTCATGAAAAATGGCAAACATAGCATTGCAAAGCCCAAAGGGCATTCTCCTATATGCAAAGGTACCAAATGGGCATGTAAAAGTTGTTTTATCGTGATCTTCCGGACAAATGACAATTTGAAGATAACTGGAATAACCATCAAGGAAAAAATAATATGCCAAATTGGCTAACCTCTCAAGCATTTGATCAACAAAAGGTAAATGAAAATGATCCTTTCGGGTGTGCCTCCTTCGACCTTCAGAAATCAATGCACATACGCCAACCCGTAACAAATCTAGAAGGGAAGAGCTCATTGGTTTCACTTATTATTATGGCAATACCATCATTTTTTGGAACGCCTTCAGTGGGACTAACCCACTCACTATCGCTAATAGGGTAAATAATTCTGGCTTTCAAAAGGTTAATAACCTCCTTCCTCACAAACTCTTTTAAAGTAGGATTCAATCTTCTTTGAGGTTGCCTTACCGGTTTATTTACTTCATTCAACAAGATTTCATGCATGCATATGGAAGGGCTAATTCCCTTCATATCATCAATAGACCAAGCAATGGCATCTTTATGCATTTTGAGCACCACAATTAATCTTTGAAGTTGCTTACTTGTCAAGGATGCATTTACAATCGCCGGGTATTTCTCATTTTCACCAAGATATGCATATATTAAATGAGTATGAAGAGGTTTAAACTCCAACTTGGGGGATTCGTTGGTCGGAGACCCCCCTTTACCTTTTTCTTGATTTTTCCCATATTTCTTTTTGCAATAAGGTATCATTCTCCAAATGATTCACATTCATCATCCCTTTTTCATCATCTTGACTTAGAGCATTTGACTCTAAGATCTCTTCCTCCGTTGAGAAATTCTCCATTGCATTCCTACAACAATCATCAATTAGATCATCTACTATATTTATATTCATGACATCTTCAAAAATTGAAGGAAGTTTTAATGAACTAAAAACATTAAACGTAACAATTTCATCATTTATCAAAAATTCCAACTTCCCTTCTTGAACATCAATAAGTGCACGGCCGGTAGCAAGGAAAGGCCTCCCAAGAATGGTTGGCATCTCTTCATCCTCTTCCATATCAAGCACAACAAAATCGGCAGGAAGTTAGAGTTTGTCAATTTTCACAATCACATCTTCAATGATCCCCTTCGGGAACTTTATGCTACGATCTGCAAGTTGCAATAAGACACTTGTTGGTTTCAATTGTCCTCCATTTAATTTCTTGAATACTCTTATAAGGCATGAGATTTATTGAAGCTCTCAAGTCACAAAATGCTTTCCCAAATTGTAAACCTCCAATCTTACAAGGTACAAAAAATGACCCAGGGTCTTTGAGCTTTGGTGGCAAACTCTTTATAAGGAGTGCACTACAATTCTCCGTTAAGCATAAGATTACATCCCTATGCAATTTCCTTTCTAAAGTAAGGACTTGTTTCATCAATTTAGCCTAGGTAGGCATGTTCTCAAGTGCCTTCATGAATGGAACTGTTAATTTGAAGCTTTTTCAATATCTCAAGAAACTTCTTGAATTTCTTTTCCTTTTCTTCATCCTTTAGCCTTTGAAGAAAGGGCACATTAACATGCTTTGGCTCATGATGAATTCGGATACTTGCCTTCATTGCATTGTAAGAAGGCATAGTAGACTAACGAATCATTTTGGAAAGCCCCAATGAAGACTCCCTTTATTCCTTCTTTTATCCCCAACTCCTTTTTTTCTCTATTTTTCAACAAATGACATCTTCTAACTCTTGCTTTCAACTCCTTACCACTCCTAACCATTTGATGGCCTTGCATTGCTCCTTGGGGTTTAGAATGGTATTACTCGGAAGTGCCCCTAGAGGTCTTTCATTATTCAACCTTGCCAATTGCCCCAATTGAATCTTCAAATTTCTCGTCGATGTCTTCAAATTCTCATAATCTCTCTTAATTCTTCATTTTTCTTTCCAACTCTTTTCTCAAATACAACTCGGCTTCTCTTTTCCAACCATCTTCACTCACATTCTCTCTTGGAGCATATTGATCATGATACATGGGTTGGGAAGAATTTGCATATTGGAATGGTGGTCTTGGTTGTTGGTTTTGAAATGAAGGGTTAGGAAAAGATTAATATGAGTTGGGTAGGAAATTTCTTTGATGTGGTGGTTGGTAAGCTCTAGGTGAGGAACTTGAAGATTGATTTTGTTGGAGATTTTGAGGTAGGTGATTTGGTTGGTAAGGAGGATTGGATTGATTATTGGTGTTGCTCCATGAAAAATTAGGATGATTCCTCCAAGAGGGATTATATGTGTTCCCATAAGCTCCCGATGGGTTAATTGGAAATGATGATTGATTAGACACAAAATTGAGTTGCTTATTGGACCCATAAGGCATCTCACATTGTCCATGTGAATAACCGCCTCCACAAAAATCACATACCATGCTTGGTAGGGTTAGAGATGAAGACCATGCATTTATACTACTGGGTTTCCCTAAGTTCTCCAATTCCTTGGCAACATTGTTCATCACACTCATGAACATACTTTGTTGTGCTAAAAGAGCATCTTGCATGTTGAAATTCAACACTCCAAATTGGGCATTAGTTTGATTGGCTTCGTGTTGAGCCACCATGGAGTCATCGGTCCATGATAATAATGATTGTATGCCATCCTATTGAGCAACTCTTGACCTTCCTCCGATGTCTTGTAAGAGTTAGACCCATCGGCAGAGACATCCACTGTGGATTTTGTTTCTTGAGTCAAACTAACATTATAGAAAGTTTAGATTGAAGCCACAAAGGAATCGCATAGTGCGGACATTTCCTTAGCAACTCCTTGAACCCCCTCCCAAGCTTCTCCTAAGCTTTCACCAACATCTTGTTTAAAGAAAGTAATTTCATTTCTCAATTTGGCAGTTCTTACGGGTTGAAAATGTTTTTCCAAGAACTCTTGAGTAAGTTGATTGTAAGTAGTAAACATTCCTTGAGTGTGGGATTGAAGCCATGATTTTGCCCTATTCCATAGAGAGAAAGGAAACACCCTCATTTACACTCAATCCGGGTGCACTCCATTGAATTTGAATGTGTCCAAAACATCCTCAAAGTTCATGAGATGTGTATAGGGATCTTCACTGGGACTGTCCCTAAACATTGCATGAGCTTGTAGCATTTGGTTCAAGGCGGGTTTAATTTCAAAATTGGTAGCTTGCACGGGCATCCGTGCAATGCTAGAGTTTGTCCCATCAAAATTTGGCAAGGCATATTCCCTCAATGGCCTTCCATCCCCATTCATGCCATTTCCATTTCCGTAACCACCTACTCCACTATTTCCAACAACCTCTTCTTCATCATTCTCCATGTTCAAATTCCTTTGATAAGCATTAGCATTTGCCATTTCAATCCTTTCTCACTTTTGTTGTACTCTTCTCAACTTTCAAATTTTCCTTAGCGCCTTTCCCATTTCCTTGTCCAAGCAAATGAATGAACCTTTATCTCCTCTTACCATGCACTACAACAAAAACAAAACAAATAGTCAATAGAAGTGCCGAGTCAATTCCACAAGACAACCAACCATCATAAACAAATAAACAAAATGAACAATTAAATTAAACTAAAGTGCTTAATCTACACGACCTGTAAAGTGCTTAATCTACACGACCTGTAAAGTGCTTAATATTGCCAAATACCAAGGACATTCCTCGGCAACGGCACCAAAAACTTGATTGCTTGTTCTAGGTAAAGTTCAACTTTAAAAACAAACAAGCAATGAATAACCTAACACAAGATTACTATACTCTACCTAACTTCTGCAAGTATACAGAATTGATAGTAGTATAGGATGAGTGGTTATCGTTCCCACAAAGATTGTTTGGCAAGCAATTACCAAAATTTACGGATCCTTGTATAGTTAAGCAAAATCAAACAATAGAAGATGGAATTACACTACTAAAAACCATAATTAAACTCAAGCAATTAAAACCCAGTTTTAAGCTAAATTATCCACTAAAGCAACTAAATGAAACTAGGCAATTATGAAATTGAGAAACTAGCTACAATATTCTAATAAAAGAAATTAAATAAAAGCACTTAATTCTATTCTAAATTAACTAAAATGAGACTAAAATTAAAAAGCAAATGATTACCCAATTAAAAAGACACATATTGAAGTTCTGAAATAGAGACAACCATTTCTAAACTAGAATTTGGAAAGAGTTATACC
Organism: Cinchona pubescens; assembly: GCA_025175665.1. Taxonomy (NCBI): domain Eukaryota; kingdom Viridiplantae; phylum Streptophyta; class Magnoliopsida; order Gentianales; family Rubiaceae; genus Cinchona; species Cinchona pubescens. The sequence goes on from JANKKI010000357.1 coordinate 151,830, forward strand.
TGAAATCTAAATAGTTTTGGATTTTTAATAATAATAAAGAAATTCCACTAAAAATTAGCTAAAAATTAATGCAAGAAATTGAGAATTCTTAACTAAAAAGTAATAAATCAACAAGAAGCCTAATTTCTCTATCAAACCCTAAAATGAAACCAAAGGGATTCTCACTAATTTAAACTAGAAAGCAAGTAAAAATTATATCTACTTGAAGCTAATGCATTAACCCACTACATATTATCTAATCAAAATTTAAACTTGCAAAGATGTTATAATTAGATCCAACAGATGACTAAACAGAACTTTTCATTAAAGAGGAAACTTGAAAGTGAATCTATCCCAATCTATCCTAAAAATTACTAACTACCTACTTACTCTATTCCTACTTTCTTCTGTTACAATTTCAAAGTAGCTTAAATAGTGAAGTATTACACAAGTAAAAAATCAGAAATTGGTTGCTAGAATATTACAAAATTGCCCTTACAACTTAAACCACCAGTGAGTCCATATCGCGATATGGACTCTAAATCACTTAAGTCATTTTCTCAAGTCCAAATCGCGATCTAGACTCCAAACTCTTTCCCATCAATATTTCAATTCTTCTATAATTGCATTTCGGTCCTTGAACTTTGTTCATTTCTACTTCCAACCTCTAGTTTAGACCTGCATAATATTAACCCAAATAAGCAATTAATTAAGCTAAAATTTTAATAAAAACTTATCATATTTAACAAGAACAAAAATATAAACAAATATGAATGAAATTGACTAAAACTTTCAATTATTTACTCAAAGTTTAGAATTTAAACTATCAAAATGCTATATTTTAGGGTAAAATAACTCTAGTTTACTCTAGTTATCAAAAATGCTTTGCTAATGATTAATTTAGATACTTTTTCTTTTTCTAATGGACAAATTAATGCTCTTTCATAACTGATTAAATTAAATTAATAAAAATTAAAACATGATATTTTATAGTTAGAGGTAGACTCAGATCAATCAAGAATCAAGCAATGGAGGTGGCGTGCTTCCATGATTGCAAAGTCGGTTATATTTACAGGAGAACTCAATAGGTTGTTAGTTCCCTGCTCTTATATAGTTCTATTAGTTCCAAACCTAACATACAATTAATAAATTAAGAAATATTATGATGACTAACATGAAAACTAGTTCCTAAGTTCAGACGTCTCTTATGCACATTATAATTCATCACTTCTAAGGGAGGAGAAGAATACCGGCCTTTAAGAATTCCTTTGCTATTACTTACAAAACCTTCTAAACTAGTTAGAAATTAATTTTGTCAACCCAAATTCAATGTCTCTTATACACATCTTCACACAAAATGAACCTTGATTTTGTTCATGGAGGGACATCTGTACTCACAACACTCTGAAGTGAGAAATAGATCAAGGCTATTTTGTTGTTCGGAGCAGTTATCCACACAAGCTCATTAAAAAAGCAGTGTAATTTATAAATTCGAGTAATTTTTCATCTTGTTAATGAAGTTACCTAACCACCCCTCGAGTTCCATATCAAGTTTATAAACATCTCGCCATAGTTACATGAAAAGTTGCCAATATCAGGAATTTCTGCAAAAATGAAATGCGTCTTCTTGAACAAATACACATCTATATGAATATATGATACTTATCAGTTTATATGCAATTGTCTCATTTTGCTATTTTTATCCATCCTTTAAAAACAAGTGGAACATACCTAATACACATTGAACAAATTATCAAAACAAAAAGACAATTTATTTGAAAGAATTGATAAAATACACAAATGGTTACATAATTAGGAAAAAGGATGAATGAAAAGAAAATATACTAGATGAAGAAGAAAAAGACAAAAACAGTGCATAGGGGATAGAAAGAAAGTTAGATTCTTCAAGGCTTTTCTTGTTCTTCCTTGCTCAACATTAACCGAACAAATAGGAAAATATAGAAAAGCAAATAAAAAAAGAATAGAAATGCACCTAGTATTATCATTGATTCTGACCAAAAAAAAAAAAAGAAATTGTATTACCACTGAATCTAAGTTTAAACTACGAGCTACGCTTTTAGAAGCTTCACAATCAATAGCATCTTGGCAAGACATGATTAATTTTGACATACTATCACATTGAAAAAAAAATACAAATTTTAGTTGAAATTTCGGTATTTCATCCATCTCCTCTAATTCTTAAAAAAATCCCAGAAAATTGTATTAGTAAATAAAAATAGTGAAAAATCTCATTGAACCCGCCATAAAAAGTAGGGAAATCCAAAAAATTTCACCCAAAAATAGATCAAGATGCATAAACATATAAAAGCATTAAGCTAAAACTTGTCAGCTTGGTTGCAAGATAAGATTTGTACAGAACCTTAAAAAAAATCAGCGAACAGATAAAAAATACTTTCATGTAAGCAACTTAGAAAAGACAAAATAATGGATTTCACAATACTGAATAAGATGGAGGCAAAAATAGAGCGAAAGGAAGGAGAGAAAATTTTCAGTTCTAGTAAACCACTTTGAACACCTGAAATTTGTCAATTTTTGGAAATTTTTTCCTTTTGATTGCCTTTTTTACAATTTAGCCCATAAATAGTTAGTTACTGTTTGGAATAGAAGGTTATACACATCAGAGTGTATCAAATGTCAATATGATATTTTTTTGATAAAAATGTTGTAAATTTTAATCTAATTATGTAAATGCTCCTAATAGTTAACAATTATTTTAGAATAGTGTTTTATTTTCAAGGGTATATATGTCATTCATAATTTCACAAAGAGAAAAGATAAAAATTATTTTCCACATGGCAAAGTAATGCTTCAAGTACAACTCTCTTTTATATAGTTGTATGTGTCTGTGTGTATATATATATATATATATATATATATATATTTCAATTAGGGTCTATACAAACTACTACAATAGTCTATTTTGTTTCTAATTGAGATATTAATACAATTATTTCTTTCTCCTATATATTTTTGTGTGTAATCAAATTATTCCTTAAATTCGCTAATCTTGATTGATTCTAGAAGAAATTATAAAAATTTAGAAGAGAGTCTCTGTCTCTTATACACATCGGATGTGTATGTCACTCCTTACACGAACAATCGTTACCTTATTATCAAACTATGATCTGTCTCTTATGGTTCATCTAGATGTGTATAAGAGACAGTGTTTGAGATCCCAGAACAATCAACTATTAAGGATAAGAGCATAAAATTGGTTTTAAATTGTCAGATTGATCGTGGGTTGCATAATAGAGAATTTGATGATCGTAGAATTGCGGAGATTACTAACTAGTTTAGCTAAGGTAGAGTAAGTAATAGCAAATTAATTCTTAAAGATACGGTAATCTTCTCCTCCCTTAGAAGTGATGAATTATAATGTGCATGTTATCTAGATTTGAACTTAGGAACTAGTTTTCATGTTATTCATCAAATAAGAAAAAATCCTGACAAGTACCTAAATTAGGCTTTAAAGGTGAAAAAAATACCTCAAAATATAATTTAAAATATTTTATTTATTATGTTGTTTTGGATTCTTTACTAAAAAAATACAAGAGAAAAGACAAAATTATTTTTTGAGAATATGTAAAACAATGTTCGAATGTCTTTTCAAAATATTTATTCATTATTCAAATATATATTGGATTTTTTTGAAGGATATCTATTTTGTTTTGTAAGATGTTGAATTGAATTATGTGTGTAACCAAAATTACATTTGCACTTATAACATCTGAGTCTTATTTATAAATTGATAGGTATAGAAAGTTAAACAGATTTTTATGAGGCTAATAATTTTAATTTCCATACGTTAATTGGAATATTTGGAGATGACGAAATTATTACATAAAAAAATTTCTTGATATCTTAGATAAAGCAAAAATTATTGATGGTGAATTTATTATTGAGGAAGAGGAAATTGTTAATTTTGTAGGAAAAGAAGAAATTACGATAAAAATATTTTGATTGTCTCGGATTAATGTAATAATGAAACAAAATTTGTTTTTAATGAAATGGATTTGATGAATTATAAAATTAGAAATGTCTCTTATATTATTCTAGATGTTTCATTTAGACATTTTTTGCTTAGGTTGACAGTGTGGATTTTAATGTTTTAGTAAAATTATTAAAAAAAAGATCTAAATAGATGAATCTAAATAGAACCTGTCTCTTGGACCATCTAAATGTCTAATAGTTGTGATAGTGGATTCATTGAATGACTTGGTGTTGAAAATTTTTGCAAAAAGAAAGGTATGAGTTTTTGGTTTCCAGAAAATATGTGGATGGTTTTTATGGGAATATTACAAAGATAAATGGATAAATATGCTTGAATTATTAAATCAAACTAAGTTAGCAGTTAAATTGTGTTTAAAATATAAAATCTGTCTACTATCACGTTTAAAGATAGAGATGGGAGACTCGCTATATGATTAAATTGCATGCCATCCGTACGGTGAGAGAAATTTCATTGGAGATTTGTGCTTGTGATAGAATTGAAGGTGGCGATCTAAAGAGCTTGGTTTAACGGGAGGAAAATTGTAAAATCCTAAATTTTTAGAGTTTCTATTGTCAGCTACAGGATTAAAGAACTAGAAGAATAATTTAATCACACACAAAAATATATGTGAGAAGAAATAATTTCTATTAATATTTCAAACAAATAAAATAGACTCAAGAGTAGTCTTTATAGACTTTCAACACATGCCCTATAAAATAGGGCAACACATGCAACATTTATAAACACATATAAAACTAGTTCAACGCATGCCAAATAAAAATAGTCCTACACATGTCATATACATAGCCAACTAGACAACTGTAAACTCAACGTGATCGAAGAATTCAATACATGTTTACCCATTCATCTTTGCAACATTCCGAACCAAAACCACATATTTATAAGAGTTTTAATGCAAAACAACGTAGCATTCTTTTTATGAAAATTTTCACTACTAAACAATTCAATGAGCCCTCTATCACAATTATTAGCAAATTTATTCACCCTAATAATTAAAATTTTAAAACCGTTCAGATTTTTTTTTTCAAATATTTTTTTATTCCAATAAAATTCACATTATCAAGCCAATCAAAAAAATCATGACCAAAAGAAACTTGAATAGTGAACCCAGAATTTTCAATTTTATAATTCATCAAATTCAAATCATTCAAAATAATTTTATATCATTATTGAGAGATTTTGGGACAACAAAACTATTATTATGAGTAGTTTCTTTGGTCCCATTCTATTTTTACCAAAATAGCAAGTTCTTTCTTGAATCAAATCAAAATTTTCTTTTTCTCTCTTTATCAAATCAAGAAATTCTTTTCATCGATGATTGAATATCTTCAACTATTCCAAATAAATTATGTAAATAAATTTTTTTAAATTAAATCAAAATCTCCAAAAATATTTATATCACAAGTCATATTCCTGTCTGTCTTATACACATCTAGATGTGTATAAGAGACATCTCTAGGATTATATACTAGATGTGTAGAATGAGACATAAATTTTGGATTTCTTAACCTATGATACAATACTTGTTATTCTAATCCTATTTCAACATATAAGCAAGAGTGTATTCTTCCTTTATAATTTAGATTATCCATAACAATATACAAAGAAAATAATATAAATTATATTGTTTGACATATTTTTCCACCCTGAAAAACCAACTGAATCATAGCTGTCTCTTATACACATCTAGATGTGTATAATATACTAAATATTTTCACTATCAATTAGATATCTAAATTCATCAATCATAATTGAGCAATTTACGTATACCTGAACAATTTTCTCTTTTTGCAAATTTTCTAGCCTACTTAACTATAACAAAATCAAATCCTCCAATTTTGTAACTCTGCAACAATTGACAACTACAATAGGTCCATCTCTTGATATTTGTTCTGACACCAACAATCAATGACAATTCCAGACTAATTCCCAGTCTTGTAAGTTAACAAATTTATTCCTGGACTAATCTTGTAGCTTAACTCTGTTAACTAGAATTCTTTTATACAAACCTTGTCCTGAAACTCAAGGAACTTAAAAATTCCAAAACTAATATTGTAGCCTAACTTCCAATAAGATAAAGATATAATGTTACTTGGTGGTTTTCTCTAATACAAAGAACAAAATTAAAGAGCTGTCTCTAATAAATATCTACTAGAAATATTTGGGAGAAAGAAATAATTTAATTGATATGTGTCAAACAAACAATACCTTCTGAATAAATTCTTCAGACTATTTCATAGAAAAATACTTCCACATATGTCATATCTACTAGAATTGGCTAGAAAAACACAACTTAATTACCAAATAAAACACGAATTACTAAAAATATTAAATAGTAAAAAATGACTTCAATAAAACTAGGCTTTACTCTATTTTCATGCCCCTAATTTATACTAGGGGATCTCTTATTCACATCTAGATATACAATTTGGACAGTGTATACTCTAAACTCTTATACAGATTTAGAGGTTTATAATCCAATTTTTAACACCATTACCAAAGTTAACAGATGCTAAGTAATTGCATAACATGTACTTGATTAGGGACATATTGCATCAATAGAAATAGTCATGACTAATTGAACTTTACACCCTTACTTATGATCAATCCACACTTTGCACCCTCAATTCTAAATTCTGAACACATGCACCTCTAACTCTTAGAATGGTCCCACTTTGTTCCAGTTTTTAATAACTTTTAAAAATTAGACAAATTTTCATTTTAGGCACGTAGTGTGTATAGTTGGAACATCTATTAATTTTGCTAACAGTGTTAAAAATTAGTCTAAAATAGATAAATTTGAAAATTCAATGGGCAATATGTCCAAGAATAAGCATAGGGTACAAAGTGAGAATTAGATGCCAATTAAAGAATGTAAAAGGGAATAAGCTGCCCTAAATCTATCATAAATTAAACAAAAAAACTTTCAGGCTTAGTCTACTTTCCAACCTTTTAGGATAGAGATTTGCAAGGTAGAGAAAGTAAAATGTATGACTTTGGATTTACCCAAAAAAAATAAAAAAAAATAGTATGACGATAACGCAGTAGCTCTTTGGCTCCGATATTGTTTCTAATTTTAGTATATTTTATTTAGTATACATACGTATACAAATCGTAAATACGTAATACTAGAATAGAATGGGACCAAATAAGATACTGCAAAAGATCTTCTATCCCATTTCCTATACTGCTTTATCGCACCACCTATTGAATTATTAAGATTTTTTTAAACATAATTATGAATTTTAATGGATGAATCGCAATCATTTATTAAGTAATGGGATATAAATGAGATTGAGAGCGTCTGTAAAGAGAGGCAGTAGGTAGATGTGTTATAAGAGACAAAGGAAACCCTCCATGTGTGTTTGAAAGTTAATTAAGTCAATACTTAGTGCATTTAATAACACATCTAGATGTGTATAAGAAAGAGTAATCGGTCTGATTTATCTATATATCTGGTCTGTATTAAAAATCGGATAAGAGCAGAAAAAATCGTAAACTAGAAGAAAATCGACTCAACCGGTCTTTAGTGATTTTTTAAATTTCCGAATAAAAGTTTATCTAAATAAAGATAAAAATTAAAAAATCATGAAATGAACTCCAATGGCAAAATAGTGAACAAATCAAAAGCTAAACTATTAAGTTATTATTTTTCTGATCCTTTTTATATTTACTTTTGTACAGTTTTGATTTTTCTTGTCAGAAATTTGATTAGTATTTTTGGATATTAAAACTAAAATTCTGAAAAGTAGAAATTTTCTTTTATTTTGAGATTTCATAAAAATATATTTTAGGTCATTTTAAATTATACCACACTAAATAAATGACTAAATTAGTGAATTGGCCACATCTAGATGTGTATAAGAGACAGTTAAACCGGTCATTTCTTTAATTTATTTATTTTTTTAGTGTGATATAATTTATATAACTGTTTTAGAATGGTCAAAACACAAACCGAACAAGTCACCAGTTCAATGTCCAATCCAGTTTTTAAAACATTGCCTATCTTGTATTTTGACTAACATATCAATTAAACGACATTATGCAAAACAAAGTATTTTTGGATTTACATGACTTGCCCTTCTCGATTTCAACTTGCATTCTGTCTAACCACCTATGTATGTATTTACTTCCACACAAAAAATTAAGGAACAATACACTATAGGCTACTTCACCTAACACTCTGTCAAGTTTTGAGGCCAGGTGGCTGTAGTTCAATCCCTTCTAGTATTATTGCTTTCGATTCCTACATGAACCGCTGATACGTATTCCCAATATCCAAGATTTCCCTTTTCTCTTTTTGTTGTTCCTGAGTTTTTTTTTTTTGTAATCTTTTTTTTTAGGCAAATAATTGAATAGCTAATATTAATATTTATATATTAAGAATAAAGGCAGTAGATGGGCCAATCCCTATTGCCTCCGTGTTTTTTCTTCGTCTATAGAGTAGTAACATTATATTTTGCTCGCGTTACATTGGTTTACATCATACTTCCAATACATGAGATATTAACATATTTATGTGTTATAAAAAAGTGTTTTAGGATACTCTTAAAAAGTAATCATTCGTACGATCTCCAATAAACCACCAAGTACATCTGCGATAATTGGGATTCAACTTGACGTTGGCATTAACAGGTTCTGAGTAGTATTCAAGAGGATCTTGTACCATTGCTTGATGTACAATTTACTATTTTGAAAACTCACTAGGAGTAATAATAACAAAGAAAAACCCACTTTATTAGATAGACTTCTGATGGTCGAAAAATGCTTAGTTTGATTACTGGATTTCTCGCATGGAATAGGTAGTTGTTTATAATGCCCATATAGGGATGAAATGGGCAAGCAGTTTAATTGATATGATCAACCTTGAGCTTTTTCTTTATTGTTCTATAACTATAGCCTGATAAGATACATGATTGATGCCTGAGTCATTCTCTACTTTGGTAAATTCTGAGACAAGAATTAATTTAAGGAGACCGCTCAATATTTTTTGCTGCTTATAGGACAGTTAAAAAAAAAAAAAAAAAAGAGGTCTACCTAATTGAAAGGTTTTTACTTAGCCTAAAATATATAAAAAAAAAAAAAAAATATTGGTTCGTTTGGATAATCATTATTTTAGATTTATTTCAAATATTATTTGAAATGAACATTACAACAATTTGTTAAGATATTACATATGTGAAATAAAAGGTAATTGAAGAAACGTGTCTAAAAATAATTGTAAGTATCATTTTGGGTTAAATGGCATTATGCACCCCTCAACTTGCTAGTTTAGCCTTTACACCCCAAACCATTATCTTTTGTGCCGCCATTTATTACCACAAGCTTTTAAATTTTAGCACTTTATTGCAATCACTTGATCTCGGATCAAAATTACATAATTTGATCAACCTTTCATTAGTAAAAGGACCTTCGGCCACAAGCTAAATCGCATCGTATGTAGGTATTTTAGAAAGTGCACTAAATGTTAAAGGTTATGTTTGTTATTTAGCATTTCAAATTAACAGGAGATAAGGATTGCACTAAAGTGCTATAAGTTAGATGTCTGAGGTGGTGAACTGCAAAAATTAATAGTTAAGGTTACAAAGTGCTAAACATGAATAGTTGAAGGGTGCAAAATGCTATTAATGCCTTTTTTTTTTTTAAATAAATATATTGACAGCACTACGGAACTAGAGTTATATGTACTCTTAACTTTATGGTTTTGCTACTAGTTTCGAGCATTCTTAGTGTTTCCTTGTGTGTTTTTGTCTATTTTGCTTTTTCGTATTAGAATATGTTAGTATATGCTTATAAAGTGTTTTAGTACTTGAATATAGGTGTTGATGTTTTCCAAACCTTATTTTGATGATGACATAAACACTTAACTCTGTAAAACAAGCTTTTGCAGGAACAGATCTTTCGGACGCACAGAACCGTCGAACTAGGTCAAAACTCCTCGGACGCATTGCATCGTCCGAACGAACTGGCAGAAAGAATGGGATCCTACTGCCTCTCTTTCGGACGCTCAGGACCGTCCGAAACCTCTGTCGGACGAAAGACCGGACGGATGCACGGACGTCCGCAAGCCTCTCAACAAAGCGAAAGAAGATCAAACGCCCTCGGACGCATTCATTCCTTCTCGGACGTCAAACTGTACAACGGCTATTTTTTGTGCATTTATTACTTAGCCGTTAGGAAGTAGTTGAAACCACTATTTATTGCTCTTATAAATAGGTGCTTTAATAACCTGAAAAAAGTATCTAATACATTGTATACAAACCTTAGAAAACAGTAATTTGAGTGCAAATTGACTATAGTGCTTTGTCGTATTAGTGTGCAATTGTGAGTTGTAATTCAACTTTGAGTGGAGTGATAATCTTGTATGAAAGTGTGGTTGTAAGTAAGATTCTTGGCTCAACTAAAAGAGTTTTAGTGTGAGCAAGAACTTCCCAACTTTGTAAAGATTATTGGCTCACCAAGTGTGTGAAGCATTCAAGAGATTTGATACTTCAAGCTTGATAGCTTGGAAGTATTGATTGTTTAATTTTTCTCTCTTTACTTTACTGTTCTATTGATTTTGTTATATCTGCATTCAATTTGAAAATCTCAATATTTCTAAAACTAATTTTTAGAAACCTAATTCACCCCCCCTCTTAGGTTGCTTTGGGGCCAACAATTGGTATCAGATTGGTCTCATTATATTGCTTAAATTGCTTTTGAGTAAAGAAATAAGGCAAACAACAATGCTCTATTTTTGAGGGGCCCTAGTTACTAGGGCCCCTATGTTTAATGGGGAAAATTTTATTAGTTGGAGAGATAGAATGAAAATATTTCTGCAATCTATTGACATTGTACCATTTGTGGTATGTTGTCAATGAAGGTCCATTTGAAGCTTCTATCATTGATGATCACACAAATAGAAGAAGAAAAAAGACAAGGAATGAGCTCACTTCACAAGACATGGCAAACTTGTCTTGAATGCAACATCTAGATGTGTATAAGAGACTTGATTTGCCTTGGATAAGAGAAGGGTTCATGAACCTGCAGTACAAAATGTTCTCACAAATTGCTAGATTTGAGGGTTGCATTTCTGCTAAAGAAATATGGGATAAGTTAAAGGAAATTCATGAAGGGAGCGATGATGTTCGTGAGCAAAAGAAATCCCTACTTGTTGCCAAGTATGAATCCTTCAAGATGGAACCACATGAGAACATAGACAAAATGTACTGCAGGTTCAATGACATTATAAAGGATCTTGAAACCTTGAGTAAGGAGTACTCTTTGGGTCTGCAAAAATAGAAAAATCCTAAATGCTCTATCCAAAGAATGGGATGCCAAAACAATTGCTATAGAGGAAGCCAAGAATTTAAATTTAATGCCTATTGAATCACTAATCAATATTTCTCTTACATCTTATGAACTCAAGTTAAAGGCTAAGGTTGTGGATGATGAAGAAGCAAGGCCAAGAAGGAGCATTGCTCTAAAGACCTCTCAAGAGGAAGATGAAAATAGCTCCATCAATCTAGAAGATGAAGATCTTGATGAAGGAGATCTTGCACTCATCACCAAAGGATTTCTTAAACATTACGTCAACAAACGAAGAATGAGAAGAGGCGAAGCTTATTCAAATAATTTCAAAGGGAAGTCTAGGCTTGAAATGAAGAAGCAAAATGAAAAATGCTTTGAATGCGGTCAACTCGGGCATTTTACAAATGAGTGTCCTTCCAAGAAAAAGAAGGAAGGAAGAAAACCAAGATTCAACAACTTACAAATCACATGGGATGACTGCAACTCCGAAGGAGAAGTTGAAGAAGAAATGGAGTCGGCACAAATGGCTTTCATGGCCATTGGAGATGATGAGGTAAATTCTAACTATGACTCTAATGATGAAAATGGTGACGTGAGATGATCTTGAAGCTTTAATTTTGAAATTACATGATAGCTTAAAGGAATCATATGCTAGAAATAAGGAGTTAGCTAAAAAGTCAAATGCTTTATTGAATGCTAACTCTAAACTTGTGAATGAAAACAATAGGCTATCGCAAGAAAATCGTGATTTGAAGAAAAGAATGCATGTGAGATCAAAGGTCAAGGAAGAACAAGCCTCCTTGAAGAAAAGAATGGATGATTTGAATACTCTTCTATCTAGAAAGAAAGAAAATATTTTTGATATGAAAAGAAATAGAAATGTAGCAATCAACAAAAATTTTGTCATGTTTAGAAGGGATGACTTATGTATTGTAAAACCAAAATCTTCTTTATATGCTAATAAAAGAATTATTTGTAGATATTGCCAACAACATGGACATGCTAAGAATAGGTGTTATGTCAAGAGGAATGAAAAACTTGGAATGAAAGTTGCATGGATCGAAAGCAATTTCACTAACTCAAATGGACCCAAGACGAATAAATATGGGTACCAAAAGTTATCAATTGAACTATTGTGTAGGTACTTAACATCGCCAACAAAGCTAAGTGGTTCATAGATAGTGGATGCTCAAGGCACATGACGGGTGATGCCTCTCTCTTCACAAATCTTACATCCAAAAATAGTGGAAAAGTCACCTTTGGAGACAACAACAAAGCAAAATCAATCGGCATTGGTGATGTAGGTAAAAATGGTGAAACCTTGATTAAGAATGTACTTCTTGTTGATAATTTGAACTATAATTTATTAAGTGTTAGTCAACTTTGTGATAAAAATTTATGTTTTCTTTACCAAGCATGAATGTCTTATCCTTGATAAAAATCATGTTGTGTTATTCAAGGGCACTAGGCACAATGATGTTTATGTGATTTATCTTGATAAAATTACCAATAGCAATGTAAAATGTCTTACCACTTCCATAGATGATCCTTGGCTTTGGCATAGAAGACTTTGTCATTTTAATATGGATTTGATTGAAAAACAATTGCCAAGAAAGATTTGGTAAGAGGTTTACCAAAACTGAAAATTTTGAAAAATAAAATTTGTGATGCTTGCCATTTTGGTAAACAAGTCAAAGTTTCTTTTAAACCCAAGAATTTTGTGTCTACTCATAAACCTTTAGAATTGTTGCATTTAGACTTATTTGGACCTACTCAATATGCTAGTCTAGATGGTTGCAAATATGCATTTGTTATCGTAGATGACTATTCTAGGTTTACTTGGGTATTATTTCTTGTTCACAAAAATGAAGCATTTGAAAAATTTGTAAAATTGTTTTCCAAAATTCAAAATTTTTTGGATACAAAAATTGTTCGTGTAAGGAGTGACAATGGTGCCGAATTTAAATTTGGGGGTTTTCCCGACTTTTGTGATCACAACGGTATCTTTCATGAGTTTTCGGTTGTTAGAGTCCCTCAACAAAATGGTGTTGTTGAAAGGAAAAATAGGACTCTTCAAGAAACTGCTAGAACTATGATTAGTGAATGTGACTTACCACAATACTTTTGGGCTGAAGCAATTAACACGGCTTGTTATGTTATGAATCGAGTTTTATTAAGATCCTCTTTAAATAAAACTCCTTATGAACTCCTTTTTTGTAGAAAATCCGTTGTGAGCTATTTCAAAGTTTTTGGTTGCAAATGCTTTATTTTAAAAATCAAAGAAAACCTTGGAAAATTTGACAAAAAATCGGATGTAGGAATCTTTCTAGGATATTCTAGTGACAAGAAAGCATACCGAGTTTAAAATAGAAAAACGCTTTTAATTGAAGAAGTTGTGCATGTTACATTTGATGAAACTAATGATGTTATCTCAAAGAATTTATGTGAAGATGAAGATGTAGGTATTTTAAAGGAGCTCGAAAAGGTCGTTATTCATGAAGATCATCAAGAAATTACCTCAAGCGTTGATGTCAACAACCATCAAATTGATGATGAAAAGAATAAGGATGCTCAAAATGATCTTCCGAAAGCTTGGAGATTCGTCTCTAGTCATCCTCAAGATTTAATCATAGGTGATCTATCCGATGGGGTAACTACTCGTTCTCATAAACCTTTGAATAATAGTTATGCATTACTCTCTCACATTGAACCTAAACATACAATTAATAAATTAAGAAATATTATGATGACTAACATGAAAACTAGTTCCTAAGTTCAGACGTAGAAGTGCACATTATAATTCATCACTTCTAAGGGAGGAGAAGAATACCGGCCTTTAAGAATTCCTTTGCTATTACTTACAAAACCTTCTAAACTAGTTAGAAATTAATTTTGTCAACCCAAATTCAATGATTTCTTTTTATTTATTTTCACACAAAATGAACCTTGATTTTGTTCATGGAGGGACATCTGTACTCACAACACTCTGAAGTGAGAAATAGATCAAGGCTATTTTGTTGTTCGGAGCAGTTATCCACACAAGCTCATTAAAAAAACAGTGTAATTTATAAATTCAGAGTAATTTTTCATCTTGTTAATGAAGTTACCTAACCACCCCTCGAGTTCCATATCAAGTTTATAAACATCTCGCCATAGTTACATGAAAAGTTGCCAATATCAGGAAAAAGTAGACATTTAGTTCCATGTTCACATTTATTTAGATTCATGATTTGCTTTAGAAATTATGTGAATGTTCCTTCTTGTTTCATATAGTTCTCGCATTTCATTTTTGCAGAAACTCATAAAAGGGTTTGGTCTTCTTGAACAAATGATTTTCTATATGAATATATATAAATTATCAGTTTATAGTCTATTTCTCTATTTTGCTATTTTTATCCACTCCTATAAAAACAAGTAAAAAACATACCTAAAGAAGATGAACAAATTATCAAAACAAAAAGACAATTTATTTGAAAGAATTGATAAAATACACAAATGGTTACATAATTAGGAAAAAGGATGAATGAAAAGAAAATATACTAGATGAAGAAGAAAAAGACAAAAACAGTGCATAGGGGATAGAAAGAAAGTACCAGATAAAGAAAGGCAGTAAATTCCATTATTTCAACATTTGCTCAACATTAACCGAACAAATAGGAAAATATAGAAAAGCAAATAAAAAAAGAATAGAAATAGTATTATCATTGATTCTGACCAAAAAAAAAAAAAGAAATTGTATTACCACTGAATCTAAGTTTAAACTACGAGCTACGCTTTTAGAAGCTTCACAATCAATAGCATCTTGGCAAGACATGATTAATTTTGACATACTATCACATTGAAAAAAAAATACAAATTTTAGTTGAAATTTCGGTATTTCATCCATCTCCTCTAATTCTTAAAAAAATCCCAGAAAATTGTATTAGTAAATAAAAATAGTGAAAAATCTCATTGAACCCGCCATAAAAAGTAGGGAAATCCAAAAAATTTCACCCAAAAATAGATCAAGATGCATAAACATATAAAAGCATTAAGCTAAAACTTGTCAGCTTGGTTGCAAGATAAGATTTGTACAGAACCTTAAAAAAAATCAGCGAACAGATAAAAAATACTTTCATGTAAGCAACTTAGAAAAGACAAAATAATGGATTTCACAATACTGAATAAGATGGAGGCAAAAATAGAGCGAAAGGAAGGAGAGAGCAGTTGCCTAACTTCTTTCGGATCTTTAGTTCACAGCTTTGAAGTAAAAGTTGAAATGTGGGGCTGAATTGAAGAAAAATCAATCAGAGAAATTTGAGGAGAAGATGAAAGAAAGAGCAACAGATTAGAGGAATTTAAGGCAAAGTACACTAACCACACCTGAAATGGGTGAATGAGTGGAAGATTTTTTCCTTTTGATTGCCTTTTTTACAATTTAGCCCATAAATAGTTAGTTACTGTTTGGAATAGAAGGTTTACTATCAAGGGTTCAAATGTCAATATGATATTTTTTTGATAAAAATGTTGTAAATTTTAATCTAATTATGTAAATGCTCCTAATAGTTAACAATTATTTTAGAATAGTGTTTTATTTTCAAGGGTATATATGTCATTCATAATTTCACAAAGAGAAAAGATAAAAATTATTTTCCACATATGGCAAAGTAATGCTTCAAGTACAACTCTCTTTTATATAGTTGTATGTGTCTGTGTGTATATATATATATATATATATATATTTCAATTAGGGTCTATACAAACTACTTTTTAGTCTATTTTGTTTGTTTGAGATATTAATACAATTATTTCTTTCTCCTATATATTTTTGTGTGTAATCAAATTATTCCTTCAATTCGCTAATCTTGAAATTGGTATAAGAGAATTCTAAAAATTTAGGGTTCTTTAGTTGTTATCAAGAGGAAGTCTATGAGGTAGTTATGTGGTTTTCAGTTATCATAGTTTGATAATAAGATTTACCCAAGATGGTTCATTTATCAGAGTTAGGCTACAAGGTTAGTCCCAGAACAATCAACTATTAAGGATAAGAGCATAAAATTGGTTTTAAATTGTCAGATTGATCGTGGGTTGCATAATAGAGAATTTGATGACTGTAGAATTGCGGAAATAGAGAATATGATTCAGCTATTAGTAGAGAAGTAAGAATAAAATTACAAGAGATAAAAAAACAAATTAGGTTCGTAAATTGTTAGATTATGATGAAGAGTAATATATAGATTTGATTTATGGCGAAAAGTATTTTATATTGATTCCAAAAAGAAAAAATCCTGACAAGTACCTAAATTAGGCTTTAAAGGTGAAAAAAATACCTCAAAATATAATTTAAAATATTTTATTTATTATGTTGTTTTGGATTCTTTACTAAAAAAATACAAGAGAAAAGACAAAATTATTTTTTGAGAATATGTAAAACAATGTTCGAATGTCTTTTCAAAATATTTATTCATTATTCAAATATATATTGGATTTTTTTGAAGGATATCTATTTTGTTTTGTAAGATATTGAATTGAATTATGTGTGTAACCAAAGATTTCGTTGGGGATGGGTGGTAAATTTGAGAAAGATTGATATGTTGAAGGTATAGAAAGTTAAACAGATTTTTATGAGGCTAATAATTTTAATTTCCATACGTTAATTGGAATATTTGGAGATGACGAAATTCTACATAAAAAAATTTCTTGATATCTTAGATAAAGCAAAAATTATTGATGGTGAATTTATTATTGAGGAAGAGGAAATTGTTAATTTTGTAGGAAAAGAAGAAATTACTGATAAAAATATTTTGATTGTCTCGGATTCACTCAATAATGAAACAAAATTTGTTTTTAATGAAATGGATTTGATGAATTATAAAATTAGAAATGTCGGATTTATTATTCAAGAATTTTCATTTATGAATTTTTTGCTTAGGTTGACAGTGTGGATTTTAATGGAATAGAAAAATTATTTGAGAAAAAAGATCTAAATGGTGTTAAAATTTTAATTTTTGGACCAAAAAAATTTTCTAATAGTTGTGATAGTGGATTCATTGAATGACTTGGTGTTGAAAATTTTTGCAAAAAGAAAGGTATGAGTTTTTGGTTTCCAGAAAATATGTGGATGGTTTTTATGGGAATATTACAAAGATAAATGGATAAATATGCTTGAATTATTAAATGTAACTAAGTTAGCAGTTAAATTGTGTTTAAAATATAAAATCTGTCTACTATCACGTTTAAAGATAGAGATGGGAGACTCGCTATATATTAAATCTCATGCCATCCGTACGGTGAGAGAAATTTCATTGGAGATTTGTGCTTTTAGAATTGAAGGTGGCTATGTAAAGAGCTATTCTTTAACGGGAGGAAAATTGTAAAATCCTAAATTTTTAGAGTTTCTATTGTCAGCTACTGGATTAAAGAACTAGAAGAATAATTTAATCACACACAAAAATATATGTGAGAAGAAATAATTTCTATTAATATTTCAAACAAATAAAATAGACTCAAGAGTAGTCTTTATAGACTTTCAACACATGCCCTATAAAATAGGGCAACACATGCAACATGCCCAAACACATATAAAACTAGTTCAACGCATGCCAAATAAAAATAGTCCTACACATGTCATATACATAGCCAATAGACAACTGTAAACTCAACGTGATCGAAGAATTCAATACATGTTTACCCATTCATCTTTGCAACATTCCGAACCAAAACCACATATTTATAAGAATGCAAAACAACGTAGCATTCTTTTTATGAAAATTTTCACTACTAAACAATTCAATGAACCCTCTATCATAAAATTGAAGCAAATTTTTAGACCCTAATAATTAAATTTTTAAATGGGTTCAGATTTTGAGAAAGATAGATATTTTTATTCCAATAAACTGTCTCTTATACACATCTAGATGTGTATAAGAGTTTGTCATTGTATTTGAATAACTTGAATAGTGAACCCAGAATTTTCAATTTTATAACTGTCTCTTATACAAATCATTCAAAATAATTTTATATCATTATTGAGAGATTTTGGGACAACAAAATATTATTATGAGTAGTTTCTTTTTTCTTTTTTTTTTTTTACCAAAATAGCAAGTTCTTTCTTCTGAATCAAATCAAAATTTTCTTTTTCTCTCTTTATCAAATCAAGAAATTCTTTTTCATCGACAGATTGAATATCTTCAACAAGTATTCCAAATAAATTATGTAAATAAATTTTTTTAAATTAAATCAAAATCTCCAAAAATATTTATATCATCAACAAATCTATCTTTCTCAAAATCTACCACCCATCTCCGAATAAATCTTGGTCTAAAAGTGTAATTCAACTCAATATCATGAAAAATATAATGCACATCCTTTCAAATATCCAAGATAAACTAGAATGATCAATAAATATTTTGAAAAGACACTCGAACATTATTTTATGCATAATTTCAAAAAATAAGTTTGTTTTTTTGCTTCTAATTTTTCTAGTAGATAATCCATAACAATATAACAAAGAAAATAATCTAAATTATATTGTTTGACATATTTTTCCACCCTGAAAAACCAATTTAAATAAATGGTAGGGCTTTTGCTTATGGGAGTTAATATACTAAACTTTTCACTATCAATTAGATATCTAAATTCATCAATCATAATTGAGCAATTTACGTATACCTGAACAATTTTCTCTTTTTGCAAATTTTCTTTAGCCTACTTAACTATAACAAAATCAAATCCTCCAATTTTGTAACTCTGCAACAATTGACAACTACAATAGGTCCATCTCTTGATATTTGTTCTGACACCAACAATCAATGACAATTCCAGACTAATTCCCAGTCTTGTCTTCAACAAATGAGATTCCTGGACTAATCTTGTAGCTTAACTCTGTTAACTGAATTCTTTTGGACAAACCTTGTCCTGAAACTCAAGGAACTTAAAAATTCCAAAACTAATATTGTAGCCTAACTTCCGCTACTAATTGTGGAACCCTAATTTTTTAAAATTCTCTAATACCAGCAACAAAATTAGAGAATTGAAAGAATAAGAAATCACGCTAAAAAATATTTGGGAGAAAGAAATAATTTAATTGATATCTCAAACAAACAAGCCTCTGAATAAATTCTTCAGACTCTTTCATAGAAAAATACTTCCACATATGTCATATCTACTAGAATTGGCTAGAAAAACACAACTTAATTACCAAATAAAACTAACGAATTACTAAAAATATTAAACTAGTAAAAAATGACTAAAATAAAACTAGGCTTTACTCTATTTTCATCCCCTAATTTATACTTAATTCTCACTTCATATCCTATACTTATTTTTGGACATATTACACTCTAAACTCTGAGATTTATCTATTTCTATCCAATTTTTAACACCATTACCAAAGTTAACAGATGCTAAGTAATTGCATAACATGTACTTGATTAGGGACATATTGCATCAATAGAAATAGTCATGACTAATTGAACTTTACACCCTTACTTATGATCAATCCACACTTTGCACCCTCAATTCTAAATTCTGAACACATGCACCTCTAACTCTTAGAATGGTCCCACTTTGTTCCAGTTTTTAATAACTTTTAAAAATTAGACAAATTTTCATTTTAGGCACGTAGTGTGTATAGTTCAACATTATGACATCTAATGTGTTAAAAATTAGTCTAAAATAGATAAATTTGAAAATTGGACATATTGCAATATGTCCAAGAATAAGCATAGGGTACAAAGTGAGAATTAGATGCAAATTAAAGAATGTAAAAGGGAATAAGCCCTAAATCTATCATAAATTAAACAAAAAAACTTTCAGGCTTAGTCTACTTTCCAACCTTTTAGGATAGAGATTTGCAAGGTAGAGAAAGTAAAATGTATGACTTTGGATTTACCCAAAAAAAATAAAAAAAAATAGTATGACGATAACGCAGTAGCTCTTTGGCTCCGATATTGTTTCTAATTTTAGATATTTTATTTAGTATACATACGTATACAAATCGTAAATACGTAATACTAGAATAGAATGGGACCAAATAAGATACTGCAAAAGATCTTCTATCCCATTTCCTATACTGCTTTATCGCACCACCTATTGAATTATTAAGATTTTTTTAAACATAATTATGAATTTTAATGGATGAATCGCAATCATTTATTAAGTAATGGGATAAAAAATGAGATTGAGAATTCTTAAAGAGAAGATAGGTGGGTGGGTTCTTATACGGGAACAAAGGAAACCCTCCATGTCCATTTGTGTAGTTAATGAAGTCAATACTTAGTGCATTTAATACTAGATACAGGAAAAGTGAGCCAAGGATCTAATTACTAATTCAACTGTCTCATAAAACGCCATCCATTTCTCTCTGACTCTTTCTTTCTTTCTTCTTATCTTCAGTGTTTTGAAAATCAGACCGGATCGGACTGGCCGGTTCGATCGATCGAACTGCGAGTCGAAAGAGTAATCGGTCTGATTTATCTATATATCTGGTCTGTATTAAAAATCGGATAAGAGCAGAAAAAATCGTAAACTAGAAGAAAATCGACTCAACCGGTCTTTAGTGATTTTTTAAATTTCCGAATAAAAGTTTATCTAAATAAAGATAAAAATTAAAAAATCATGAAATGAACTCCAATGGCAAAATAGTGAACAAATCAAAAGCTAAACTATTAAGTTATTATTTTTCTGATCCTTTTTATATTTACTTTTGTACAGTTTTGATTTTTCTTGTCCAGAAATTTGATTAGTATTTTTGGATATTAAAACTAAAATTCTGAAAAGTAGAAATTAGATGTGTATTTTGGATTTCATAAAAATATATTTTAGGTCATTTTAAATTATACCACACTAAATAAATGACTAAATTAGTGAATTGGCCAGTTCAACTTGTCTTTTAGGTTATTTTAAATTATATCACACTAAAAAAATAAATAAATTGGTGAACTGACCGGTTTAACTGCTTAGAATGGTCAAAACACAAACCGAACAAGTCACCAGTTCAATGTCCAATCCAGTTTTTAAAACATTGCCTATCTTGTATTTTGACTAACATATCAATTAAACGACATTATGCAAAACAAAGTATTTTTGGATTTACATGACTTGCCCTTCTCGATTTCAACTTGCATTCTGTCTAACCACCTATGTATGTATTTACTTCCACACAAAAAATTAAGGAACAATACACTATAGGCTACTGCAACCTAACACTATACAAGTTTTGAGGCCAGGTGGCTAGTTGTATAGCTGGTCAAAATTGAAGTTCAATCCCTTCTAGTATTATTGCTTTCGATTCCTACATGAACCGCTGATACGTATTCCCAATATTTTCCCTTTTCTCTTTTTGTTGTTCCTGAGTTTTTTTTTTTTGTAATCTTTTTTTTTAGGCAAATAATTGAATAGCTAATATTAATATTTATATATTAAGAATAAAGGCAGTAGATGGGCCAATCCCTATTGCCTCCGTGTTTTTTCTTCGTCTATAGAGTAGTAACATTATATTTTGCTCGCGTTACATTGGTTTACATCATACTTCCAATACATGAGATATTAACATATTTATGTGTTATAAAAAAGTGTTTTAGGATACTCTTAAAAAGTAATCATTCGTACGATCTCCAATAAACCACCAAGTACATCTGCGATAATTGGGATTCAACTTGACGTTGGCATTAACAGGTTCTGAGTAGTATTCAAGAGGATCTTGTACCATTGCTTGATGTACAATTTACTATTTTGAAAACTCACTAGGAGTAATAATAACAACCAAGTAAGAAAAACCCACTTTATTAGATAGACTTCTGATGGTCGAAAAATGCTTAGTTTTATACACATTTCTCCATGGAATAGGTAGTTGTTTATAATGCCCATATAGGGATGAAATGGGCAAGCATTTTAATTGATATGCCCCAACCTTGAGCTTTTTTATTTATTGTTCATAACTATAGCCTGATAGAGAGAGAATGATTGAAGGAGTAATGTTATAAGTAAAGAATGAGACAAGAATAATTTAAGGAGACCGCTCAATATTTTTTGCTGCTTATAGGACAGTTGAAAAAAAAAAAAAAAAAAAAAAAGAGGTCTACCTAATTGAAAGGTTTTTACTTAGCCTAAAATATATAAAAAAAAAAAAAAAATATTGGTTCGTTTGGATAATCATTATTTTAGATTTATTTCAAATATTATTTGAAATGAACATTACAACAATTTGTTAAGATATTACATATGTGAAATAAAAGGTAATTGAAGAAACGTGTTAAAAAATAATTGTAAGTATACATATGAATTCTCAATCTCATTTTTAATCCCATTACTTAATATCTTTTGCCATTTATTACCACAAGCTTTTAAATTTTAGCACTTTATTGCAATCACTTGATCTCGGATCAAAATTACATAATTTGATCAACCTTTCATTAGTAAAAGGACCTTCGGCCACAAGCTAAATCGCATCGTATGTAGGTATTTTAGAAAGTGCACTAAATGTTAAAGGTTATGTTTGTTATTTAGCATTTTAAATTAACAGGAGATAAGGATTGCACTAAAGTGCTATAAGTTAGATGTCTGAGGTGGTGAACTGCAAAAATTAATAGTTAAGGTTACAAAGTGCTATTTACATGAATAGTTGAAGGGTGCAAAATGCTATTAATGCCTTTTTTTTTTTTAAATTAATAGATTGACAGCACTACGGAACTAGAGTTATATGTACTCTTAACTTAACTTTTTTGCTGTCTAGTTTACAGCATTCTTAGTGTTTCCTTGTGAGATCTTTTGCACTCTTATCTGACTCGCAGTTCGATCTAGATGTGTATAAGTCCGATCCGGTCCGATTTTCAAAACACTGAAGATAAGCTGTCTCTTATACACAGAGGCTTCGTATAAGAGACAGATGCAATGCGTCCGGTCTTTCGTCCGAGACCTAGAAACTAGTAGCAAAACCATAAAGTTAAGAGTACATATAACTCTAGTACTAAAATTAGAAACTTTCGGACGCTCAGGACCGTCCGAAACCTCTGTCGGACGAAAGACCGGACGGATGCACGGACGTCCGAACGAAGCCTCTCAACAAAACTGAAAGAAGATCAAACGCTGCCTCGGACGCATTCATTCCTTCTCGGACGTCCGAAACCCCAACGGCTATTTTTTGTGCATTTATTACTTAGCCGTTAGGAAGTAGTTGAAACCACTATTTATTGCTCTTATAAATAGGTGCTTTAATAACCTGAAAAAAGTATCTAATACATTGTAACTCTTATACAAACCTTAGAAAACAGTAATTTGAGTGCAAATTGACTATAGTGCTTTGTCGTATTAGTGTGCAATTGTGAGTGTAATTCAACTTTGAGTGGAGTGATAATCTTGTATGAAAGTGTGGTTGTAAGTAAGATTCTTGGCTCAACTAAAAGAGTTTTAGTGTGAGCAAGAACTTCCCAACTTTGTAAAGATTATTGGCTCACCAAGTGTGTGAAGCATTCAAGAGATTTGATACTTCAAGCTTGATAGCTTGGAAGTATTGATTGTTTAATTTTTCTCTCTTTATTTAGTGTGGTATCTGTCTCTTATACACATCTAGATTTGAATAAGAGATATTTCTAAAACTAATTTTTAGAAACCTAATTCACCCCCCCTCTTAGGTTGCTTTGGGGCCAACAATTGGTATCAGATTGGTCTCATTATATTGCTTAAATTGCTTTTGAGTAAAGAAATAAGGCAAACAACAATGCTCTATTTTTTGAGGGTCAATCCGTTACTAGGCTCAGAAAAATTCCCCTATGTTTAATGGGGAAAATTTTATTAGTTGGAGAGATAGAATGAAAATATTTCTGCAATCTATAGCAATATAATAGACCTATCTAACATCAATTGTTACACCCTTGAAGCTTCTCTAATTGAGATCTGTCGATATAGACATCTAGAAAAAAGACAAGGAATGAGCTCACTCCACAAGACAAGGCAAACTTGACATTGAATGCAAAAGCCATGAATGTGTTATACAATGCCTTGGATGCAAATGAATCAACTCGCGTCTTCAGGGTTGCATTTCTGCTAAAGAAATATGGGATAAGTTAAAGGAAATTCATGAAGGGAGCGATGATGTTCGTGAGCAAAAGAAATCCCTACTTGTTGCCAAGTATGAATCCTTCAAGATGGAACCACATGAGAACATAGACAAAATGTACTGCAGGTTCAATGACATTATAAAGGATCTTGAAGCCTTGAGTAAGGAGTACTCTTTGGGTGAAAAAAATAGAAAAATCCTAAATGCTCTATCCAAATATGATGGGATGGGATGCCAAAACAATTGCTATAGAGGAAGCCAAGAATTTAAATTTAATGCCTATTGAATCACTAATCAATTCTCTTACATCTTATGAACTCAAGTTAAAGGCTAAGGTTGTGGATGATGAAGAAGCAAGGCCAAGAAGGAGCATTGCTCTAAAGACCTCTCAAGAGGAAGATGAAAATAGCTCCATCAATCTAGAAGATGAAGATCTTGATGAAGGAGATCTTGCACTCATCACCAAAGGATTTCTTAAACATTACGTCAACAAACGAAGAATGAGAAGAGGCGAAGCTACAAATTCAAATAATTTCAAATCTAGAAGTCTAGGCTTGAAATGAAGAAGCAAAATGAAAAATGCTTTGAATGCGGTCAACTCGGGCATTTTACAAATGAGTGTCCTTCCAAGAAAAAGAAGGAAGGAAGAAAACCAAGATTCAACAACTTACAAATCACATGGGATGACTGCAACTCCGAAGGAGAAGTTGAAGAAGAAATGGAGTCGGGCACAAATGGCTTTCATGGCCATTGGAGATGATGAGGTAAATTCTAACTATGACTCTAATGATGAAAATGGTGAAGATGATCTTGAAGCTTTAATTTTGAAATTACATGATAGCTTAAAGGAATCATATGCTAGAAATAAGGAGTTAGCTAAAAAGTCAAATGCTTTATTGAATGCTAACTCTAAACTTGTGAATGAAAACAATAGGCTATCGCAAGAAAATCGTGATTTGAAGAAAAGAATGCATGTGAGATCAAAGGTCAAGGAAGAACAAGCCTCCTTGAAGAAAAGAATGGATGATTTGAATACTCTTCTATCTAGAAAGAAAGAAAATATTTTTGATATGAAAAGAAATAGAAATGTAGCAATCAACAAAAATTTTGTCATGTTTAGAAGGGATGACTTATGTATTGTAAAACCAAAATCTTCTTTATATGCTAATAAAAGAATTATTTGTAGATATTGCCAACAACATGGACATGCTAAGAATAGGTGTTATGACAATCTCAAGAGGAATGAAAAACTTGGAATGAAAGTTGCATGGATCGAAAGCAATTTCACTAACTCAAATGGACCCAAGAAAATATGGGTACCAAAAGTTATCAATTGAACTATTGTGTAGGTACTTAACATCGCCAACAAAGCTAAGTGGTTCATAGATAGTGGATGCTCAAGGCACATGACGGGTGATGCCTCTCTCTTCACAAATCTTACATCCAAAAATAGTGGAAAAGTCACCTTTGGAGACAACAACAAAGCAAAATCAATCGGCATTGGTGATGTAGGTAAAAATGGTGAAACCTTGATTAAGAATGTACTTCTTGTTGATAATTTGAACTATAATTTATTAAGTGTTAGTCAACTTTGTGACAAAAATTTATGTTTTCTTTACCAAGCATGAATGTCTTATCCTTGATAAAAATCATGTTGTGTTATTCAAGGGCACTAGGCACAATGATGTTTATGTGATTTATCTTGATAAAATTACCAATAGCAATGTAAAATGGTCTGTTTCATTCTTACCACTTCCATAGATGATCCTTGGCTTTGGCATAGAAGACTTTGTCATTTTAATATGGATTTGATTGAAAAAATTGCCAAGAAAGATTTGGTAAGAGGTTTACCAAAACTGAAAATTTTGAAAAATAAAATTTGTGATGCTTGCCATTTTGGTAAACAAGTCAAAGTTTCTTTTAAACCCAAGAATTTTGTGTCTACTCATAAACCTTTAGAATTGTTGCATTTAGACTTATTTGGACCTACTCAATATGCTAGTCTAGATGGTTGCAAATATGCATTTGTTATCGTAGATGACTATTCTAGGTTTACTTGGGTATTATTTCTTGTTCACAAAAATGAAGCATTTGAAAAATTTGTAAAATTGTTTTCCAAAATTCAAAATTTTTTGGATACAAAAATTGTTCGTGTAAGGAGTGACAATGGTGCCGAATTTAAATTTGGGGTTTTCCGATCTAGACTAGCACAACGGTATCTTTCATAAGTTTTCGGTTGTTAGAGTCCCTCAACAAAATGGTGTTGTTGAAAGGAAAAATAGGACTCTTCAAGAAACTGCTAGAACTATGATTAGTGAATGTGACTTACCACAATACTTTTGGGCTGAAGCAATTAACACGGCTTGTTATGTTATGAATCTAGTTTTATTAAGATCCTCTTTAAATAAAACTCCTTATGAACTCCTTTTTTGTAGAAAATCCGTTGTGAGCTATTTCAAAGTTTTTGGTTGCAAATGCTTTATTTTAAAAATCAAAGAAAACCTTGGAAAATTTGACAAAAAATCGGATGTAGGAATCTTTCTAGGATATTCTAGTGACAAGAAAGCATACCGAGTTTAAAATAGAAAAACGCTTTTAATTGAAGAAGTTGTGCATGTTACATCTGATGTGTATAATGATGTTATCTCAAAGAATTTATGTGAAGATGAAGATGTAGGTATTTTAAAGGAGCTCGAAAAGGTCGTTATTCATGAAGATCATCAAGAAATTACCTCAAGCGTTGATGTCAAATTCCCAACCATCAAATTGATGATGAAAAGAATAAGGATGCTCAAAATGATCTTCCGAAAGCTTGGAGATTCGTCTCTATCATCCTCAAGATTTAATCATAGGTGATCTATCCGATGGGGTAACTACTCGTTCTCATAAACCTTTGAATAATAGTTATGCATTACTCTCTCACATTGAACCTAAACACATAGATGTTGCTTTGAGTGATGAATCTTGGGTTAATCCTATGCAAGATGAACTTAGTCAATTTGAGAAAAATAATGTATGGACCTTAGTTGAAAGACCTTCTTCTCATCCAGTTATTGGTACTAAATGGGTTTTTAGAAACAAATTAAATGACAAAGGTGAAATCATATGAAACAAAGCTAGACTTGTTGCAAAAGGTTACGCTCAAGAAGAGGGCATTGACTTTGATGAAACCTTTGCACCCGTGGCTAGGTTAGAATCCATTCGCATGTTTCTTGCATTTGCATGTTTCAATAATCTCAAATTATTTCAAATGGTGGATGTCAAAAGTGCCTTTTTAAATGGTTTTATCGATCAAGAAGTTTTCGTCGAATAACCTCCGGGCTTTGAAAATAAAAATCTTCCAAATTATGTTTTCAAACTCTCCAAAGCTTTATATGGTTTAAAACAAGCTCCAAGAGCTTGGTATGAAAGATTAAGTGGGTTCTTGATAAAAAATGGATTCACAAAGAGGTGTAGTTGACACCACTCTTTTTACAAAAACGGATTCAAATGGTTTGTTAATCGTTCAAATTTATGTCGATGATATTATTTTTGAAGCAACTAATGAAAATTTGTTAAGGATTTTTCACATTTAATGCAAGAAGAGTTTGAGATGAGTATGATGGGTAAGTTGCAATTTTTCCTCGGATTACAAGTTCATCAAACTAAGGAAGGAACGTTTATTACACAAATCAAGTATACAAAGGAGCTACTCAAACGATTTGGAATGGAAGATTGCAAACAGGTTGGCACGCCAATGTGCACTTCAACCAAACTTATCATTTTTCACAAAAGACGAAGAAGGTAATAGTGTTGATGAAAAACACTATAGAGGTATGATCGGAAGTCTACTTTACTTAACTGCCAGTAGACCAGATATCATGTTTGCTGTTTGTTTATGTGCTAGATTTCAATCTTGCCCTAAAGAATCACATTTGATAGCTGTTAAAAGGATTTTTAGATATCTGAAGGGTTCAATGGATTTTGGTCTGTGGTATCCAAGGTCCTCTACATTTGACTTGATTAGTTATTCTGATGCCGACTTTGCTGGATGTCAAATTGATAGAAAAAGTACCAGTGGTATGTGTTATTTTCTGGGAAATTGTCTTGTGTCTTGGTTTAGCAAAAAACAAAATTCTATTTCTCTTTCTACGGTGAAGCCGAATACATTGCTCCTGAAAATTGTTGTCTCAACTTCTTTGGATGAAACATACTCTGAAAGATTTTGGTGTATTTTTTGATTGTGTTCCCATATTGTGTGACAACACTAGTGCAATCAATCTCACAAAAAATCCGAAGGAGTGTTATGCATTCTAGAACCAAACACATTGATGTTAAGCATCATTTCATTAGACATCCTTGTTTGTAAAAAAGACACATCTGAGATGTGTGCCTACTTCAGATCAATTGGCTGATATTTTTACAAAACCCTTAACTCTAGATCGCTTTGAATTGCTGAGAAAATGTTTGGGGATTTTACAAATAAATCTGGCATAGGTTCATAGTTCGGACGCACTTATTCGTCCGAACAACTCTCCTTTCGGACGCTCTGGATCGTCCGAAAGCTGATGTTACTTCTCGGACGCTCATAATCGTCCGAACATTATTCTCTTTTTTACCAAACTCTCTGGAAATTTTCCGGACGCGCACCATCGTCCGAAAGAACTTCGGACGCACTGGCTCCTCCTTCGGTCGTCCGTTCTTCTGCTTTCGGACGCTTCGTCGGACGCATATCAAACGTTCAGACGTCCGAAAGGTGCCCCTGTTTGATTAAAACCGTCGAACTTCCCCATTTCGGACTCACCACCTGAGAACCCCGAAAACCCTCTGGCAAAATTTGTCTCTCCACTACCCCCTCCAAATTCCCACTCTCTCTTCCAAAATTGATTGGAAAATCATCCTACCCAAAGCCCTTATCACCTAAATCACATCTAATTTCCCCCATCCACCATCTCATTTCCTCAAAATCTCACCAATCCTCAAAATTTTTCAATTTTCTCTTCTTTTATCACAATGGTGAAATCTCGCGGAGGTTCCTCTACAGCAAATCGGGTCGAAAAACTTCATAACATAACAGTACGTGTTAACTGCATCAGCCTAAAAGTATTGTGGTCCACCACATTCAATTTAATCAAAATTCTATCGATGTGCCAAGGTTCATGTGAGAGACTACACAAAACTTTTAAGTAACATTTATATGTGTTAAACTTAATCTAACTGTCTATCGATATGATCAATATGTGTTAATTGCATCAGCCCGGGCCTTGTAATGAATTCAAAATCATAGATCTAGCAGTTTCTTGAAGAGTTTATCATGACATGGTGCTTCAGTTCACGGCCAATCTTCGGAAAGGTCCTACTGTTCGCACTCTCATTTCTCGTGTTAACAACACCGATCTTGAGATTTCATCAAACATCATTAACACCATTTTTGAATGTGAAGTCTCAAACCCCACTGATTTCTGCTATTTCTTTTCATTAGACAAGGCCCGCTGATTATACTCAATTTGATATCGATGAAGTTATAAGCTATTTTTAACACCCATTTTAAACAGGCCTCGAAAGCCAAAACTACATTGCTTGAACTGAACTCAATATTACTGTAAACAGAAAAGAATGCAACTTTACTGCCAACGGGCATCGTCGAGCCGGAAAAATGCAACTTCAAGAATTCACTTAATCTTTCACGGGTGCAAAGCTCTTGGACTTTGGGTATCTTGCCTGTCTCTTATACACATCTAGATGTGTATACCCGAAGAAACATTCCTTTTGGCAAATTTCTATCCAAAATTTTTGATTTCCTCAACATTCCTTTCAGCGGAAACAAACAATATCCATTCCCTATTTTAACAAATCCTACATTGAACGCAAAGGCCTCCATTTTTTCAACGATCAATGGCTAACTAAGGCAGCCTTTGATATTGCACAGTCACAATCCCATGCCTCCACCTCTGATTTTGCTATCCCTCATTCTCCTACTCCTCAACCACCTCCACTTACATCTGAACCATCTCTTTCACATATCTGTGGACTTCTCACCTCTCTGAGCACTCAAGTCAGTTCATTTCAACGTCACACAAATCGAAAGTTAAAGCGACTTGAAACTCGTCAAATGATTCTCCAAGAGGCACTCAGCCTTGGCATGTCCTTCGGCTCAAGTTCAATTTGCTAATCTTCACGCAATATCCACCTGAGCCATCTTCTTGAGTGATGAACCTGAAGATGAACATACCCGTGAAGACAATGCAGAAGCTGCTCAAGGAGCTGCCGATGACGATGACGACAATGATGAGGATGTTGACGACAAGTTTGACTTCATCATGCAACGTCGCACCGGAGAGGAGGATGATAGTGAAGCCACTACTGAAGATGTTCCATCCAAACGCCAAAAGACTGAAAAGCGCTCCAAGAAGCGAAATGACTCACATTAGTTCTTTTCACATTTATACTTTGTTCAGCATTTCTTTTGGTTTTCAGCACTTCTGTGCCTTGGTTGTGTATTTCCTTGACTATAGCACCATTAAACTTTTCAGTTGGATGTATTAAAATTGTTTCATTTCTGTCAAACTACTTGCATGTTCTAAGGGGGAGTCTTTTTGATTGATGTCAAAAGGGGGAGTAGTCTTCTCTATATTATTATGCTTTGATGATTGATATGTTGATGATTGATATCCAATTGTGATATATTGCAAATTGATTAGTCATATCCAATTGCTTTTACATAAAGGTTTGTCATCATCAAAAAGGGGGAGATTGATGTTTTCCAAACCTTATTTTGATGATGACATAAACACTTAACTCTGTAAAACAAGCTTTTGCAGGAACAGATCTTTCGGACGCACAGAACCGTCTGATGTTGAGATGCGATTAGGTCAAAACTCCTCGGACGCATTGCATCGTCCGAACGAACTGGCAGAAAGAATGGGATCCTACTGCCTCTCTTTCGGACGCTCAGGACCGTCCGAAACCTCTGTCGGACGAAGGACCGGACGCATGCACGGACGTCCGAACGAAGCCTCTCAACAAAACTGAAAGAAGATCGGACGCCTCGAACGCATTCATTCCTTCTCAGACGTCGAAACCCCAACGGCTATTTTTTGTGCATTTATTACTTAGCTGTTAGGAAGTAGTTGAAACCACTATTTATTGCTCTTATAAATAGGTGCTTTAATAACCTGAAAAAAGTATCTAATACATTGTATACAAGCCTTAGAAAAGAGTAATTTGAGTGCAAATTGACTATGGTGCTTTGTTGTATTAGTGTGCAATTGTGAGTGTAATTCAACTTTGAGTGGAGTGATAATCTTGTATGAAAGTGTGGTTGTAAGTAAGATTATTGGCTCAACTAAAAGAGTTTTAGTGTGAGCAAGAAGAGAGAAAAATTAAACAATCAATACTTCCAAGCTAGAAATTTTGAAGTATCTGCATTCAATTTGAAAATCTCAATATTTCTAAAAGTAATTTTTACAAACCTAATTCACCCCCCCTCTTAGGTTGCTTTGGGGCCAACAGGTGTTCTCTTATACATATTTTATTAGGTGTTTGCGTTTAAAGTTTGTTCCTGTTTTTAACCAAAATTAGTTGGGAGTTAGGTACTTTTCTATCACTGTTTGTCTTCTGTTTTTTGTCTCTTTTTTCAGAATTTTATTTAAATATTTAGGATTTATTTTGAGAATTTTTTATATCTAATAATGTTCTCATATATGTTAGGGTCACATGAAAAAAAATGGCACATCAATCGGACGTCGGACGAGAATTTTTCAAGCAAAGAAATTAAGTGCTGTAGAAGTTGCGTATCAGTTGACATCGAGACATCAAAATTTTGATGTCTCTACAGCAAAAATGACTTTGTTCGGGGCTGATTTTTGCAGCACAAATCCCACACTACTCTAGCACTATATATACCCATTTTAAGCCTTATTTGAGGCATAACATAGTTAGTAGGAGTAGGTCAGATTAGAGAGTAATTTTCTTCTTTTTCCCTCCTATTTTGGGAGAGTTTTGTTAGATTAGAGTAGATTGGGATATCTACTTCTTGTAATTTTTCCTAGTTGAAGATTGAATATTTATAGTGGTAGATACATTGTTTATGTTAAAACTCCTTTAGTTAAGCTTTAAATTCATGTTCTTTTAGTTTAATTAATTAATTACGTTCATCTGATTGTTTTCTTTACATGATTTCTTAGTCTAATTGTTAGACATAGTTTGTCGAAAACTTTAAAAATGCTTTCTTAGTTTAATAAGTAGATTAGATAATTGGTTTTCCTTAATTCTGCTTTCTTAGTGTTATTTGTAGTTTAGTGGTTAGTTAATTGCTTTCTAAAAGTGCTTTCTTTTTACATGCTTTCCTAGAATAGTTATTGGGTTTTCTATAATTATGTTTCCTTAGTGATAATTAGTTGTTTGGATTTTTTAATTGCTATCTTAAAATGTTTCCCTTTTACTTGCTTTCTTTGAATGTTTTGTTAAAAACACTTTCTTTAGTCTTAATGTTTACTTAAATTGCTTTCTTACTCTCTTTAAGTTTTAGTACTTTTAGTCAAATCTTCTCTTAATCAATCACTTCAACTAGTCACCTAACCAAATAATTGCTAATTGTCGACCAATCCTTGTGGGTACGATCTCTACTTCCCTTTACTACTAGTTGACAACAGTATACTTGTTGAATGTCACCTAGTTATTAGTAAGATTTAGGTGTGTTATAAATTTCATAACAAGATGTATAAAGCATCAGAGTTTTTGGTGCCGTTTCTGGGGATTGGTTTTCGGTACTATCGATAAAATTTGGTTGGAATACTAGATTGAAGTCCTTTTGTTTCCTTGAATAGTTGTTTCACCTATTTGAATAACCAAAAAGATTTTCCTTTGTAGTTGTGTTGTTATTTTGAAAAATACAAAAGGATTTTCTTGGTGATGGATAGTTTGGACTAGCTAGTAGTCTAAACTCTCCTAATTTTCTTATTTGTGTCATTTCAGTTCTTTCCCTTGCTTTTATTTGTGTTGTTTGTTGTTCAAGAATATGCAAGGATCTCATTGGAATGATTCATACCAAGGAGATTATCATTTTTATGGTAATGGAGGTATGCCCAATGAGTATGATTCTTGTTATGATTACTCTCCTTACCCCTTAGATTACCAAGTGGGATGGTCTAGCCATCAATACGCTTATGAGAGCTACAAAGATTATCAAATGGGATGGTCTAGCTATCCATATCCTTACAAGAGATATCAAGAAAATTCTTAGATTTTCCCTCCACTGCAAGAACATTCTTATGATCAAATGGGGTCCCCAAACAACTCAAGAAATTGAAGTAAGGCAAGAAGGATGGACAAGTGGATGCAAATTCTAGAATTTTGAGAAGAAATAGCCCAACTTCTAGACGAAAGGGCTCAATTTCGAGAAATTATAGCCAAAGATCGAGAGAAACTTGCTCTACTTGAAGAAGAAATAGATAGACTCCGAGAAGAGCAAGCCACATCCAACTGTCGGTTACAAGACCGACTTACTTAGATTCAAGGAATGGTAAATAGTGAAGAACAATAGACTCCAACACCTACACTAATGGCTAAAGAACCTGTTCAAGAAGACAAAATTAACAGATATATCATAAAAGATATCAGTTCTCAAGTTCCTCTTGAATTTAAGATTACAACACCAAAGACACTCAGCACTTAGGTAGAGGAATCACCAACTTTCCCTTCACATTAGTTTGAGTGTATCCCGATTACAACTAAAAAGGTTCCATTTGGGGTGTTCATGGAGAATGAGTTAGCTCAAGGAGAAGGAGAAGAGGAAGGATACATTCTAGAGGGCCCCGGGGAGGCATAATCTGCTTATGCCGAAGCTCATTTCCTTGGGGACTTTAGATGCGCTCAATAATGGGGCAAATTTATCAAGAACTATCATCTTGGTATAAAGCCTCCTTAGTGTTGAGGGAGTACTTCTTCCCCTTTTATTTCATTTATATTTTGTTTTGGTTAACTTGCTTTAATTTGATTACTCGGTGGGTAATAAAGGTTTGTAGCCTTGTGTTGATTTAATTTATGTTTTGATGTTGGTGATTGATTTTGGACTTTCTTGGACAAATGAGGTTGTGATGATAATGTTGATGACAATATGTGACTTTGAGTTATATGTGTACAACATATGCTTTATGTAATGAACTTGGACTTAGATTTTATCTTTTACTTGTGCGATTTCTAGTTTTTATCACACTTTATTTGCTTAGTATGTGATCTTATTTTAAGGAATTCATGTGAATATTTGATGAGGTTTAGGAGTAGTCTTTGAGGTGGAATACATTTTGAGAATAATTTTGTCGTGAAGTGAAACTAAGTTTGGGGGGATGAATAGGGCATATACTATTGTATATTTTTCTTTTTTTCTTTATATATTTTTATGTTTGTGAAGTCCCAATGACCCCTCCTTAGTGTAACTATATTGGTTGAAGAAATGTATACAACTTACCAGAATGTTGTGCTTAAATGGAAATTGTATTTACATGCTGAATTTGAAATCGCTCATTGCTTAGCCTTGTTTGGTGTTCTGGTTGTTGTTGCTGGATTCCATGATCAAAGATGGAACCATGGTTTTTAAGTTCATTTTGTGCTTAATTGCTCACATTTACATTCACATGGTTGATATGCTGTCCATCTTCTATATTAACTTTTTTTTGGTCCACAAGTACTTCAAAATCGTTGCCTAGTGTTTTGTTTAGTGTCTTATGTGTTTTTACGCTTTCTAGTTGTATTAGTATGTGTCTTTTTTTCTATTTTGGGTAAGTGGTAGGATAAGTAGCACTCATCACTTGAGTAAAATGACAAGTTTGGGGGTGTATAAGCTTTCTTTACTTGTAGTGGAAGGGTGTATTTTTTGTGAATGTAAATGTTTGTGTGGTGAATATTGGATGGAAAATTGACTGATTATGGTAATCGAAGACGACAAATGACTTGCAATATCATATAAGTGACTTATTTAAACTTGGCATTCCGTGTATTTTGGTATATGTTGAATAGTTCTTTTGCGACAAAAGAATTTCAAAAGTCATGTATTACTATGTTCAAAACTTGAAGGACTCGCATATTTTGAATGGATTCATTTAAAACATTGTTTTTTGATAAAAACAATTGTATTTCCTTGTTGGTTAATTTATCGTTTTGAAAAATTGGTCTAATTGGAATAAAAGTGATTTTGGCCATTTTGAGTGTTTATGCATGTGGAGTTTTATTCTATCTAGTAAGTTCTTGGTTTGGTTTGCATATGATCTTGGATATGTTTTACATCTACTCCTTGGTTTAGGGCTGCAAAAAAAAAAAAAAACCTTTGTTTTAGGAATAAGGCGAGTATGCGATTCCGGCATGTACCCATGTTGTTTTTTTGAAATATGCCAATAGAATAGTAATAAGCCTATGATAACTCTAGTAAACTGGAGTTATTTTACTCCAAATTATGGCATTTTGATAATTTAAAGTCTGAACTTTGGTTAATTAATTGAATATTTGAGTTAATTTCTTTCAAATGTGTTTATATTTTTGTTATTGTGGAATATTATAATTTGATTAAAATTTTAGCTAAATTAATTGCTTAATTTGGTTATTATTATGCGGTTCCAAATTAGTCTCTTGGAAGCTGGAATGAGTAAAGTACCAAGACCAAAATGCAATTACAGAAGAAATGAAGGTTTGCTGAATGTAGAGTCTAGATCGCACTATTCCGGATCGCGATCTGGACTGAAAATATGCCAATGTATTTTGCAGTCCATGTCGCGATCTCATTTCTTTCAGATCGCGGCATGGACTTGCTTTTAGCTAAAGCTATAAGGGCAATTTTGTAATAATCCAGCAATCGATTAATTCGGATTTTGCCTTGTGTAATACACCACTATTTAAACTACATTAAAGATGAAATAGAGAAGTAACTAGGGGATAGTAAGTAGTGTAGTTAGTAATTTTAGTTAGCTTAGGGTAGCTTAACTTTCAAGTTATATTTAAATACAAATTCTCTTTAATTACTCTTTAAATTTAGTTTTAAATTCCTTGGAAGTTTAAATTTTGATTACATAGTTGCAGTGGGTTAATCACTAGCTTCAAGTTGATATAATTTTCACTTGCTTTCTAGTTTAAATTAGTGAAAATCTCTTTAATTTCATTTCAAGCTTTCATATAGAAATTAGGGTTCTTGTTGATTTAATGCTTTTTAGTTTTCCTTGCATTAGTTTCTAGTTAATTTTTAGTGGGCTTTCTTTATTATTATAAAAAATCCAAAAATATTTAGATTTGAAGTTTAACTATTTCAAATTCTAGTTTAGAAATGGTGGTTTTTAGCTTTAATGTCTTTTAAAGTCTTTTATTGGGTTGCAATTACTTGCTCTTTAGTTCTAGTTCTAATTTAGTTAGTTTAGAGTAGAATTAAGTGCTTTTCTTTACTTGCTTTTACTAGAATAGATTAATTAGTTTCTCAATTTCATAGTAGCATAGTTTCATTTACTTGCTTTCATAGATAATTCAGTTTAAATACAGATTTCAATTGCTTTAGTTTAATTATGTTTCTAATTAGTGTAGTTTCATCTCTTATTATTTGAATATTATTAACTATACAAGGATTAGTAAATCTCGGTACTTGCTTGCCAAACAATCTTCGTGGGAACGACACCCACTCATCTTATACTACTACCAACTCTGTATACTTGCGGAAGTGAGATAGAGTGTAGTGATTTTGTGAGGATTTTTATTATTAGTTTGATTTAATTTGACCTCTACCTAGGGCTTGACAAGTTTTTGACGGCGGTGCCGGGGATTGTCCTTGGTATTTGGTAATATTGACCTCTTTACGGGTCGTGTAGATTAGGCACTTTAGTTTAATTTAGTTGTTAATTTTTGTTTATTCATTTATGTTGGTTGTCTGTCTTGTGGAATTGTCTTGGCAATTGAATTGACTACTTGCTTTGGCTCTTTGTAGTGCATGGTATGAAGAGATAAAGGGCCATTTATTTTCTTGGACAAGGAAAGGGAAAAAGAGTTAATGTAAATCCTAAAGTTTAGAAGAGTACAACAAGAGCAATAAAGAATTGAAATGGCAAATGCTAATCAAAATCAAAGGAATTTGAACGTGGAGAACGATGAAGAAGCGGTAACTAGAAATAATGGAATAGGTGGTTGCGGAAATGGGAATGGCATGAATGGGAATAGAAGACCGTCATGAGAATACGCCTTACCAAACTTTGATGGGGTAAATTTTAGCATTGCACGGATGCCCGTGCAAGCTAAAAATTTTGAAATTAAGTCCGCTTTGATTCAGATGCTACAAGCTCATGCAATATTTGGGGGTGGTCCCAATGCAGATCCATATACACACCTCATGAACATTTTGAGGAAGTTTTGGACACATTTAAATTCTATGGTGTGCACCTGGATTGTGTAAAATGAGAGTGCATCCTTTTTCTCTAAGGGATAGGGCAAAATCTTGGCTTCAATCTCACACCCAAGGAACGTTTACCACTTGGAATCAACTTGCTCAAGAATTCTTAGCAAAACATTTTCCACCTTCAAGGACTGCAAAATTGAGGAATGAAATTACCTTCTTTAGGCAAGATGTTGGAGAAAGCTTAGGAGAAGCTTGGGAGCGTTTCAAGGATTTGTTAAGGAAATGTCCTCATCATGCGATTCCATTGTGGATTCAAATCCAAAATCTTCTGTAATGGGTTGACTCAAGAGACAAAATCAATAGTTGATGCCTCCACCGATGGTCCATCTCTTACAAGACACTGGAGGAAGCTCAAGAATTGCTCAATAGGATGGCATACAATCATTATTATCAAGGACCAATGACTCCACCGGTGGTTCAGCGCCAAGCCAATCCAGCTAATGTACAAGCCATATAATGGAGTGTTGAATTTGAACATGCAAGATGCCCTTTTGGCAAAACAAAGTATGTTCATGAATGTGATGAACAACATTGCAAAAGCGTTGGAAAACTTAGGGAAACAGAGTAGTATGAATGCAATGTCTTTTTCTTAAACCCAACCACCCTTGGTATGTGATTTTTGTGGAGGTGGTCATGCAAATGGACAATGTGACATGCCTTATGGATCCAATGAGCAACTCAATTATGTGTCTAATCAATCATCCTTTCCAAGGAAGCCATCCAGAGTTAATGGGAACACATATATTTCCTCTTGGAGGAATCGTCGTAACTTTTTGTGGAGCAACACCAACAATCGATCCAATCCTCCTTATCAACCAAATCTCCCATCTCAAAATTTCCAACACAATCAATCTTCAAGTTCCTCACCTAAACCCTATCAACATCTTGGTCAAAGAACTGTCTGAAAGGTTAGGTAAGATTCTATACCTAACCTGGTCATTTCAAAACCAACAAGAATTACCAAGACCTCCTTCCAATATGCCAATTCATCCCAATCTATGTATAATGACCAATTTGCTCCAAAAGAGAATGTATGTGAAATGGTTGGAAAAGAGAAGTGGAGTATTTGAGAAGAGAGTTGGAAAGGAAAAAGGAAGAACATAAGAGAGAATTTGAGAATTTGAAAGCATCGACGAGAAATTTTGAAATTCAATTAGGGCAATTGGCAAGATTGAATAATGAAAGACCTCTAGGTGCACTTTAGAGTAATACTATTCCAAATCCCAAGGAGCAATGCAATGCCATAACCCTAAGTAGTGGAAAAGAGTTGGTGGAATCCAAGGAGAAGAAAAAGGTGGAGGAAGGAAGTAGGGAACAAAAGTCTAAAGTAATTGAGAATAAAAGAGAAATTGTTGGTGATGAAGACAAGAAGGAACAAAAGAATGAGACCAAGATATCCAAGAAGAAGCATGTGGAAGAACCTTCGAAGATGGATTCATCCATAAAAGTACCATTCTCTCAGAAGGCTCATTGATTCAAGAAAATAGGAAAAAGAGAAGCAATTCAACCACTTCTTGGATATGTTGAAAAGGAATATGTTAACATTCCTTTAATTGATGCCCTCACCAAAATGCCAAACTATGCTCGTTTCATGAAAGATCTTTTGGCAAGAAAGTGAAAGTGAGATGATTATGAGATGGTATGCCTTGATGCCAAGGGTAGCCCCATTGCTCAAATGAGGCTACCCCCTAAACTCAAAACCCGATAGTTTCATGATACCGGTGAATATTGGAGGAAAAATGTGGCATCGAGTACTTTTTGATTTGGGGGCAAGCATAAATATTATGCCAAAGGCCATCTGTGACAAATTAGAGATCAACAATATCAAGCCAACTAATATCATACTTCAATTGGCAGATTTATCCGAAAGGAAACCATATGGTTTGTTGGAGGATGTGCTTGTTCAAGTTGAAAAGTTGGTATTTTTCGTTGATTTCATGGAGCTAGATATAGGTGAAGAGAGTGACTTCATGATTCCATTGATTCTAGGGAGGCCTTTCTTGTCAACCGCTCATGCATTAATTGATGTGAACAAAGAAAAATTAGTTTTATGAGCTGAAAATGAATCAATTGAATTTGATGTGTTTGAATATAATGATAATATTCCCACTGTTAAAGAAAAATGTACTAACCAATCTGAATTTGAGGAGAAAACTGAAGTTAACCAAGGCAATTTACTCAAGCAAGTGTTGGAAATCAAAGAAGATCCGAGAAATGAATTGAATGAAAAACCACCCGATAAGGGATGTGCTTTGATGAATTATCAAGAGATTTTTTCTAAGGATTGGCAACATGGTGATGTCAAGAAGTTGAAAAGTCACAAAAAGAAAAGAAAATGGTTTGAGAAACAATTGGAGATGCTAATTGGGGCACTAGAGATGGCTAAGCCTTTGAAGAAAAGACTTGTGCATTGGAGGACCGAGAATCAAGCTTTAATCATGAAGAAATAGGGGATTAAGATTTTTTCGTGGAAACCCAGAAAGGAAAAAGATGGCCAACCATTCTCAAGTTCTTGGAAAAAAGGCCCATGCCGTGTATAAGCTAGTGACCATAAAAGAGCGCTTCTTGAGAGACAACCCAAGTCTTTAAATTAGTTTTTAATGTTTTATTTTGGGGTTATTTTTAATTAGTTTGATTTTGAGTAATTTGGTTTGAATTAGGTTACAATTTTAGTCTAAAAATATAAGTTATTGAATTGAATAAATTGTGCTAAAGAATGAGGGAAATTGTCATCTGAACTTGTTCATTTTGTGTTTGTAGGTTGTGCATGGAATTGAAGAAAAGTGAAGAAGAGTGGAGAAATTTTGGTTAAGTCTTGAAAATACACTTTGCGGAAGTTCAGCTCAAAATCGCGATCTCAAGTTCCAAATCTCGATTTGGAGCTCAAACTTCTGGAGGGTATTTTGGTCATGTGTTCCAAATCGCGATCTCAAAACCCAAATCGCGATTTGGAACTGAATTTCTACAAAGGTAAAAATTTTCATCCGACTAGAGTTCGCGATCTCAAATCCATCGAAATCGCGATCTTGAGATCAGTCCAGATCGCGATCTGGCAAACCCAGATTGCAATCTCGATAGGCAGAAGCAATTACTTATGCAACTCTTCTTCTTCTTTTCTAAAAATTTTCTAGCTTTCTTCTCTCTCAACCGAAACAACCTTTCCCCAACTCCTCAAAATTTTCCATTTTCTTCCATTCAAACCCACTCCAAACATCATAAACCACCACTAAAATTATTTTACTTCATCCTAGGCGCATCAAAGAAAGGATATTTTTGAGATTATTAGGAGAAATTTGAACATCAAAGAGGGATTTGCACACAAGATTTTTTCGGAAATTTTTATTTCACAATCGGGTAATATCCTTCCTTAAATTTGTGGTTCTCATTGTTCAAATTATTGAAGATAATTGTTGGATATTTTTGAGTGAATTTGTGGTGGAATTATTGATAGCAAATTGTTGATTTTTGGGGGAATAAATTGGTGCAAATTTTTGAGAAAAATGGTGATAATAAATTCCACTATTCTTTGAATTGTTGGATTGTGGTTTGGATTTGTTTCAATTTTTGTTGAGAAATTGTGAATTTGTTTTGAGAATTTGGTAAAATATTATTTTATTGGCTGTGTTCTTGGAACTGTTCGGTGCTTGTCTGAATTCTTGGTAGATTATTGCCGTGAAAATGACGAGACGAGTATATGGGAGTGTAGAGAGAGAGCTAGAGCTAGGGGTAGACGAATAGGGTTGACAAAAAGAATAGCAGAAGAGGGAATGAGTAGAGAAAGGGGCGTAGATCAACCTATTGAGGGTGGTAGGCACATAGAACCCCAATTCCCTAGTGATAGAGCATAGCAATTGAATCAAAATAATGAGAAGCATGAGGTGATTCGGGAGATAAAATTTGACTTACCTATGCATTGGGGGTCTTATGAAGAAGCTAAGAAGGCGATAGAAGAACAAATTAGGTCAAGGAATTGGCAATACTCCAATTGATATCTGGGGTTTCTCAGTTAGTGAAGGAATTTCACTTCAATTTGTGTGAATTGGAGGATGGCAAAGTAAGAGTACAAGGGTATTGGTGTATTTTAGTTGGAGATTATTAATGGCTATTTTAACTTATCCCCTATATATTCCAATCAATATTTGGCATTGGGTGAATGATAAGGAGAAAGATATGAATGTGATTAAAACTGCCATTTGTGATGTTAATGTTGATTGGATTCGGACTCCTTCAAGTAATACTGAGTTGAGATTTGCTCGTCATGGACTATCTCTAGTGGCAAATTTATGGTTTTATTTTATTAGCTGCCTAATTTGGGGATCAAATTCTTTGAGTTTTTTTCAAATGGACAAAGTACTCTTGGTGTATGCTATTATGATAGGGATACCAGTAAATTTTAGTAGCCCTATTGGACAGGGGTTTTTGGATAGTAGAAGGTCTGGGACACCTATTTCTTATACCTCAAGTTTGATTCACCATTTGTGCACCTTGGCAGGTTGTCCCATTGATTCTGCAAAGCCAATGACATATCCCAGAGGTAGGATTAATCGGGAGTATGTTTATAGAATGGCGAGAGAATAT
Source organism: Cinchona pubescens (assembly GCA_025175665.1). Classification (NCBI taxonomy): domain Eukaryota; kingdom Viridiplantae; phylum Streptophyta; class Magnoliopsida; order Gentianales; family Rubiaceae; genus Cinchona; species Cinchona pubescens. Next base: position 194,148 of record JANKKI010000357.1, read on the forward strand.
GAAAAGCATCATCCAAAAGAAAACCCTATTCTGCCACCGCCACCGCCACCACAGCCTCAGAGTACATCCTATATTCCTATGGCCCCTGGATTTGTGTTGAATGCTCCGGTCAATGACAAAGGAAGAAATGAATTGCAAGGATACTGGACTTACAGTCAACTAGTAATGCATAACAATCTGATAGTGATAGAAGAAGCCCTCAAGACTACCACATTGGGTACATGGGTTCGTCCGCCACCACTTCCGGTTTGGCATTTTGGTCCACCTCGTGGACAATATTACACACCACCTATCTCTTCAGTACATCATGATGAATCCCACCAAGCAGGTGAGACTGGAGGGTCCCAAAGATGACGATCATGAAGAAGCTCAGCATAGTGATGCCGAGGAGGGTCGAGAGGAGATGGAACAAGAAGATTTATGGTCTCAACCAGCTGCAACGGACCTTGAGGATTTACAACCCGAGCAATTGAAGCATTTTGTGGAAGATGAACATTTTCTTTATTTTTCATGATTTAGCACCTTGACTTTTAATTACTCTTATTTTCAGTATTTTGAATTGGGATATTTTGGTTTTTTAATAGATTGGCTAATGGCCTTAAGCTGACGGCAAGTAGATATCTTTTTGATGCTTCATGGATTTAATCATTTTGAGAATTGCTTGTTGGATACTTGGTGTAGGTTTTTATGGAGTTTAATTGATGAGCTTCATGGCTTGGTTAAGTACCCGTTGTATTTCTACTTAATATGAATGGTTAGATTATTTTTTTTTTTTTGTCATAGTTTAGGTAGTTCTTGTATAGTTGTTACTATGTCTTTATGTTGAATTTTGGGTAAGTGGAATGACGATTTATTCATCAACTTGAATAAAGCAGACAAGTTCGGGGGCTTTTATTTTTTGTGTTCGAAATGGTTATTTTGTGTGTATTGATGTCATACCTTGATGCCTAGTGGATCAAAAAGTTATCAAATGAGTACTCGATGAAGATAAATTTTGACGTACAATACTGTATGATTGAAGTATTTGATTGAGTCATATAATGGATTTAAGTGTGAGTGAGCAGTCGTTGGCAACATAAAGATTTCAAAAACTTAGCATCACTATTCTTCGAAAAGAAATGCTGAATTTTGGAAAAAATTATTTGAAATATTATTTTTTATCATATCACTTATATTATTTTGTAAGTCAATTTATCTTCTGGAAAAAGTGGATTAAATGAAATAGAAAGAATTTCGGGACATTTTGTGTGTTTTCATAGGGAATGTTCTTCTAATTTGTGAACAATTGATATTTGAGATTAATTTTAAGTACATTTCACTCATTTTCCTCGGTTTGGTGTCACAAAAAAAAAAAACCTTTGCTTTTAAGAATAAGGCAAGTACGAGATTTTGACATGTACCCAAGTTGTTTCTCCGAAATAATCCATTAGAGTAGTAATAAGGTAAGTACGGGATTCCGACATGTACCCATCTTATTTTTCTGAATTAAGCCATTAGGAATTGTATTTTAGTGTACCAATAAGTTAAGGAGCAAATGTTTGTAATACTTATCATGATCTCGTATTACTTATTCCTTTTTAGAGGTCTATTCCGAAATTGTGTGACACTCATTTAAGTAGATTCCTAATTGAACTTCAATTTTCATTCAACCTAGTCGGGATAATTGACTAACTCTATAATATTTGTGATTTGAGAAAAAATGATGTTTCAAATGAATAGAACTAAATCGTTTGGTAATTCTATTTGAGAATAGTAATTCTTGGTGATTTGTAATCTTGTGTTGCAAATGAACTTATGTTTGTTTTTAGAAAATTTGCAAGCTTGGATTGACTCCTTGAAATACTTCACTCATCATATATTATTGAAAGTTCCTTGAGAGATTTCTTAATTGTTCTAAGTACATCCACAACACATCAAAGTGTTTTGTCAATTTTGGCGGTGTTTTTGTGTTAAATTGTTAGTAGGTTTCTTTTAATTTTTGTTTTGCTCGGGACTAGAAAAATGCTATGTTTGGGGGTGTAATAGCTCTAGTAAACTAGAGTTAATTATGCCATTTTGATAGTTTAAATTCTAAACTTTGGTCAATTAATTGAAGATTTTAGGTAATTTCTTTCATATGTGTTTATATTTTAGTTATTGCTAAATATGATAAGTTTTGATTAAAATTTTAACTAAATTAATTACTTAATTAGGTTAATATTATGCAGGTCTAAATTAGAGGTTGGAAGCTAGAATGAGCAAAGTGCCAGGACCAAAATGCAATTACAGAAGAAATAAAAGTTTGCTAAATGGAGAGTCCAGATCGTGATCTAGACTCAGAAATATGACATTGTATTTTGCAGTTATCTGGACTCAGAAATATGACATTGTATTTTGTAGTCCATGTCGCGATATCATTTCTTCCAAATCGCGACATGGACTCGCTTTCAGCTTAAGTTGTAAGGGAAATTTTGTAATATTTTAGCAACCAATTTTTGGTTTTGCCTTGTGTAATGCTCTAGATTTAAACTACTTTAAAGATGTAATAGAGAAGCAACTAAGGGATAGTAAGTAGTGTAGTGAATAATTTTAATTAGTTTAGGGTAGCTTAACTTTCAAGTTATATTTGAATACAAGTCCTCTTTAATTATCCCTGAGATATAGTTTTAAATTCCTTGCAAGTTTAAATTTAGATTACATAGTTTTAGTGGGCTAATCATTAGCTTCAAGTAGACATAAATTTTACTTGCATTCTAGTTTAAATTAGTGAAAATCTCTTGGTTTAATTTCACAACAAGAATAAGAAAGAATTGTAATGGCAAATGCTAATGCTCATCAAAGGAATTTGAATATGGAAAACGATGAAGATGAGGTTGTTGGAATTAATGGGATTGGTGGCTATGGGAATGGAAATGACAGAAATGGGAATGGAAGGCCATTGAGGGAATATGCCTTACCTAATTTTGATGGGGTGAACTCGCAGCATTGCATGGATGCCCGTGCAAGCCAACAATTTTGAAATTAAGCCCGCCCTAATCGAAATGCTCCAAGCTGCATGCCATGTTTGGGGGTGGACCTAATGAAGACCCCTACACACACCTCATGAATTTTGAAGAAGTCTTGGACACATTCAACTTTAATGGAGTACACCCGGATTGTGTGCGGATGAGGATATTTCCTTGTTCTCTTCATGATATGGCAAAGTCATGGTTGCAATCTCACGCTGAAGGTACATTCACCACTTGGAATCAACTTGCTCAAGAGTTCTTGGCGAAGTACTTTCCACCCATAAGAACTGCCAAATTGAGGAATGAAATTACATTATTCAAACAAGATGTTGGTGAAAGCCTAAGAGAAGCTTGGGAAAGATTCAAGAAGTTGCTAAGAAAATGTCCTCATCTCGCCATTCCTTTGTGGCTTCAAATCCAAACTTTTTATAATGTTTTGCTTCAAGAAACAAAATCTATCGTGGATGCCTCTGTCGGATCAGATTGTTCTACCTCATATAAGAGTCCAGAAGAAACTTAATAGTTGTTAAATAGGATGGCATACAACCACTACTATTATGGACCGATGACTCCACTGGTGGTTCAATACCAAGCTAATCAAGCCAATGCAAATAGTGGAGCATTGAATTTAAACATGCAAGATGCCTTTTTGGCACAACAAAGCATGTTCATGAGTGTGATGAACAATATGGCAAAGGCGGTGGAGAATCTAGGGAAACCTAGTAGTGCAAATGCTATGTCTTCTTCTCCAACTCAACCAAGCATGACATGTGATTTTTGTGGAGGCGGCCATGCCAATTGACAATGTGAGATGCCATATGGATCTAATGAGCAAATCAATTATGTGGCTAATCAACCATCATTTCCAAGGAACCAATCCGGAGCTTATGGGAACACATACAATCCTTCTTGGAGGAATCACCCAAATTTCTCATGAAGTAACACCAACAACCAATCCATCCCTCATTACCAACCAAATCCACTAGATGACACACCTCAAAATGTCCAACACACTCAAGCCTCTAATTCGTCATCTAGACCTTATCAACCGCCACATCAAAGAAATTTCCAACCCAACTCATATCAACCTTTCCCCTACCCTTCATTTCAAAACCAACAACAATGACCTCCTTTCCATTATGCAAATTCTTTCCAACCCATGTATCATGATCAATACGCTCCAAGATAGAATTTGAGTGAAGAAGGTTGGAAAAGAGAGGCCGAGTACTTGAGAAGAGAGTTGGATAGGAAAAATAAGGAACACTTTGAGAACTTGAAGGCATCTACAAGGAATTTGGAAATTCAATTGGGCCAATTGGCAAGGATGAATAATGAGAGATCTTTAGGGGTGCTTCCGAGTGACACCATTCCAAACCCTAAGGAGCAATGCAAGGCTATCACCCTTAGGAGTGATAAAGAGTTGGAACAAAGAGTTGGGAAAAAACTGTTGAAAAGTGAAAAGGAAGAAGTTGAGGATGAAGAGAAAGAAAAAGGGGTTTAAGTCATCAAAAAGGCAAAACAAGATGATGAATGAGTCTATTAAGCCTAAATCACCAAGCAATGAAGGCAAGGATCCGAAGTATGATGACTCGAAACATGTTAATGTGCCCTTCCCTCAAAGGCTAAAGGAAGGATGAAGAAAAAGAAAAGAAGTTCAAGAAGTTTCTTGAGATTTTCAAAAAGCTTGAAATCAACATTCCCTTCAGTAGGCACTTGAGAACATACCTACCTATGCCAAATTCATGAAACAAGTCCATACTTCAAAATGGAAGTTGCATGGAGATGAAATTTTATGCAAACTTAACGGAGAATTGTAGTGCACTCCTTACAAAAAAGTTGCCACCAAAGGTCAAGGACCCCGGATCATTTTCTATACCATGTGAAATTGGGGGTTTACAATTTGGGAGAGCATTGTGTGACTTGTTAGTTTCGATAAATCTCATGCCTTTTCCGATGTTGAAGAAGTTAAATGGAGGACAGTTGAAGCCAACAAGTATCTCATTGCAACTTGCGGACGGGAGCATAAATTTTCCAAAAGGGATCATTGAAGATGTGATTGTGAAAATTGATAAACTCTACCTTCAAGCCAATTTCATTGTGCTTGAAATGGAAGAGGATGAAGAGATGCCAATCATTCTTGGAAGACCATTCCTTGCTATCGATCGAGCACTTATTGATGTTCAAGAAGGGAAGTTGGAATTCTGAATAAATGATGAAATTGTTACATTCAATGTTTTTAGTTCATTAAAGCTTCCTTCAATTTTTGAAGATGTTATGAATATAAATGTGGTAGATGACTTAATTGATGATTGTTCCAGGAATGCAATGGAGAATTTTTCAATGGAGGAAGAGGTCTTGGAGTCAAATGTGCTAAATCAAGATGATGATGAAGGGATGAAGCATGTGAAGCATTTGGAGGATGAGACCTTATTGCAAAAGGAGGATGAGGAAAATCAAGAAAAAGGTAAATGGGGGGCTTCGACCAATGAACCCCTCAAGTTGGAACTTAAGACCTCTTTCTACTCACCTAATGTATGCATATCTTGTTGAAAATGAGACATACCCGGTGATTGTGAATGCATGTTTAACAAGTGAGTAACTTGATAGATTGATTGTGGTTCTTAAAATGCATAAAGAGGCCATTCCTTGGTCCATTGATGATATTAAGGGAATTATCCCTTCCATATGCATGCATAAAATCTTGTTGAATGATCGAAATATACCGGTAAGGCAACCTCAAAGGAGATTGAATCCTACTTTAGAAGAGGTTTTGAGGAAGGAGGTTCTCAAATTCTGAAAGCCTTTATTATTTACCCTATTAGAAATAGTGAGTGGGTTAGTCCCACTCAAGTTGTTTCTTAAGAAAGGTGGCATTACCGTAATCATAAGTGAAACCAATGAGCTCCTCCCTTCTAGATTGGTTACGGGTTGGTGAATGTACATTGATTTTTGAACGTTGAATGAAGCCTCCCGAAAGGATCATTTTGCTTTACCTTTTATTGATCAAATGCTTAGAGAAGTTGGCCGGTTTTGCATATTATTGTTTCCTTGATGGTTTTTCCGATTATCTCCAAATTGTCATTTGTCCGGAGGATCAAGATAGAACAACTTTTACATGCCCATTTGGTACCTTTGCATATGGGAGAATGCCCTTTGGGCTTTCTAATGCACCAAGCACATTTCAACGTTGTATGTTTTCCATTTTTCATAACATCGTTGAAAAGAGCATAGAGATCATCATGGATGATTATAATGTATTTGGTGTCTCATTTGATGATTGTCTTGCAAATTTGTACAAATTTTTGAAAAGGTGTGTAGAAAGTAATTTGGTTCTCAATAGGGAAAAGTGTTATTTCATGGTGACGGAAGTTTTGGGTTATTGAAAAGTTGATAGGGCAAAGGTGGAGGTAATTGAAAAGTTGCCTTCTCCAATTAATGTTAAGGGGGCAAGAAGTTTCTTAGGTCATGCGTGCTTTGATAGAAGATTCATTAGGAATTTTCACATATTGCTAGGCCTTTGTCCTTATTACTTCAAAAAGAGTGTGCTTTTCATTTTGATGACTCCTGTTTGGAAGCATTCAATGAGTTAAAACAAGCTCTTGTGATTGCACCGGTCATTATAGCACCAAATTGGTCTTTTCCGTTTGACATTGTGTGTGATGCTAGTGACTATGCAATAGGTGCCGTTTTATGTTAAAGTTGAATAAGGTGTTACATGTCATCTACTATGCAAGTAGGACCTTGAATGATGCACAATTTAATTATTCTACAACTGAAAAGGAACTACTTGCTATAGTCTTTGCATTTGGCAAGTTTATATCATATTTGATTAGATCAAAGGTAATTGTTCATACCGACCAATCCGCATTAAAATATTTATTTTCTAAACAAGATGCTAAGCCACTTTTATTGAGATGGATATTTCTGTTGCAGGAGTTTGATTGGGAGGTGGTTGACAAGAAGGTGTGGAAAACATGGTAGCTTACCATTTGTCAAGGAATAAAGCATCTAAACTTATGGTATCTAGTCAATCATTAAGAAGGAGCCATCAATGATGAATCATACATTGAGAAATTACTTGAGGTGAAGGAAGTGAGGTAGAGTGTATAGGCTTTGTGAGGTTTCTCATCAGTTGTTTGTTCTAAATTGATCTCTACCTTAGTAGATTAGACAAGTTTTTGGCGCCGTTGCAGGGGATCAAACCCGAGTCGCCTGTGTGACAGGCAGGAATAGTTTTTGTAGGGTTAAAGAAAAAATTTATCGGGTCATTATTGGGTCAACCTGTTTATGATAAGAAATTAAACGAGTTGGGTTGGGCCAACCAGGAGTTGACACGATAACCCGTTAAGTTACTGTATGAACAGATTTTGCTAAAATTTTTATTTTATTATAATTTAATATAGTGTATTTTAAGATTGGGAATAATAGATTTAATATTAGATTATTAAATCAAACATAATAATTATTTTAAATATTATCCAAAAAGTTTCAATAATTTCAATTATGTGTTTTAAATTACTATAATAATAAGGTTAGGTATTAATAATTGTTTGAGTTATTAAATAATCAAAATTTGAGATTTTAACTCAAATGGATTGCAAGTTATGCAATTTAAATAGGCTAATACTCTTTGTCAATAGTAAACGGATCAAATATGAAAAGGACACGAACCTGAATGGGTCAGACACACCTAGTTATGAAATTTATAAAAACACCTAAATCCTACTAATAACTAGGTGACATCTCGCAAGTATACGATTGTCAACTTGTAGGATAGGGAAGTAGGGATTGAACCCACAATGATTGGTCGATAATTACATGTTATTTGGTTAGATTAAAAGTTGAATCGATTGATTAAGAGAAGAGATTTAACTAAAACTAGAACTAAAGAACTAAGAAAGCAATTTAAAGACTATGTATTAAATTAAGGTAAAGACTAACACTAAGAAAGCATGTTTAAGAAAGCAAGTAAAATGGAAACATGTAAAAAGAAGTCATATTGTAGAAAGTAATTAAAAGGGAAACAGAACTTAAAGAAGCAATTAACTAATCTTGACTACTAATTACCACTAAGAAATCATAATTAATGAAAGCCCATAAACTATTCTATGAAAGCATGTAAAAGAAAGCACTTTTAGAAAGCAATTAACTAGGCTAAATTACAAATTGACATTAACAAAGCACAATTAAGGAAAACCAACTACCTAATCTACCGATTAAACTAGGAAAGCAAGTAAAGAAAGCAATTACATGAAATGCCCATAAACTAATCTATCCTAATTAACCAATCTAAACTATAAATTATCACCAAAAAAGCATTTTTATAGAAAGCCCTAAACTAATCTATCTAATTACTCAAGAAAACAAATAAAGGAAGCAATTAGATTAATTAAATTAAACTAATTAACTAAAGGAACATGAAATTAAAGCTTGACTAAAGGAGATTTGACATAAACAAAGCACTTACAACTAAAAAGTTTCAATCTTTAGCTTGAATTTGAAATCTACAAGAAAGAGAAGTCCTAATCTACTCTAATCTAAGATTAAGAAAACCCTTCCCAAATGGGGAGGAAAAAGGAAGAAAATTACTCTATAATTTAGCCTACTTCTACTAGCTTTCCAATGGCTCTGCTATTCCTCAAATGATGCTTAAAAGGGATATAAATAGTGCTAGGGATAATAATGCTGAAAAAATCAGCCCCAAACAAAGTCATTTTTACTCCATCCGTCTCCAGATCACGATCTGGACTGAAACTTTTACAATGCAACACTTCACAGTTTTGCTTCGAAAATCTTAATCCGACATCCGATTGATGCGCCTTTTTTTTTTCATGCGACCCTAATACATAGGAGAATATTATTATTTATACTAAACACTTAAAATAATACCTAAATATATAAATAAAATTCTTACAAAATTACCCAAAAAGTGAATGACAAACAAAGACGAACGAAAACTTAAATCCCAACGATGTTAAATAAAAGACACGACACAACTCTCTACACAAGAATAAAATAAAATATGCTAATTAAGACCTAAATAAGTACTAAAAAATGTAATAAACACATATTACCACATTCTAACACATGAATGCTTAATAGACAATTTTACACACAAAAAAACACTAAAAAGGCTCGAAACTAGTAGCCAAACCTTCAAATTTCTTGTACATATGACTCTAGTTTTCTAGAGTTATCACACCTCCAAACTTAAGTGTTTGCTCGTTCCGAGTGAAATAAAATACAAGAAAAAAGAACAACAAAAATGAACAATGCAAAACATACGACACAAGACACAAACACAACACATTAGACACCACCAAGATGACAATACAAAAGGTGAATAATGGATGTACTTTGAGTAATTAGAAGACCTCTCAAGAAAACCTCAAATACCATATGACAATTGAACAATTTTAACCAGTCATTCCAACTTTTTCAATTTTTCTAAAGGAAACAAGTTCAAATGCCAACAAAAGGTTTCAAATAACCAAGTATTAACCAACATCAAAAAGATTTTTGAAAACAAGTTCCATTCATCTAAAAAATAGTTTTTCTCAAAAATCAGAAGGATTACAACATTTTTCAACTATCTTGACAAGGCTACATGGAAATAGAAGATCATTAGGAGTCTACCTAGTATGCACATGTCACACAATTGGGAATATTTCTCTATCAAGGGGTGAGTAGTATGATATCAATGATGAATATTACAAAGCAAACACATAAAATGACCTAAATCACTTCTAATCCATTTAAACCAATTTTTTTTTTTGAAAAGATGAATTGACCAACAAAGCAATACTATTGATTTGGTAAAAAAAACAAAGTTTCATATGAACTACGATAAAAATGTGCATGCCTCACTTTTTGAACATAGTAATACATGGCTTTTGAAATTCTTTTGTCGCAAAAGAACTAAACACACCAAAATTCGTGGAATGCCAAGTTTAAATAACTCAATCATATGATATTGCAAGTCATTTGTCATCATCGAGTACCGTAATCAATCAATTTTTCATCCAAAATTCACCACACAAATATTTACATTCACAAAAGAAACCTATTCCAAAATAAGTAAATAACTCCCCCAAACTTATCATTTTATTCAAGTGATGAGTACAACTCATCATATCGCTCACCCAAAATAAAAAATATATATAATAATACTACTTGAAAGCATAAAAACAAAAGACTAGGCAATGATTTTGAATTACACTTGGACAATCAAAAAGCAAAAATAGAAGATGAACAATATATTAACCAAGTGACTATGAATGCAATCAAGTAAGCTCAAACTAAACATAATAACAAGAGTTCTACTCTTTAATTATAGACTTCACCAACAATGAGCAGAACATTTATCAAGGCTAAGCAATGACCAAATGTCAAGTAAATCATATAAATGTAATTTTCAATTAAACATGAGTCCTCAACAATCAATTATGATTATACTAAGAAAGGGTTCTCGAGGCTTCACGGGGTTCAAACAATTCAAAGAAAAAGAAAAGCACATATAAGGATAACAAAGTTTAACACAACGAAAAGGTTATCTAAATGCTCAACTCAAGATCCCCCCAAACATAGTTTCACACATAATCGGTTTCAAAAAGACATTCAATCACAAAGACTACTTTTAATCCAAATCAAGCACTCATATGATTTCCGCAAAATAAGCTCAAGTATTTAGCACATGAAGCGTAGCACAACTAGAATATCCATAATCAAAAGATAAAACCAAGTCCAAGTTCAACCAATAAATCATCTACAGCATTCACAAATCACAATAAGTCATATATTGTCATCACTATTCTCATTAACAACCATATTTGACCAAGAGATTCCAATAAATTATTTTCCAATAACACAACACATCTAAATAAAGAACAAGGCTACAAGCCTTTATTACCAACGAGGTATATAAACTAAAGAAAGTATAGTAAAGAAAGCAAAATAAAGAAAAAGGAAAGAACTACTCCCCAACACCATGGATCCTTTATCTGAATATTGTAATCCTTGGTGAATTTGTACCATTGTTGAGCGCCTCCAAAATCTCCAAGGAAATGAACTTCGGCATTTATGTAGGTTGTGCCTCCCTAATCCCCTTTAAAATGTATCCTTCTTCTTCCACTCCTCCTAGAACTGGCCTTTTCTCCACGAACACCTCAAATAAAACATCTTTTATTGTAACCGAGACAAACACACACTCAAGCAAAGGGAAAGTTGGTGATTCCTCTACATAAGCATTGAATGTCTCGATTGTTGTAACTTCAACTTCATGAGGCTCTTGAGAACCGGTTTCTTGCAAGACATTTTCAATTTATTCTTCTTGAACCGGTTCTTCATCCACTGGTAGAGGTGTTGGAATATATTGTTCTTCACCATTTGATATTCCTTGAATCTTGGCAATTTGGTCTTGTAACCGATTGTTGGATGTGAATTGCTTTTCACGGAGTCCATCTATTTCTTTTTGAAGTTGAGCAAGTTTTTCTCGTTCTTTGGCCATAATTTCTCGAAATTGAGCCCTTTCGTCTAGAAGTTAGGCTATTTCTTCTCAAAATTCTTGAATTTGGAACCACTTGTCCATCCTTCTTACATCTTCACTTTCTTGTGTTGTTTGGTGAAGGAAATATGCCTCCATTTGATCATAGGAAGGCTCTTGTGATAGAGGGAAAGGGTAGGAATTTTCTTAATAGCTCTCATAAGAATATGGATGGCTAGACCATCCCATTTGATAATTTTGGTGGCTCTCATAAGGGTATTGATGGATAGACCATCCCGCTTGATAATCTAAGGGGAAAGGAGAGTAACCATAACAAGAATCATGCTCATTGAGCATACCTCCATTACCATAAATATGGTAATCTCCTTGGTATGAATCATTCCAATACACATCTAGATGTGTATTGCGTGTTCTTGAACAATCAACAACACAAATAAAAACAAGAAAACGATCTAAAACAACACAAATAAGAAAATTAGGAAAGTTTAGACTACCAGTTAGTCTAAACCATCCATTACGAAGAAAATCTTTTTGGATTTTTAAATATTAGAACACAACTACAAAATGAAATTTTTTTTGGTTTTTGACAATGAGTGAAACAACTATACAAGAAACCAAAAGGCATCAATCTAGTCTTCCCACCAAATTATATTGATATCCTGTAGCTTATACCAATCCCTAGCAATGGCACCAAAAACTTGATGCTTTACACACCCAGTTATAAATTTATAAAACACCTAAATCCTACTACTAACTAGGTGGCATCCCGCAATTATACAGTTGTCAACTAGTAGCAAAAGGAAGTAGGGATCGTACCCACAAGGATTGGTCAATAATTACGGTTATTTGGTTAGATTAAAAGTTGAAGCGATTGATTAAGAGAGCATGTAAAACGAAAGCAAGTAAAATAGAAGCATGTAAAACGAAGTCATTTTTTAGAAAGTAATTAAAAGGGAAACAGAACTTAAAGAAGCAATTAACTAATCTTGACTACTAATTACCACTAAGAAATCATAATTAATGAAAGCCCATAAACTATTCTATAAAAGCATGTAAAAAGAAAGCACTTTTATAAAGAAATTAACTAGGCTATTAACTACAAATTAACATTAAGAAAGCACAATTAAGGAAAACCAATTAACAAATCTACCAATTAAACTAGGAAAGCAAGTAAAGAAAGCAATTACATGAAAAACCCATTAACTAATCTATCCTAATTAACCAATATAAACTACAAATTATCACTAAAAAAGTATTTTTTTTTAAGTTTAATTAGAAAGCCCTTATAAAATAATACTCCAAGAAAACAAATAAATGAAGCAATTAGATTAAGTAGATTAAACTAATTAACTAAAGGAACATGAAATTAAAGCTAAACTAAAGGAGTTTTAACATAAACAAAGCACTTACAACTGAAAAGCTTCAATCTTTCACTTGGATTTGAAATCTACAAGAAAGATAAGTCCAAATCTATTCTAATCTAAGAAAATCCTACCCAAATGGGAAGGAAAATGGAAGAAAATTATAGACTAATCTAGTATACTCTGTCTCTTATACACATTAGAATGTGTATAAGAGACAGGTGTTGCATTTCAGTAGTTTCAGTTCCAGATCGTGGGGTCATAGTGCAGCAAAAATCTGCCTCGAACAAAGTCATTTTTACTCCAGCTGTCTCCAAATCGCGATTTGGAATTTGAGACCGCGATCTGGACTGAAACTTCTGAAATGCAACACTTCACAGTTTTGCTTCGAAAATCTTCATCCAACGTCCGATTGATGCTCCATTTTTTCCCATGCGTATTAACACATTGGAGAATATTATTGTCTATAATAAAAACTTAAAATAATACCTAAATATATAAATAAAATTCTCACAAAATAGGTCAAAAAATGAATGACAAACAAAGACAATAAGAAACTTAAGTCCCAACAAAGTTAAGTCAAAGATACGACACAACTCTAGACAGAAGAACCATATAAAATATGCTAATTAGGACCTGAATAAGTACTAAAACACTTAATAAATAGATATTACCACATTCTAACACAAGAATGCAAAATAGGCAAAAACAAACACGAAAACACTAAAAATGCTCTAAAGTAGTAGCCAAACCTTCAAATTTCGGGTACATATAACTCTAGTTTTCTAGAGTTATCACACGACACGATAAGAAATGGGCCCTACATGACACAAGCACGATAAGAAATGGATCACTCCTGACAAAACATAATAATCTGATAACCTGACCCATTGACACCCTTACATGCATGAGTATGAAGCCATTTTGGATGCTGTTTCATATTTCAAGCATAACTTTCGAGTCCAAACTGAAGGTCCAAACTGATGGAGACCTACAACTTTCATGTTTTAACTTGTTCAAATTCCAAAAGCATCAAGATCAAAACTGAAGCTGAAGGCGAGGCACAGGGATGAAGGCCAACATATGCGCTGGAGTTGTGCAGTGCATGTGCGTTGAGTCCCGAAGGCGATTTTCCAGATTGTGCTAGGGCGCACATGTGCCCAAAACAGGTAGCGCATGTGCGCCCGAAACAGTGTACTTACGTGATGTTCTAGTTTTTGGCCGATTTCTTTGCCTCGTTGGACTCTTTTTCATATATGATTTTCTAGTACTCATTATAAATACCCTATGTAGGATGAGCAAAAGGAGAGACACCTTTTATTTTCACGATATAGCTAGGGTTTTCATCAAAAAAAATTATTGTTCCCTGTTTCATGGCACTTAGTAGCTAAACTTTTTTTCTTGGTAGAGGGATTTTAAGCCATGGTCAGTTCTACTATGTTGTGAGACTCTTTGTTCTTGAATTTATTGAATTTTATAGCAAGTATTGATTATTTTTCTACAATTAATTTTATGATTGTTCTTTTTAACTTGTTATTGCTACAAAATAATTAAGTTATTGGAATTAATCTATAGCTAGATTGTTTTAACCGCGTGTGTTTAATTCAATCTGTGAAGCAACTAAGTTTGATAATTGCTCGATTACTATTATTGAATTTAGGAAAAACAATCATCTACTTGGCATAACCGTGTATTATTATGTTTAATTAGCCTAATTGTTCTAGTTGATTTTACTGGTTCTATTAATTAATCTTTGGTACGTATGGTCCGGATTAAATTAATAGTTAGGATTAATTGGATCGCATGTTAAAAACACATCTAGACTTTAGAAAGAAACAAGAATCAACTTTGAATTGGAATTCGGGTTAATTCTTCAATTAGTGCTTGATATGGAAATTGAATTATCTTTGGTATCAAGGGTTGACTAGTAAAATTTCCATGGTGGACATGACCGAAACCAAGGTTTTTTTTACATCGAATTCTCTTTACTTATTTATTGTTTTAGTTTTAAGTTCAAAAGCATTCAAAACCCTCGCCCTTTTTTGTTTAGCATAAGAATAAACTTCGTTCTATGTGGGAAGAACTTGACTCACTACTACTACATTATTCTTGAGAGATTGTTTTATTTTGGGTGCCTACGATAGCATTACATACTACTAGCTGGCAACCGTATACTTGCGGGATACTACTTAGTTAATAGAAGGATATAGTTCTGTTATAAATTTCATAACTAGGTGTATAAGGTATCATATATATAAACAATCCAAATGCATAGACCTAATTTGATGACCTCTCTGGGTTCTTTAATTTTTGTATTTGCCTAGAAAGTTCGAAACAACCATGCCTAGATCTATGTAAGAGCACTGCTGATATAGACCAAGTCATATTAATTTTTCTATACTCTTTAAACACCGAGATGTTTGTGTTTACTTTGCTTTCTCTCTATCACTAAACAACATTCATCTGATGACATTTTCGAGCGTAGTGGTAAGTGAAATGCATCTCTTTTTTTTGAATATTTATGATGCATTTATATTGAAAAACTGCTGGCTAGTTAATAAATCAAGTTTCATGAACATTGATTCTAAAAAATTACATTACGGACTAAAGTAATAGTTACTACAAACGTGAAGAGGTATAGTGAAATTAGTCCACATAAAATAATGCGGAGAGATTGTGAGAAATGGAGAATGATTTCCACCCTCTAGGAGGTGAATGGAATAATAACTATTTACCTCAAACTCAATGACTTCTTATATAAAACATCATCGATATATTAGATATTTGACAAATAAATACATCTATAAATTATGATGGCAAAACTATGTAATTTTGATTTTTCTTCTCTTGATACATAACTAAATTTTTTAAAAGATTTTTTGTAGATTAATTAAAAAATTAATCAAATTATTTTATCTAGAATAAGATATAGTTTAACTAATAAGTTTAAAAAATATACTAATCAATGTTCTTGGAAGAAATAAAGATTTCCTTGTATACAAGGAACCTTGTGGTTTGCAAAGCTTTCATGTGCCACAAACACAAATCAAGAAAACCATTAAGTAGTGCGAGCATATATTGCAAAGCTTTCCCAACTAAAATTTTCTAAAATTTTCCACCTCAAATAGGCAAAAGAAGAAAGGAAAAAAATAAAAAGAAATAAGAAGTTGTCGGTTTTGAAAAACTTTTGGCTCATTGTACCTGAACTTAAACAAATGCCGGGCAATTAAAGTCCCAACAAATTTCGGGGCCATTTACTATTTATTGGAAAGCTAATGCAAAACTTTGTAGGCCTTCTAAAACAATCATTCCCACTCAATTTATGAAAATAAACTCCATATTCTGTAGGCAAAGACTTGTCCTAACTACAATTCAGGGCCTCGGCTATGGTTAGAGGCAACTGTATCAATAATACTCGTAATTTTTGGCAAAGAAAAATTACAATTTTTTATATGGTAGAAATATTAACATAAAAAAATAAAATAGTGTGAGATTCTAAAACTAGAGTATGAGTAGGAAAATAATACTAGCATAATTATTCTTGTGAATCTTGGAGACTAGCCTATATTATAGGAGAAAGTTTAAGAATAAATTGCCTATAAATATTCAATTTTAGAGCTAAATAATTTATGCTCATTTTTGGAGTAAAATTGAGAGAAGAGAAGCAGAGGAATTTTCCAATAAACTAGTAAGCTCTCTCATTTTATTTTTTTTTAGTAATTATTTAATTTTTGAAATTATTTTTAAGCTACAGTTTTTGTAAATTATTAGGGACCATAAGATAATTCTTAATTCTCGCTTTAATTTCTAGTTAATTCTTACCGGCCTTTCTTAATTTCAATCAAAAATTCAAAAATATTTAGATTTTTAGTTTGACTCTTTTCAATATATAGTTTAGAAATGAATGCTTTTAATATTCAAAGTTTCTCTTTTGTAGTTCTTTTAGTTGGATGATTTACTTATTTTTAATTTTAGTCTTAATTTGATTAAATTTGGTTAGAATTAAAATTATGGTTTTCATTAGAATAGTTCTATCATCTGTGACCTGATTTTGCTTAACTACAAAAGAACCCATAAATCTTTTGTAATTGTTATCCGACAATCCTCGTGGGAACGATCCCTACTTCCATTTACTACTAGTTGACAACCGTGTACTTGCAGGGTGCCATCTAGTTAGTAGTAGGATTTAGGTGTTTCATGGATTTATAAATAGGTGTGTTAAAAGGCATCATGTGTTTAAATAGAGCCTTGTGTGTATTATTCCAATACTTAGCAGCACTTTTGTCAAACAAGCATAGTCTTCGTGGGAATGAACTCTACTTATCTCTTTATTGCTTGTAACAATACGTGCATTTGCGTACAAAAATCGTGCAACACTAACATACTAAAATTGATAGTTTAAGGTGTAAACTACAAATTAATGATAGTTCATGAGTGTAAATTGCCATGAAACCTTGTTCAAATGTAGGGAATTAGTTTTGGCCAACATATCAATAGAGGTCAGTTACCAAAGAGTTCATCAAACACTTCAAAATCATAGATAGTCGAGAATCTTGAGATTAAAAATAATAAATATAGTAGATCACATCTCACTCTATTGTTTAGTATAGAGACCAAATATTTTGATCTCCCAAGAACCTCGTCAACATGGGAAAAAACTATATAAACAAAGAAAATTTAACTGGCCCTTAGTTCTAACACAATTTGACTATCCGAGGATCAATAAGAATTCTTCAATGAAAGTATGCAGCCAAACTTTAACAACTAACACCATGTATCATGCCTCTATATGGATCAATGAAGAATGATAAGAAACGCAACCTAAAAAATAAAAACAGTGATGCACATTAGATATAACATAACAGAAACCGAATGCAACAATAGCACGGACAAAAACAGTAATAAATCTATCATTTTCCAAATCGTTTTAATATAACTAAACGAAACACATAACTAAGAATGAAGTCTAGAATGTTGGAGAGTTTAGATAGAAGGGATGAGAGAAGAAGGGGAGGGGCGTTGAAGTTGGAATACTCATAGTTTCGACTTGGTTAATTCATTCATTTTCACAAGAAGTTGCTCATACAACTCTTTTGTTTCTCTATGTTGTTGCTCCAAATTCTTAATAACCTCTTGTTGAGCATTGACTTGCTACAAGACTTGTTGTAGTTTGTTGTTTTGTTGCATCCACCCTTTTCACGTGCTTCTCAATTTCAGAATTGAAGAATTGAAAGTTAGTAGATGGGCTATTATTAATATGTGTCTATCAAGGAAGATATCCAACTTCTTTCTTGCAAATTTTTTTTGTCGTCATTGATGTAGTGGCCTGTGATTGTTTCACTTTTTCCAGAAAAAGTAGAACAAATAATATGGTTTTTCACCTTAGAATCAAACTAATAAAAGAAGAATATATTTGTCTATCATAATCATTTTGCTAACCAGTGTCTCTTTAGCCTTGCAATTAACCAAGTCTTTTCTCTTCTTAGAATGCCGACTAAGTTCAAACAATTCTATTTCCGTGAGTGTAACTCCTTTCTTTCTTTCTGCTGCATTTTTAAAATACAGTAATCAATCTAAATGCTCCAAGATAGATGTATAAAACACATATTAAGAACGTACTTACCTTTTCCTCAACAATTCTTGCAAGGATTTAGTTGCAACAGTAGTATGAATGCCATTCTCTGCAAGATTTTTTTGTTCCTCTCACTAACTTCCTGCAATATGTAAAAAAAATTTTGGGAATAAATCAATACATCATAACTGAAGTTTTAAGACGAAACTTCGCAATGTAATCAAACCACCTGAAACTTTGCAATTGAGATGTAATCGCAAAGCCATATCCAATTATTCTTTTTAACATGTTCAGGTAAATGCTCCATTGCTTCTTCCTTGGTACTATACCTCATAAAAAATTTGTTAGCCTATACCAGTGATTCCAATATTGTGAATTCATCTACATATTCACAACAGCCTTCGAGAATAGTCCTTTATCATTTTCATAGTTATCCTACAATTGTAATACAAAATTTATGTAAATATCTATCTCTTTCTATCTTAGCAAATGTAATAACTAAACAAAAATCATCGATAAACAGCTAATGCACAAAATCATTTAGTGATATAGTTCTTATACTTCTTAGTTATAGCAAGTAGTGATTTAATGATAAGAATTGTAACCATTACATACCACGAACAATCTTCAAGAACAGCTTGTACACTTAATCAGAACAAAAAAAAATTTCACTAAACACAAAATTTTTTCAATTAATCTAAAAAAAAAGAAGGTTAAAACTAATTATTTCAAGAAAAAAGAAAGATATGTTCAACTAATCAAGAAAAAGGGAAAATATGAAAGACTGGGAGATAAAGCTAGATACATGGAAAAAATGGGTAGAAAAATGAGCAGCTATTCCATGAAATTTTTTTTAAAAAGAAAAATAGGGGTAGAGAGTTCAGAGTTAGGGAGAGGTAGATATGGAAAGGAGGGAAAAAACTATTCCAGGAAAAAGTAAGAGAGGGAGAGATATTCGGAGAGAGAGATAGAGAAACAAAGACGAGGGGAACAACAATTCCAAGAAAATAAAAATTGGAAAGGAAGAAAGATAGAGAAAGAGAGTAGGAAAGTAGATATTCTAGAGAAAAAAAGGTGTGATCACTCTAAAATATTAGAATTATATGTTCCAAAAATTTGAAATTTATGGCCTTATTTTGGAACATTTTCAAGGTTTAAGTAATGTTTTTCCTTGTTGTTGCTTTTATGTTCTAGAATGTGTTAGTTTGTGTTAATTTGATCTTTTAATTTTATTTTACGTTTTTTTAAATTAATAGAGTGTGTTAATTTAGATTGTCAAAACGAGTGACAGTCAGACAAAAAATGAGTCTAATCAAGTCATAAGTATTTGTAACCATGACTACCAAGCTTTTGACGCTACAGGAATCCTAACCATGCTCCACAACCGCGGTTATGAAAGGCGACAATTTGATGATGACAACGAAGAAGGAAAATTCAAAATCATGTTGTTGAAGAGAGGTCAACTAAGTACTTGACATTGTGGAGATGAAATTGAAGAAAGGAATCTCACATCGCGGTGCCAAAGCCGAGTAATTCCACGTTCAACACCGTGGTTTGGCAACGCGGTCTGAGATGTTTTTGGGAAAAAAGTCTAGATGGGGAAAAATTGTTCCTGCAGCCATTTCTTCAACCTCTAGCACTATAAATACACCTTTTAAACTTCTTTGGAGAGGGACCAACCTTGTAAAAGTAACATAGACCAGTGCAGATTCTCCTCTTCTTCCTTTCTTGGGAAGGATTTCCTTAGGCATCTAATATGTAGTTTAGTAGAAGTTCCTTGAAAAATCTTAGTGTATGATTTCTAATTATGTTTATGCCATTTATGTTTATGTTAATTTAGTTTAATTTCTTTCCTTTACTTGCTTTCTTAATTTGGTTGGAAGATTAGTTTATGATTTTCTTTATGCTTTCTTAGTAGTAATTTGTAGTTAGGGTATTAAATTCCTTCTTAAAATGTTTTCTTTTTACATGCTTTCTTTAGTTTCTTTCTCTAAAATGTTTCCCTTAGTGTTCATGTTTATTTTTTACACACTAGTTAGCATGGGTTAAGGTTCGATGATGCAAATTTCCCATAGGTCCTGATTGACTGGTGGGTTTGATGGTGAAATGGTAGATAATTGGGTATCAAAAAATGGTTTGGGTGCATGGTGAGAGGAAATTGTCCTTTCTTAATCATGTTAGTGATTTAATTAACACAGCAATGAGCGTTGAATGTTAAAACCTAGACAGGTTTACCACTTGATTAGGATGGTTAGTAAAGTCGGGGTAAGATGCTAGCTTTTCTAGTTAGTTCTTTGAACTCCATGATTTATTATAGTAGACCCATAAGTCGGACCAAGGAATTGGTTTATAGTTGGGAGGGAATTCATAGTAAGACCCGTACAGCCATTTGAGCAAATCAGTTAATTAAACTCTGAAAACTAGCAAGTCGAACACTAACCCATTTTAAGTCACTTTCTTTGTTTCTTTAGCTTTAGTTTTAGTAAAACCTTTTCTTAAACCAAACTCTTCAAATAATAATCTAACCAAATAATAGGTAATTACCGACCAATCCTTGTGGGTTTGATCCCTACTTTCACTTGCTACTATTTGAACACATATACTTGTAGTGCACTATCTAGTTAATAGTAGGATGTAGGTGTTTATAGACACAGAACTAGATGTGATTACGCATCAAGTTTTTGACGCCATTATCGGGGATCAGTTTTTGTAAAATCGATAAAATTTGGTTTGGATACTAGATTGAAATCCTTTATTTTCTTGTTTTGTTGTCTCACTTATTTGAAAAACCAAGAAAAAAAAATTCATATTTTACTTGTGTTCTTATTTTGAAAAATCCAAAAAAAAAAAATTCTTTGTTATG
Organism: Cinchona pubescens; assembly: GCA_025175665.1. Lineage (NCBI taxonomy): Eukaryota > Viridiplantae > Streptophyta > Magnoliopsida > Gentianales > Rubiaceae > Cinchona > Cinchona pubescens. Next base: position 215,434 of record JANKKI010000357.1, read on the forward strand.
GATAGTTTAGACTAACTAGTAGTCTAAGCTTTCTTACTTTTTTGTTCGTGTGTTTCAGTTATTTTTTCTTGTTTTTGGTTTGTTTTGGTTGTTTATTCAAGAACACGCAATGAGCTAATTGGAATGATTCATAGCAAGGAGATTATCATTTTTATGGTATTGGAGGTATGACCAATGAGCATGATTCTTGTTATAATTATTCCCCATACCCCTTATATTATCAAATGAGATGGTCTAGGCATTCATATCCCTATGAGAGCTACCAAAAAAATCTCTAGTCTTTCCCTCCACCATTAGAGCCTTCATACAAACCAATAGAACTCATTTCCTTCACCAACCTATTCAATAAATTGATGAGGCAAGATCGATGGACTTGTGGATGACACTTCTAGAATCCTAAGAAGAATGATGATCGAAGCACCACAAAGAAAAAAATGTTTTTGAAGAAACCTGTTACCAAGAACGTCTTCAATTTGAAGGCATAGCAATAGGATCACTCAACACTTATGTGGAGGGATCACCAAAACAACTTGTGTATGAGTGTAAGTTTGTGCTGGTTACAACGAGGTTCTATTTAGAGTGTTTATGTAAAATGATGTGGCCCAAGAAGTGGATGAAGAAGGTTACATCCTAGAAGGGACAAGGGAAGTGCCAACCAACAATACCAAAGTTTAACAAATCGTTGGGGACATTGGAGGAATTAAGCAATGGGGCAAGTTCAACAAGGAGTAAGATATTATTGGGAAGCCTCCTTGGTGTTATTAAGGAAGTATATCTTTTCATTTTGTTGATCAATTCTTTATTTTATTTTACATGCTTTGGTTTAAGAATGTGGTAGGTAATAAAGGCTTGTAGCCTTGTGCTTAGTTTAGTTTATATTTTGTTCAATGGTAAATGATTTTGACATGTTTGGAGAAGCAAATTTGGTTATTGATGACAAATGTTGATGGCAATATAGGACTTTTTTTGAATTGTGATTGATATATATGCTTTATGGAATGACCTTGGGCTTGGTTTTTATCATTTGCTTGTGGATATTAAGTTGAGGATACACTTAATTTGCCAAGTCTTTTGAGATTATTTTGAGTAAATCAAGTGAAATGCTTGGTGTGTATTGGGAGTAATCGTTATTGTTGAATGTTTTTTTGAAGCCAATTATGTGTGAAACTAAGTTTGAGAGATGAGTTGGGCATATATTATTATATATTTTTCTTGTACTTTTAATTGTTTCGATCTCATGAAGTCCAAATGACCCCTTTAGTGTTACTTTGATTCGTTGAAAAAGGCAAATCAATTTCTAAGACTCATGAGCCTAATTGATTTGCATTTTTATGATCTAATTGAAATTTCTCATTGCTTAGTTCTAATTAGTGTCGTGCTTCATGTTGATGAATTCCGCGATTCATGGTAGAATGATGGCGTTTGAGTTCAACTTGTGCTTAATTGATCACATTTGAATTCACATGGTTATCATATTGACCATCATTTGCATGAGTTTTTTGATGTCCAAGTGTAGTCAAATGTATTTTCAGAACTTCATGTTTAGCTAGTTCTGCATTTTTATACTTTCTGGTATTATTTTTACTTATTGTGATAATGGTGAGTGGTAGGCTGAGTTATACTCATCATTCGAATAAATTAAAAAGTGTGGTGGTGCCTACTATCTTATTCATTGGGAATGGTGCTATTTTTGTTCTTTGTGAAAGTTGAAATTGGGTATTGAACATATGATACACTTCATGTGGAAAAAGAGATTTAACCCTTGAAACTTAACAATTTTTTCAACTACTTCATAAAATGGTATTCTTGACTAGTTTTGACCTCAACTTTGCTTTTTTTTTTTTTTTTAAGTGTTTGTCCAATGCGAAGTTAAATTGATTATTGATATGGTGTAAACCTTTCAAGGTTTTTCAAAATCGGTTTTAATTAAGGTATGGAAAGAAATGAATTCAACATGATATGATCATGTCGCATGGATTTGTATTTTCAAATATTTTGTGGATTTGTCAAGGTTTGGCTTAGTGCATTGATTGAGGTAGTATGAGTCCTCATTTTTAGCCCAAGAGCTAGATTTGAAAATAATCTAGGCAAATTCTTGGATTGTTTAAGCCAAAAATCCCACCTTATACTAAATTTATTCCTAGTGCCCCATTGAGACTTATAGGCTAATTTATTTGCCAACCACATAAATTAGCCATTCCATTGTATTTGTTCAACCCCTCTTAATCCCATCACTTTAGTCATTGTATAATTATCCTAGTTCTAAAATGTAATAGTAAAAGCTTCTATGATGGTTTGAAGGAAATTTTTGTGTAATTGTTTTGGGGATTAAAGTTAAGATGCTCAATGTGAATTATATTCCCCTTGTTGTAATTATTTCAAAAATGTCCTTAAAATTTTTTACAATTTTAGAATTTTTTTCAGAAAAAATGAAAAAGAAAACAAAAAAAAAAAACAAAAGTAAAACAAAGAAAAGAAAATGAAAAGTGTTAAGATCTTTCATTTGATAAAAAAGGTTCATTTTATCTTCGAAAGTTAATTAGTTAGAAACAATGTTTTGTCTTTCAAGTGTTGGTTGGTAAGTCGTGCTGGTTTTGGGACTTGCATATATAGAATAGTAGTCTAAAAGTTTGTATTGAAATGACTAAGATAATTCGAGTCACATATATCCATATTTTTCCTTCCCTATTACCTTAGCCTACATTACAAATTTGAAAAAATTATAAATGATCCTTAATCTGGCTAATAGATATTAGAGAGTCGGGGATGAAGCATTGCTATGGTTGATGCTCTTTGTTAAACCTAGTGGTGCCAAAAATATCCTTCTGTGTTCATTGGCAATAATTTATGCCTCTGAAAATAAGTCTTAATGATCTTTCTGTACTTGAAGCAAATTTTTGAAGAATTTGCTTGTTTGCTCTAAATCAACTTCGGCATTTCATGAACACTTCATTAGTCAAAATAATGTTTGAAACCGAAAATAGTGTGCACTTTTACACATGTATTTGTGGATGAAAATATTGAGTCTGTTGAGATAAAATGAGTATCTCACTTGTGTATAAGTAGACTAGAGTTCAACATTGCAAATAACTTCTTGGTCGTGTTATGTGTTAGTTATTCTTGTTGTTCTTTTTTTTCATTATTTTTGCTTGGGAAAAGCAAAATCTTAAGTTTGGGGGTGTGATAACTCTAGAAAACTAGGATTATATGGACCATAAATTTGAGTATCTTGGCCTTAGTTTCGAACATTTTTAACATTTTTAAGTTGTAGGATATGTTAGTTTGTGTTAATTTAGTGTTTTCAATGTTATTTAGTATTTTTTTGGTTATAATTAATAGAGTGTGTTTATGTGTAGGGTTTGGTCGGTGAAAACGACATAACAATCGGATGAAAAATGAGACAAATCAAGCCATAAGTGTTTGTTATTGTGGTTACGAAATTGGTGACCGCGGGCTTGATCACCAAGCTTTCGGAGCTACTGGAATCCTAACCATGCTCCACAATTGCTATTACAAAAGTCAGCATAGTGGTGATGAAAATGAACAAGGAAATTCATAATTGCAGTGTTGAAGGAAGGTCAAACTAAGTACTTGACACCACGGTGATGAAACTTAGGACGGGAGTCTCGACACCGCGGTGCCAATCCGAGTAATTCCGCATTTGACATTGAGGTTGGCAATGCAATCCAATCTGTTTTAGGGGCAAAAAATCCAGATCGGGGTAAATTGTTCCTGCAGCCATTTCTTCTAACTCTGTCATTTATAAATACACTCTTTAAACCTCTTTGGAGAGGGACGAACCTTGTAGAAGTAGTATAGGCTATTGTAGTTTCTCCTTTTCTTCCGCCTTACTTGGGAAAGATTTTCTTAGGTAGATGTAGTTTAGTTTTAGTTTCTTGAAGACTCCTAGTGTAGGATTTCTAATTTACGTTTATGCCATTTATATTTATGTTAATTTAGTTATTAATTTCTTTTCTTTACTTGCTTTCCATTAGCTTATGGTTTTATTTAAATATGCTGTCATAGTAGTAATTTGTAGTTAGGGAATTAAATGCCTTCTTAAAATACTTTCCTTTTACGGACTTTCTTTAATTGCTTTCTTTAAAATGCTTCCATTAGTGTTAATGCTTATTTTTTATGCACTAGTTAGCATGGGCTAAGGTTCGATGATGACAATTTCCCATGGGTCTTAATTGATTGGTGGGTTGGATGGTAAAATGATAGATAAATTGGCTAGTAGTAAATGGTTTGGTTGCTTAGTGAGAGGAAATGAACATTTCATGAACCATGTTAGTGGGGTTAACACAACATACGAGTGTTACGTGTTAATACCTTGACATGTTTACTACTTGATTAGGACGGTTAGTAGTTGGGTCAATGTGATAGCTTTTCTAGTTAGCTCCTTGAACTGCATGAGTTTATTAGACTAGATCCATGAATCAGGCCAAGGGATTGGTCCATAGTTGTTGGTAAAAGGGAATCCCTAGTTAGAATCGTAGTGCTATTGAGCAAATCAATTGATAAAAACCAGAATTCATAGCAAGCATAGCCTATAGTAGCTAAGTCACAAAACAATATCAGAAAACTAATTTCACGCTTAAATTTAAAGCATCCAAGCAAAATTCAAATTAAGATGAAACACATACCAGAGCAATTGAACAACAAATCAAGGGAAGAAACAGTTGTACACTCAACCATCGTGTGTTTATAAAATTAATTGACAACATTCAAAGAAAAAGCCTTCAGATGGCTTCAGTTAATATACCTGCATAATTATAAGATGCCAAGGGTTGTAACAGCCATAAATTAGTAAGAGGAGATTCAATGTCGGTAATGTGTGGGATGAGAAAAAGGGGTGTGACTCAACCCATACATCACACTTAACACATCATTCCCATGTATAATGAACAAGACAGTTTTTGGGACCAAGGATCTGATATGTTCTTATTGTCATCTGCATTTTTTTGTGGGAATTTCACTAGAAGTTATAATGAAATTCTACAATTGAGCAAAAAGGCAATGAAAAACCGAGAAAAGAAACATAGAGGTTGTGTTTTTCAGGGCTGTTGGTTTGTCTTAGTTTGAAAACATTATTTGATTATTCCTCCCATTTCAAACCAAGAAAACCTTCATGAATAAACTCAAAAAATAAATGAAAGAGATAAAATTCAAATTAAAGAAAGTAAACTTCTGTATCCTAAAAACCAAACTGAAAACTAAAAGCTATTACCCCAAAACACGACAAACAAGCCAAAAAACTACTTAAAAATTCCAACATTTTAACAAAAATTTCAACGGTAAATAGAAGCATAAAGTTATAAAGCACAATTGATGGCTCTCCCTTCTCTCCTAGATTCTTCTTCATCGTTCTAACTTTTCCAGAAACCCTAATCATGGCTTTCTTTCAATCTTTAACTGAAGGTAAATCCTTCTCACTGTTTGATCTTTTGCGTCAGTTGTCTCTCCCATCGAAGATAATATTCCACTACTTCCTCCTTCTATCAAAAGACAACCTTCATGACACTTAGATACAATCATGTTCTAATTCAATAGATCACGATCAAAGACACATCTAGATGTGTATAATGGAGTCCAAAGACCATTTTAAGGTTCAAAATGTCATCTTAAATTGGACACTAGATTTCTCACTTGACATTAATAGCTAATTGTACCAGTTTGGATATAAATTGAGGGTTTACCCTTCCATTTATTCCATAAAGCTACGTTGTTCTCGATTGGTAGGTCAGTTGGCAATCCATTGAAGTTTTATTCATCAACTACCACCAGTTCTAGGCCAGCAAAAGCCCGAATATGTGTGGAGCTTGATCTTAAAAAGCTAAGGCTTGGCCAGGTGGAATATGTTAGTAATAGTGAGAAAGGTAAATGGTAGTCAATTGAGTATGACAATGTTCCGGAGTTTTTCCCTCACTGTCATAAGGTACGTCATTCTAATGTGGTTTGTGTTATTAAAAATCCAGAATGGAATAACCCACAGCGCAAGCAAAAACATTCATGCCGCAAAGGAAACTACTTAAAACCCTAGCAATAGTATTGAATCCATGAAGAAGGTTCCAAGTGCTGAGCAGAAAAATACTAAACCTAAGGTGGATTCCATTCGTAACAACCCTCAAAAAATGTTCAATGGGTTCTTAAGATTGATCCTCAATCCCATGGAAACGATCATACATTGATTCTGCCAGGTGCGACGCATAACCCTAGCTTCTCCAAGTTGAATTCTTCTTATAAAGATTACCTCCTAACATATGTTCAGAATCCTCTACAATCTTCTCCTAGTGTGGAACAGGTCAAGGGGTCACGTGTTGAGGAAGGGAATGTTATGATCTCTCTTCAAGCTGAGTAGCACTCCTTAACGGCTTCCTTCAATGTTAATCATGAAGGAGTGTTTCATCAAGACCCTGCTGCTTCAGAGAGCCCCCCTATCTGAATCTATCTAATGGATAATTCGAAACAAAGGGAAATTCAAGCAATTTTCTATTCCTTTCTAGAGGTGTCACCTTCCAAGTCTTCCGAGTTTGGGTCGACACCACTTTCGGTTCTACCATTACATGTTCCTAAGACAAATATGTTTTTGATCACCTTCTTGATGACCATCATGTCAAATTTCGAAGAACAAGAAGAAAGTGGTGATTAAAGAAAAAGATGTTATTGATTCTCTATCGGATTCAGATATGGTGGATAAGGTTCAATTTTCTCGTGCAATTTTGATGGATATGCTTTGAAATTTTGTAGAATCCTTTAAAGGTAAGGCTATTCCCTATCACTCAGATCAACCTGATGCTTCTCCAACGAACAAGAAAATTAGAAGGCCCAAACATCATACATTGACACAAATAGTGGTAACCCAAAGCTCATCATGTATCCCCTCAATAGTTCCTGTCTAGCTGATTTTTAATGTTAAGTTCAATAATTTGGAATATCCATGGGATTTCAGGTAAATCTACACTTCGGTGGTTGAAAAAACTTATTAAGCTTCATCACATTTCTTTTCTAGTTGTTTCTAAACCAATGAAGGATTCATCTAGTTTAGAAGAATTTCATATCCGCTTAGGGTTTCATCTTTGTTTGCTCAATTGAAAGAATAAGTTATTACGGAACAAATATTTTTCTATGAATGCCTTGTTGAATAATGATCAGTTTATTCCTATTCAAATTAAAAATACTTCCTGTGAAGGCTTGGTTTTAGCCTCTTTTGGGTACACAAAGTCAATTCGGGCAGAATGGGGAGTATTGTGGGATGATCTGTGCAATTTATCTTCCTCAGTCAGCTTATCTTGGCTTATTGGGGGATTTTAATGTTATATTATCCTTGGTGGAGTATTCTGGTAGAGCGGCTTAGCACATTGGGGCGATAACGGATTTTAATTAAAGCAATGGATATTTGTGGCTTGTTGCACTAGCCTTTCATGAGAAGCAACTTCATGTGGGCTGGCTCTCGTAAAAGTGGCCCTATTTGGAAGTGATTGGATAGGGTGCCAGTTAACTTTGCTTTGTTGAATCGGTTTCAAAACTCCCGTGTGATACATTTGAATAGATATGGGTTGAACCTTGGTTGAATCGGATGCAAACTCCTGTGTGATGCATTTGAATAGATCTGGGTCGGACCATTCACCTTTATTAGTTGAATTCCACACTTCTGCTAGTGGGGGACCAAAAATTTCTTATTTTCAGCATGTGTGGATCGACCACCCTTCTTTCATGGAGATGGTTTTGTCAGATTGGTCACGGCCTGCTCAGGGTTTTGGTATGGCTGCCTTTTCTTGGAAGCTTAAGCAGCTTAAACACACTATCTGCACTTGAAATAAAGATGTATTTGGCAATATTTTTTATGTGGTTAAGGTTGCAAAAGACAAGACAATGCCCCACTAGCTGAAATAGGCGTAAGAAAGCTACCTGAAAAAAGGCAAAGGGTGCACCTTGGATTGAACTCAACGAATTACGTTTTGCCAAAGATATTTTTTCATAAAGATTCTCCATTGGTAATTCAAATAGAAAGAATCTAAATAAAGGCCCATACGCGGGAAGGGGGCCCCAATATTTCTTCATTCATGGGAGAGACTAGCCTCATTACTTCCCACTGGGTGAGAGGTGCACCTAACCCACGTACCCACTCATCAATCACGGTGTTCAGCTGACTTGCACTGATAGACCCCTATTGTATTGGAATTAGGTGCCCATCTTTTTACTGTTGTCAATTAATCTCTTCAATGTTCGATCCTACTCTATGTTAGAACATTTCTGTGAATGCTATTCTAATTTAAGTGGTCTTATTTTGTGTCCCGTGCTAGGAAGCATTTCTCATCTTTTCATTCCAAATTCAAGAATACGACCAATACAATTGATTGGTCTCTGCGTCTCTCTAATTACTTTTTTGTATCCCCCTCAGAATTCTATGGATACAATTCGATCCTTCTACGGCCAAATCTCAATTTGTGCAAAGCCTTCGATGGCTTTCTGATGATGAAAACATAAATTTTTATTTTCATATAGATAGTATCTCTTTATTCTTCATGATATTGACCATATTTCTGATCACTATTTCCATTTTAGTCGGTTGGTCTGGTATGAGAAGTTATGGGAAAGAGTATATGACAGCATCTCTAATTTATGAATTTCTAATGATTTCTATGTTCTGCATGCTAAGCATCTTCTATTGACTAGGATGCATCCATAATATAAGGTATTACTTTCACACCTGTCTCTCTCTCTATCTATAGATAGAGAGATCCACTACGTGAGAAACCCGACCATACATTACATGTGCTCTACAGGCCGCACTCTATCTTTTTTCCCAACAAGCCCATTTTTCTTTTGATATGGAAGACGGGCCTTACATTTGGTTCGAAAGGCACGGTTTTCAATATCTCTCCAAATAGGGCCCCACTAGTCCAACTAACTAGTGAGAGGTTTTTTCGGGCAGGAAGCATGCCAGGCCCTACGGGTGGGCATCTCCCGCAACGCAAGCACCATTGTTCGCCACGACCCAAGAACAAAAAGATTGGAGAGTCCAGCCTTAAAATACATGCATAGATAGTGGACTAATTGTCAAGGCCGATGACGTAAGCTGGGGACGGAGCCGTATGAGGTGAAAGTCTCACGTACGGTTCTCTGAGAATGGACTGGCTACCTGTTGGAGGTTCAACCAATCACCACTGGTCAACTCCGCTTTTGGGCCGTCCCTTACTCTACCATTATTATAGGGGTATGGGATTCGAGACAAAGAAAGATCAAGGAAACATATCAATTTTTCATTTATACTTTACTTGGATATTTTTTATGCTATTAGATGTGTATAAGAGACTTCTCCAAACAGGAATAACCGATTTACAAATTTCACTTACCACAAAATTTAGTGAGCGGCGCCAAATCTTTCTATGGATTGCTTCTTTCACTGTCAAAGTATGGCCTATTGTAAAGTTCATATAGGTTAGAGGAAGCTCATGTAGAGGCACCTATGGCAGGGGCAAGAATTCCTTTAAAATTGGGAACCTATGGGTATTTAAGATTTTCAATACCCATGTTTCCCGAAAAGACACTTTGTTCCACTCCTTTCATTTATACTTCAAACGTGATTGCTATAATATATACTTCCTTGACCACTTTAAGACACATTTATCTTGTGAAGATCATGGCTTACTCCTTAGTAGCTCATATGAATCTGGTGACTATTGGTATGTTTATTCGGGCGGCGGCCGTTAGGTCACCTATTTTGAGTTATGGACACACAAGGCCAAAACATGTGTGCCCGGGCATGCGACCCATCAACCTACTAGCAATGGGGATGAAAACATAGCATGTCGCAATAAAAATCTGATTCGAGGTGTCAGCAAAACACTGCCATCTGCTCCAAAAACAAAAACCCCTTGGCACCTTGGGACAGGAGAAGGAGACGGCCCTACCACAGGCAACAAACAGCAGCACCGGCTCTACAAAGTCAGAATTGAATCTTTCTGTTTGCTTTCCCAATTCATTCGTGAATAAGAATTCAAGGGAGTGAAGCGAGTGTTTCAAGCTGCTTTACCCACTTCTTATTATGGCGGCAATATTTTCTTGGCAGAAATGAAAGAAAAGCGAGATGAACATGCTATTTTCAAGTTGATTGATAGATATCCTGATCTGTTTTGATACATCGAAAGATTTAGAGAGGGAATCTATCAAGAATAGGGGGAAATCTCCTATTTCTATCTATTCTTGAGACAACTATATATCTATTCTTGATCCATCAGAAAGAAATTGATATGTATCTAATGGAGTCTACATCGTACATAGAGCGCCCGAGTGTTTTTTAGGCCTGCTCAGTTATCTTATCCATCGGTCCAATGCACTAGGCTCAGCTCATGGAGGGAAAAGCTAAAATGTAGTTTGTCTTGTTCACCGCCTGATGCATTTGCTTCTCTCTCCGGTATCGTCCCACACAGAAAGAAAGAGGGCGGAGCCCCTGCCCGACCTGTAGGTTCGCTAACGTAAAGCCAGGAGTTGAGTCTGAACTGGCAAACCGAAGTCACTTTCGAAACCATACTTCCTACAGCTAACATGTGTCTAGTCCCGCGAGAACGCAGAGTGTAAAGGAAAGTGAGCTATTATACCGAATTTCCCCACTGGCCACATCGGGACCAAGTAGTAAGGCCATGATCTGCAGGGGAAAATAAAACTCATTCTTCCATTAGGGATAGGTGCACGAATGACAACTCCAAACGTCACACATCCGTGGCCTACCTCTCGTTTAGGTAACACAAGCGAGATCCAGCTGAGATAAAGGAACTTCGTGTCGCAGCTCTTCCACTCCGTTGTGGTCTCATGAACTGAACTTCGTTGCCTTCCAGCCTGCGAAGCAAATAGGAGCTGTGCCGTGGGTCAGTTTCGAGGCAGGGAGCCGAAGAGAGACCAGAAGAATGATTCATTTGGATCGACGAGCTTTTTCAACCCAAAAACTAAGAATCAACGTGGAATGTTTGTCTATTCGTGAATATCTATTCTACCTGTTCTAGGGGATCTCTTTATACATATACAAGTTTTTTATGGCATGATATGATCGCCTAGCCGTAGTCGCATATCAGCTGCGCTCAATATGCGGCATGGCAGTTTTGTTGGATCAGACCTTGCGAAAAGGACTCTCAGCCTTCAAGAAAGCAAGCGCAAGAGAAGCAGAGCTGTCTATGAAGCTACCGCTTCCCTTGACCGACTAAAATACAATAGTCGCGACCTGCTTTGATTCAAAAGAAAGGTGAAGGGTTGGGCAACAAGCAAATGGCTTTCTATCATAGTTGAAAGAGAGGATTCCAAACCTTAACTAATTAGGTACCAAAGCCACTTTCGACACAATAACAGCATTTATTGTGCCTAAATTTGGACAGCTATTCATGATGGCAACTGTTGTTACAAATCCTTAAATGAGTGATAAAGAAAATGTTGCCACAAATATTAAGCATTTTAGTGACAAGGTAATCATTCAAATGAACATTAACTTCTAGTTTGGCATATGTTCTGTGACAACAAGTGGGTTGTCGTAGAAACCTTCCCTTTTGTGACGACATTTTTCTTGATATTACTAATACCCTTTTCATAAGTGATGGTGGTGTACCTAGTCACAAAAGTTTACAACAACGAAATATGTAGTCAAGTAAAAGAAAAATAGTGACAAGTTTTAATTTGTCACAGAAATTTTTGTCACTGTAAGCCGATTTTGTTGTAGTGAATATTGAAGTAGATTCCATCTTAAACGTCACGTGTAGGCATGATGATCAAGATTAAAATCTTATCTAGCTTACATTAATTGATGTCATTTATTCTATAATTGTTAAATCACACTATAAGATATACAAATGAAATCAAAGGTTAGTTCTACTCCCATCTCATTTCCTAATTCCTAGTCCATGTGGGATGTGTCTAGCTAGCATTTAGGGCTTCTATGTTCACAGCTAAGACCGCGGTTAACGGGCGATGAAAAATGGTGAATCCTGGTATGGTAATACAACATTGATATGGGACCACATGGTAAGAGATGGAACCTCAAACCAATAGATTTTATTATGGGAAGATCCTAGCAAGTGGCATACCAAGTGGTGTCTCCAAATCAATGAGATTTCACTATTTAAAGTAGCCAGCATAAAAATAAAATAAATTGGTGGGCCATTATTTAAAATGTTAGAATTTTATTGGTTTGGGAATACTACTTGGCATTACTTGGTAGGAACTTCATATAATAAAGTTGACCCCAAAGATGGCAAATTGGTAATACGGTGTTTATGCGGGGACCACATGATAAGAGGTGGAGAAATTCTTATATGAATTGGATCGATATCATAGTGCCATGTATCTTTTAGTCAATGTTATTCCACATCAATCAATTGAGTGATATGAGATAATATTTGTTGATGTGGATTAATATGGACCAAAGAGTCCGTAATATATTCGACACATGTAACCTCCTTACAATATTGAATGTGGGTCCACTTCATTAGAGGAAAATATGATTTTTATTGATAAAAAAATACTCATTTTTTCTAGTTAAAAATAAGTGGGTCCTACCTGAGGGGGCATGGTTTCGTCCGTTAGTATCAAACTTGTAACTATAGAACAACCAAACTACCTCCCATTTTTTATCACGTCCCACATACTAAACTCTTCTTTTCTTTTTACTCAATTTCTCTTCTCTCCTCCCTCTCCACAAATCTGTCATTCTGTCCCATTTTAGTTTTCTCCATTCCTTTACTTTATACTTTTATACATTCTAAAATTAAGTTAATCCTATTACTCAAATTAAGTTTAGCCAATTAATTCTAATTGTTCAAAAATAGAGCACTCTGTTCTTTCTAATTTATTATCTTCAATTTCAGGTGATTAATGCTATTATTATTTATTTTGGATACATTTCATGGGATGGGCTTTTCTTAATTTTTGGTGTCATAGTGTATAAGAGGTAAAATTATAGATTTTTTTTTTTTGTGACGAGTGTATTTTGGACAGTATAAAAATAATACAGGTGCTAGTAAGAGATGAGGAAATTAAGGAAAGATGGGAGAGATACTTCCATCAACTATCCAATGAAGGCAATGGAGACGATATCATTCTAGGAGAGTTAGCTAAGTCTGAGGAGTATAGAAATGTAATGTATTATCGAAGGATCTAGGAATCAGGGGTGGATGAGGCTTTGAAGAAGACGAAGAAAGAAAAAGCAGTTGGCCCCGATGATATCCCTACCGAGGTATGGAAATGCTTAGGAAACAAGGGCATAATTTGTCTTACCAATCTTTTCAATAAAATATTGATGAATAGAAAGATACCTGACTAGTAGAAGAAAAATACTCTCATACCCATATTCAAAAATAAAAGGGATTTACAAAATTTTGCGAATTACAAAGGTATTAAGTTAATGAGCCGTATGATGAAACTTTCGGAGAGGGTGATACAAAGAAGGTTAATAAATGAGACTAAGGTGTCAATAATTATTTGGTTTTATGCTAGGGAGATCGACTATTGAAGCTTCATACATATCTTAAGGAGACTTACCGAGAAATACCGAGATAAAGAAAAGGATTTACGTATGATTTTTATTGATCTTGAAAAGGCATACGACAGAGTCCCTAGAGAAGTTATATGGAGAGTTTTAGAAAAAAGAGGAGTTACAGTAGCATATATAGAATCAATAAAGGAGATGTATAAGGATGTGGTTACAAGTGTGAGCACACCAGGAGGGTTGACACGAGAGCTCCCTATAAATATAGATGTATACCAAGGTTCAGCTCTAATTCCTTATCTATTTCTGTTGGTCATAGATGAACTTACAGGGCACATATAGGAGGAAATACTATGCTGTATATTAATTGCAAATGGCATTGTGTTAGTAGATGAAACAAAAGATAGGGTCAATGCTAAACTTGAGGTTTGGAGAGAGACATTTGACACAAAAGAGTGTAAAATTAGCAGATCAAAAATAGAATATATGGAATTTAAGTTTAGCAAGGATGCATGTAGGCATAGAATAGGGGTTGGCATGAAGTATCGGAGATCAAGAGATACCCATAAGTGAAAATTTTAAATATTTAGGATCAGTTATTCAAAGTAATGGAGGTATAGATAGAGATGTTACATATAGGATGCAAGGGAGATGGACTAAATGGGGAATGGCGTTGGAAATATTATGTGACTGTAAAATTACTTTACAACTTAAGGGTAAATTTTATAGAACGGCAATTAGGCCAGCGATGCTCTGTTGGTCTGAGTGTTGGGCAATGAATCACACACATGAGCAAAAAATGAGAGTAGCAAAAATGCAAATGTTAAGATGGATGTGTGGGTACATTAGGATGGACAAGATACGGAATGAGCATATTCGTGTGAAGATTGGAGTGGCATCTATTGATGAGAAGATGAGAGAAACACACTTAAGGTGGTTAGGACATGTGTTAAGACGATCAGTAGAAGCACCTGTCAGGCGAGCAGATTTTAGAGAGAGTAGTCAACATAAGCGAGGTAGAGGAAGACCAAAAAAGACTTGGTTGTGTAACTTGTAGGAAAGATATAGCCCATCTAGGAATTGAGGAGGATATGGTCTAAGATAGAGCGCAATGGTGTAGTAGGATTCATGCAGCCGACCCTACTTAGTGGAATTAAGGCTTGGTTTGTTTGTTTTCTTTGAGTGCATTTTTGACACTTTCTTGAAGGGAAAAAAACCAAAAACAATGAATAACAGAAGCCAATAACTATAGTATCTGATACGAGATCAGGAGGACGTATGGCAATAACTATGGAGGTTACAAACTCGGCACTTTTCACCATGGAAGCCCAGAAGCCTCCCATTGTATCGGAGACTTACATCACTATTCTAAGCAAAAGCTGCTCCAAAAACTTGAAATCAATAATGAGGCGAATAAACTCTTAGGTTGATTCAATGAGAACTTCTTCCCCTACCCATCTCAAGTCCACACGAGTTCTCTCCAATGACCAATCCTCTTGGATTGTTAGTTTCCACCTTACTTTCCTGCTTTCTTGTTCGCATGTTTTTTCATTTCTCGTATGGTCACATCCACAGCTTTAATATATTGTTGCTTCCAATGTTCGATGTTAGTTCATATGTGATGTTATGAATAGTGTAGTAGTTGAAAATTAAAGACATTGTTTATAATTTTTACTAGAGTTTTTATTTTATGGGATAAATGTCTACAAATTATGAGGTAGGGTTAATTTAAAATTTAAGAATGAGATAAGATTTTGGAGAAATCTGTAATTTATTAGAAGATCACTGTCTATAATGTCCTTATTTTCCTTATGAATATATGACTGATAACTCTAGTAAACTAGATTTATTTTCCTCTAAATTATAGCATTTTGATAGTTTAAATTCCGAAATTGGATAAGTAATGCAAGATTTTAGTTAATTTCTTTCATATGTATTTGTATTTTCGTTCATGCATTAATTATGATAAGTTTGTGTGAAATTTTTAGTTTAATTAAGTGCTTAATGGTGTTAATATTATGCAGGCTAAAAATTAAAGAATTAGAAGCTGGAAGACTAAATAATCAAAGCTCAAGTCATCTTTTCCAAAATGGATTGATAATGATTAATGCTGGAAGGAAAGTCTAGATCGTGGTCTCGATTGTTCTAGACCACGATCTCGACTCGAGAATTTGTTTTACTATATTTAAGTTGAGATCATGGTCTCAAATGTTCCAAACCGCGATCTCAACTCGCTGAGAGTTAAGTTGTAAGGGAAATTCTATAAACTTCCAGCCAAAAACTCCTAATTTTTCCTTGTGTAATGATGCACTATTTAAGCTAAGTAGAATTAGTAAGAAGACAGTAGTAGATAGTTTTAATTAGTTTTTAGATAGTTTAGGATAGCTTGAACTCCAAGTTTACTTCTCTAATAGAAATTTCCCTTTACTTTTGTCTTAGATCTTCTTTTAATTTCTTGTCAAATTCAAATTTTGATTAGATAATTGTAGGGGGTTAATTGCAAGATTTGCGTCGATATAATTTTTATTTGCTTTCTTGTCCAATTTAATAAGAATTACTTTATTTGCAAAGAATTAGGGTTTCTTAAGAAAATTAGGGTTCTTGTTAATTTCTTGCTTTCTATTTAACAATTTTCAATTTCTTACTTTAATTCCTAGTTAATTCTTAGTGGGCTTTCTTAATTTCAATCAAAAATCCAAAAATATTTAGATTTCTAGTTTAACTCATTCCAAATTATAGTTTAGAAATGGTTGTTTTTAATACTCAAGGGTTTTCTTTTGTAGTCCTTTTAGTTGGGTGATTTGCTTGTTTTTTATTTTAGTTTTAATTTTGGTTAATTTAGGTTAGAATTAAGGTTATGGTTTTTATTAGAATAATTCTATCACTCATCGCTTGATTTTGCTTAACTACACAAGCACCCATAATTCTTGGTAATTGCTATCGACAATCCTTGTGGGAACGATCCCTACTTCCTTTTACTTCTAGTTGACAACCATATACTTGCAGGATGCCAACCAGTTAGTAGTAGGATTTAGGTGTTTCATTGATTTATAACTAGGTGTGTAAAAGGCAGCCACTCAAGTTTTAGGCGCCGTTGCCGGGGATTGTCTTCGGTTTTTGGCAATATGAAGCGCTTTACGGGTCGTGTAGATTAAGCACTTTAGTTTAGTTTAATTTAATTGTTAATTTTGTTGATTTTTATGTTTGATTTGGTTGTCTTGTGGAATTGACTTGGAATTTCAATTGACTATTTGCCTTGTTCGTGTAGTGCATGGTAAGAGGTGCTCAAGAGCCATTCATTTGCTTAGACAAGGAAAAGGAGAAAGAGCTAAGAGAAATTTGAAGATTAAGAAGAGTACAACAAGACCAAGAAAGGATAGAAATGGCAAATGCTAATGCTCATAAAGGGAATGTGAACATGGAAAACAAAGAAGAAGAGGTAGTTGGAAATAATGGAATGAGTGGCTATAGGAATGGAAATGACATGAATGGGAATGGAAGGCTATTGGGGGAGTATGCTTTACCTAATTTTGATGGTGCGAACTCAAGCATTGCACGGATGCCCGTGCAAGCCAACAATTCTTGAAATCAAGCCACGCCCGAATCCAAATGCTCCAAGCCCATGCCATGTTCGGAGGTGGACCAAATGAGGACCCCTACACACACCTCAAGAATTTTGAAGATGTCTTGGACACATTTAAGTTTAATGGAGTACACCTGTGTGCGAATGAGGGTGTTTCCTTTTTCTCTTCGTGATAGGGAAAAGTCATGGTTGCAATCCCATACCCAAGGAACATTCACCACTTGGAACCAACTCGCTCAAGAGTTCTTGGCGAAGTATTTTCCTCCCGTAAGAACCGCTAAATTAAGGAATGAGATTACATCGTTCAAATAAGATGTTGGTGAAAGCCTTGGGGAAGCTTGGGAAAGATTCAAAGAGTTGCTAAGAAAATGCCCACATCACGCCATTCCTTTGTGGCTTCAACTTCAAACTTTCTACAATGGTCTATTTCAAGAGACAAAATCCATCGTAGATGCCTCCGCCGACGGTTCTATCTCATACAAGACTCCGGAAGAAGCTCAATAGGAAAATTGAGAGAGTTGTTAAATAGGATGGCATACAACCACTACCATCATGGACCGATAACTCCACCGGTGGTTCAACATCAAGCTAATCAAGCAAATGCAAATAGTGGAACGGTGAATCTAAACAAGCAAGATGCCCTTTTAGCTCAACAAAGCATGTTCATGAATGTGATGAATAACATGGCAAAGGCGGCAGAATCTAGGGAAACCTAGTAGTGTGAATGCTATGACTTCTTCTCCAACTCAACCAAGCATGACACGTGATTTTTGTAGAGGCGGCCATGCCAATGGGAATTGTGAGATGCCATATGGAGCTAATGAGCAAATCAATTACGTGGCTAATCAATCTTCATTTCCAAGGAACCAATGTGTATAAGCTTATGGGAACACTTACAATCCTTCTTGGAGGAATCACCCAAATTTCTCATGGAGTAACACCAACAACCAATCTAATCCTCCTTACCAACCAAATCCCCTACCTCAAAATGCCCAACACACTCAAGCCCCGAATTCCTCATCTAGTCCTTATCAACCGCCACATCAAAGAAATGTCCAACCCAACTCATACCAAAATTTCCCCAATCCTTCGTTTCAAAACCAACAACAAAGACCTCCTTTCCATTATGCAAACTCTTCCCAACCCATGTATCATGATCAATATGCTCCTACAGAGAATTTGGGTGAAGAAGGTTGGAGAAGAGAAGCCGAGTATTTGAGAAGAGAATTGGATAGGAAAGCGGAAGAGCATAAAAGAGATTATGAGAATTTGAAGGGTTCGACAAGGAATTTGGAGATTCAATTTGGACAATTGGCAAGGTTGAACAGTGAGAGGCCTTTAGGAGTGCTTCCGAGTGGCACCATTCTAAACCCTAAGAAGCAATGCAAGGCTATTACCCTTAGGAGTGGTAAAGAGTTCGAAGAAAGAGTTGGGAGAAATTCATTGAAGAATGGAGAACAAGAAGGGGTTGAGGATAAAGATAAAGAAAAATGAGAGTCTTCGAATGGGCAAGGCAAAATGCCATGAATGAGTCTATTATGCCCAACTCACAAAGCAATGAAGGCAAGGATCCTAAGTATCATGAACCAAAACATGTTAATGTGCCATTTCCTCAAAGGCTAAGGGATCAAGAAATGGCAAAGAAATTCAATAAATTTCTAGAGATTTTCAAAAAGCTTGAAATTAACATCCCCTTCATGGAGGCACTTGAGAACATGCCTACCAATGCCAAATTCATGAAACAAGTCCTTCCTTCAAAAAGAAAATTACATGGCGATGAAATTTTGTGCTTAAGGGAACATTGTAGTGCACTACATACAAAGAAGTTGCCACCAAAACTCAAACATCCCGGTTCATTTTCTATACCTTGTGAGATTGGGGGTTTGCAATTTAGAAGAGCATTATCTGGATTGGGAGATTCAATAAATCTCATGCCTTTTGGAGTATTCAAGAAGCCAAATGGATGTCAATTGAAGCCAACAAGTGTCTCATTGCAACTTGCGGGTCGAAGCATAAAGTTTCCATTTCCAGGGGATCATTGAAGATGTGATTGTGAAAATTGACAAACTTTACTAATCTGGCCATTTCATTGAGCTTGAAATGGAAGAGGATGAAGAGATGCCAATCATTCTTGGGAGACCTTTCCTTGCTACTGGCCGTGCACTTATTGATGTTCAAGAAGGGAAGTTGGAATTCTGAATAAATGATGAAATTGTTACATTTAATGTTTTTAATTCATTAAAGCTTCCTTCAATTTTTGAAGATGCCATGAATATAAATGTGGTAGATGAATTAATCGATGATTGTCGTAGGAATGCAATGGATAATTTCTTAATGAAGGAAGAGGTCTTGGAGTCAAATGCGCCAAAGCAAGATGATGAAGAAGGAATGAAGGATGTGAATCACTTGGAGGATGAGAACTTTTTGCAAAAGAAAAATGAAGAGAATCAAGAAGAAGGTAAAGGGGGGTCTCTGACCAACGAACCCCCCAATTTGGAGCTAAAACCCCTTCCTACCCACTTAATGTATGCATATCATCGGTGAAAATGAGACATACCCGGTGATTGTGAATGCATCTTTGACAAATGAGCAACTTGAAAGATTGATTGTGGTGCTTAAAAGGAATAAAAATGCCCTTGCTATGTCTATTGATGAAATAAAGCGAATAAGCGCTTCCATATGCATGCATAAAATTTTGATGAATGAAGGGAATAAACCGGTAAGGCAACCTAAAAGGAGATTGAATCCAACTTTAATAGAGATTGCGAGGAATGAGGTTCTTAAGCTTTTGAAGGCCGGTATTATTTACCCTATTTACGATAATGAGTGGGTTAGCCCCACTCAAGTCGTTCCCAAAAAGGGTGGTATTACTATAATCATAAGTGAAACCAATGAGCTCCTCCCCTCTTGATTGGTTACGGGTTGGTGAATGTGCATTGATTTTCGAAAGTTGAATGAAGCCACCCAAAAGGATCATTTTCCCTTGCCTTTTATTGATCAAATGCTTGAGAGGTTGGCCGGTTTTGCATATTACTGTTTCATGACTCTCTTGATGGTTATTCCAGATACCTTCAAATTGTCATTTCACTGGAAGACTAAGATAAAAC
This sequence comes from Cinchona pubescens, assembly GCA_025175665.1. NCBI lineage: Eukaryota > Viridiplantae > Streptophyta > Magnoliopsida > Gentianales > Rubiaceae > Cinchona > Cinchona pubescens. The sequence goes on from JANKKI010000357.1 coordinate 235,598, forward strand.
AACTTTCACATGCCCATTTGGTACCTTTGCATATAGGAGAATGCCATTTGGACTTTGCAATGCTCCAAGTACATTTCAATGTTGTATGTTTGCTATTTTTCAGAACATGGTTGAAAAGAGCATAGAGATTTTCATGGACGACTTTAGTGTTTTTGGTGGCTCATTTGATGATTGTCTTGCCAATTTGTCCAAGGTGTTAAAGAGGTGTGTGGAAACTAATTTAGTTCTCAATTGGGAAAAATGTCATTTCATGGTGAGAGAATGAATCGTTTTGGGTCACAAGGTCTCATCAAAGGGAATAGAAGTTGAAAGGGCAAAGGTGGAGGTAATTCAAAAGTTACCTCCTCCAATCAATGTTAAAGGGGTAAGAAGTTTCTTAGGTCATGCGGGTTTTTATAGAAGATTCATTAGGAAATTTTCTCATATTGCTAGACCATTGTGCACTCCTTACTTCAAAAAGATTTTCCATTTCATTTTGATGATTATTGTTTGAAAGCATTCAATGAGTTAAAACACGCTCTAGTGATTGCATCGGTTATTGTAGCACCAAATTGGTCTCTTCCCTTTGAGCTCATGTATGATGCTAGTGACTATGGCATAGGTGCCGTGCTATGTCAAAAAGTGAACAAGATATTGCATGTCATTTACTATGCTAGTAGGACCTTAAATGATGCACGATTTAATTATTCAACAACAGAGAAGGAACTACTTCCTATAGTTTTTGCATTTGATAAGTTTAGATCATATTTGATTGGATCAAAGGTAATTGTACATACTGATCACTCCGCATTTAAGTATTTGTTTTCTAAGCAAGATGCTAAGCCACATTTATTGAGATGGATACTTTTGTTGCAGGAGTTTGATTGGGAGGTGATCGACAAAGAAGGTGTGGAAAACATGGTAGCCAACCATTTGTCAAGAATTGAGGCATCTAGACTTGTCATACTCAATTTTGAAGAAGGGATAATCAATGAAGAATCTCCAATTGAGAAGTTGTTTGAGGTGAAGGGGGTGAGTCCATGGTATACAGATATTGTGAATTATCTTGTGGCAAAGATAATACCAAAGATGCTAAACATCAATGAGAGGAGGAAATTCTTTGCGGAACTTAAACATTATTTTAGGGAAGAACCGTATTTGTTCTGAAAGTGCAATGATCAGGTCCTAAGGAGATATGTTCTAGAATGTGAAGTATCCGATATATTAAGACATTGTCATTCATCTCCGGTTGGGGGCACCATGGAGCTCAACGGACGGCTTCAAGGTCTTACAAAGTGGGTTATATTGGCCAACTATGTTTAAGGATTCTCAGGATTTTGTGCTCAAATGTGATGAATGTCAAATGGTGGGTAATATTTCAAGGAAACATGAAATGCCCCTTCATGGCATTATCGAGTTGGAGGTATTTGATGCATGGGGGATAGATTTCATGGGACCTTTTCCGATCTCATGACACTCGAAAAAGTACATTTTGGTTGCGGTGGACTATGTGTCGAAGTGGGTTGAAGCAATTGCTACTCCAACCAATGAGGCCAAGGTTGTTACTAAATTCTTTCGCAAGAATATCTTTGCACGATTTGGAGTTCCTACACAATATCATTAGTGATTATCCACAACATTTCAAGAATTCTCAATTTGAGGCATTAATGACAAAATATGGAGTGAAACAAAAGGTTGCTTTAGCTTATCACCCACAGACATCGAGTCAAGTGGAGGTGTCAAACCGAGAATTGAAGAGAATCCTAGAGAAAATGGTGAATAATGCTTGGAAAGATTGGGCATTGAAGTTAGATGACACTTTGTGGGCCGTATGGCATTTAAAACTCCCATAGGCATGTCTCCGTACTGTATTGTGTATGGAAAAAACGTGTCATTTGCCGGTGAAACTTGAACATAGGGCATATTGGGCCATAATGAACTTGAATTTTGAGTTGAAGGAAGCATATGAAAAATGATGCAAACTCTTGATTTGAATGAGTTATATGAATTCCGGAGGGAGGCATTTGAAAATTCTTTAATCTATAAGGAGAAGACAAAGGCATGGCATGATAAGCATATCCAAAGGAAGGAATTTAAAGTTGGTGATTTGGTACTCCTTTATAATTCAAGACTCAAGTTATTTTCGGGAAAGCTTAAGTCAAGATGGAGTGGTTCCTTTGAAGTGATCCAAACCTTTTCTCATGGAACAGCAGAGATAAAGGGGGGAAATAGGGAGTTTTCAAGGTCAATGGACATCGGTTTAAACCCTACTTTAGAGGAATTATTGAAGGTGGACGAGAAATCGTACGATTAACACAAAAGTGAGGGTCATGCCATAGTCAAGCTAGTGACTATAAAATAGCGTTTCTTGGGAGGCAACCCAATTTTTTAATTTAGTTGTTATTGCTTTCTTTGGGTGATTTTTTTTTTAATTGGTCTAATTTTGAGTAAATTGGTTTGAATTAGGTTAGAATTTTTGTTAAAAATAATAAACATAAAACATATATATATATATTGAGTTTTTTAGTTGAATAAATAGTGCTAAAGAAGGAGTGAAAGCTGTCATCCTAACTTGTATCTTTTTTTGGTAGGTTACCCTTGTAAATGGAGAAAAGTGTTCAAGAGTGAAGCAATTTCTGCTAAGTGTGAAAATTCACTTTGCAGAAATTGTGCTTGAGATCGCGATCTCAAAATTTGAGATCGCGATCTCAACCTCAAACTTTTGGAGGGCAGAAACAATATTTGGTTGGGACCGCGATCTCAACCTCAAACTTCTGCAAAGGTTTTTTTTGCACCGAGTTGAGATCACGGTCTCAAACCACAGACCGCGATCTCAAATGATCGAGACTGCGATCTCAAAATTGAGATGGCGATCTCGACATCAAGTTTCCAGATCTCGTAACATCGACTGCTATGCTGTCTCTTAGACTTAGATCTTTTCTTTTATCTTCACAAACTTTCCCTATTTTCTTCCCTCTTCTGGAAGCCCTAACCCCAACTTCTCAAATTCCTTCCCTCATCTTCACCAAAAATCACTAATTTCACTGTTTTTCTCTAGGAACATCAAATACACATCTAGATTCAGGATTTTTGGAAGAAATTTGGCTTCAAGGGGGATTGACAGAAAGGTAATTCTTGGAAAAATTTCAATCCAAAAAAGAACGGGTAATATCCTTCCTTGAAATAATTGCTGTAATTTGTGAAATGACACCTGAAGGCAATTGTGGAGTTTTGTGGATTAAAATGTGGAAAATTCGTGGTATTTAATTATGGAATTGTGGACAAGTAATTGGTGCTAATTTGCTCTAGAAGAATTGTGATTTTGAATTGTCCAATTGTTGGAATTCTTGGTTTGATTTGTGATTGAGTTGAATTGAAATTTTTGAAAAAATGTTGGGAATTTGTGATTGTGAGTTGAATCTTGATTGAAAGTTAGATTTTTTAAATTGGTGATTGAATTCCTTTTGCATAAAGAAAATGACGAGAGAGGTGTATGACAGTGCTGAGAGAAGAGTTAAAATGAGAGACGAGAGGGAGAGGGATTGGTTCTAGAAAAAGAAAATTCGGAGAGGGTACGAGCGGAGAAGGGGGCTCGGAACAACCATTTGAGGGTGGTGATCAAATTGAACCTCAATTCTCGAGTGATAGGGCTCAGCAATTATTCAAGAATAACGAGAACCATGAGGTGATTAGAGAGAGGAATCTTGACCTAACCTGCATTGGGGATTATATGAAGATTCTAGGAGAGCGATAGAAGAACAAATTAGGTCAAGGCATTGGAAGAGTTTTAACGCTCAGGTAGACCCCGGGGCTGTTGGCCCCAAAGAGCAACCTAAGAGGGGATGAATTAGGTTGTATCTAAAACAAACCTTTTTATGTGCTTAATATAAATTCAAACTTTATGCACCAAATGAAAACTTAAGCACAAATGAATACAATAGATATTCAACAATTTAAGCTTAAAGAACAAATAAGAATATTGAGATTAAGAGAATCAAACAAACTCCCAAGCTTCTCAAGCTTGGAGCTTTCAATCTCTACAAAGAGCTTCTTACAAGGCAACTACCAAGTTTACAACTTGAAGTTTAGCCACTAAAAGTCACTTCAAAGTAGGTGAGACAATAACCTCTTGTACACAAATGAGGATCACTCTTGCTCACACTAATTTCCTTTAGTTGAGCCAAGAGTTTTACACTCACAACCTCCCTTTGTTACAATCGTTATCTCTCCACTCTTACACTTGAAGAACTCTTACACTTCGAAGCTCTTTTCATAAAACTACCTACAGTATTACAACACTTGTTCCCACTATTTCTCCCAAATAGCTCAAGAGTTATTTGTAATCAATGTAGAAGTCTCTTCATAATTAATTCAGGCTTAGGGGTATCTATAGTTTCCAAATATCTGCTTCCAACAACTTCCCAACGGCTATTTTCTGTTTACTGGAAAACTAGCCGTTGGACCTTTCGGACGGCCGATACAGCAAGTGTGCGTCCGAACGAACTAGCCGTTGGACCGTTCGGACGGCCGCAGCTAAACCCTGCAGTTCTAACGCTACGTCCGTTCTCTAAGGGTATTCGTTCGGACGTCTGAGGATGCGTCTGAACATGCGTCTGATCGAAGCAAAGTCTTCTGGAAATATGATCAGACACTGTTCTTCGTCAGAGACTTGCTTCAAATTCTTTGTGTCGGATGATTACCATTGTCCGAAGCTCTGTCTTTCAGACAGTCATTTGCGTTAATGGAGTCTTCTGGTTGTTTTGTATTTCTGCACACTTTTCAAACTATTAGTGCGATTTGGTCATCATCAAAACATGATTATCATAACTGGGGTTCAACTGGGGCTACCCAATTAGTCAAGGAGTTTCATTGTAATTTATGTGAGTTAGAAGATGGAAAGGTGCGTATACAAGGTTTTTGGTAGATTTTAGTGCTGATGTGATTAATGCGTATTTCAACATACCCCTCGGACCTTTTAGCCAATATTTGATATTTTTGAACAATAAAAATAAGGATAGGAATGTAATCAAAAATGCCATTTGTGATTGGAGGGTAGAGTGTAAAACATTAGGAGTACTTCGTCTGCCACTGAATTAAAATTTCCTCATCAAGGACTGTCATTAGTGGCTAAGTTATGGTTTTATTTCATTAGTCGCCGCCTTTGGGGGTCCAATGCTATGAGCTTTATCCAAAGGGACAAGGTACTCTTAGTCTATGCCATCATGACTGGGATCCCGGTGAATGTTGATGACCTTATTAGACAGGTATTTTTAGAGAGTGGTAGGTCGGGACGACCCATATTTTATGCTCCTAGTCTAATTCACCATCTTTACACCATAGCGGGTTGCCCGATTGGTCAATTGAAATCATTGACATATCCTAGAGGAAGGATCAATCGGGAATATGTCTGTAGGATGGTGAGAAAGTATGAGAAGCACCACCAGGAGGAGCACCCTGCCCAGCCACAGCCACAGCCACAACCTCCACCACCTCAGAGAACTTCAATGATTCCGATATCCCCAGGTATAGTATTTAATGCTCCGGTAAGTGAAGAAGAAAGGAATGATCTACAAGGGTACTGGTCGTACAGTCAAATGGTGATGCATAACAACATGACCGTTATTGGAGAAGCTTTAAAGGTTACTTCATTAGGTACTTGGGTCCAGCCACCGTTACCTCCGACAAGGCACTTTGATCCATCTCGTGGACAGTACTACATACCACCGGCGGCTACCACACTATACGAGGTATCTAGCCACGCGGGTGCGACTGGAAGGGACATGGATGATGATCATGAAGAGGCCCAACCTAGTGACGCTGAGGAGGGTCAAGACGAGATGGAATGAAGAGATGAAGCCACCATTTGTTTGAGCATGGATGAAGACCACCCCTGATCATTAGATTAATTTAATGGATGATGATAATTTTCCTTGTTTTTATTGGACACCATAGCTTTTGATTACTTTAGATTACTTTGTTTTACTTTCAGTCTTTGGAATTTAAGTATTTTAGTTTTTCTTTTTAAGTAGTTTTGCTATACATTTTGATGCTTTATGGATGGAATTTCTTTTGGATTCTCATAGTTGACACTTGGTGAAGTTTGGTTATTGTCTAATAAGAGTAACATGGCTATCTCTTATAAGCTGATGCCATCTTTGCATTAGTTGATGAGTTGAATGGAATGTTGATTTTGTTTGAAGCTTAATTGGTGAGAAGCATGGCACGGTTACTCTTGACATTTTTACTCAATTTTAATTCTAGGCTTAAAAGTATGACATAGTTTAAGTAGTTTTTGTTATTTTTGGGTTTGTCTTGATGTTTAATTTTGGGTGAGTGGAAGGATGATTTATTCATCAATTAGAATAAAAGAGACAAGTTTGGGGGTGTTTATATTTTTGGGTTGGAAATGGTCATTTTGTACATTATGTTACCACTTGATGATTAATGGATGGAAAGTTGATCAATTAGGTACTCAATGATGATAAATTTTGATGTTCAATGCTTTGTGATTGAAGTATATGATTCATTCATTTCAAGAATTTTTGTGTGAGTGAGTAGTTCATTTGCAATATAAAGAATTCATAAACTTAGCATTGCTATTTTTCAAAAAGAACTGCTGAAATTTTAGGAAAATTTATTTGAAATGTTGTTTCTTATCAAATCATTTATATTATGTGGTTGATGAACTATCTTTTGGAAATAAATGAGTTAAATGAAGTGAAAGGAATTTTGAGACATTTCGTGTGTTTGCATAGGGAATGTTCTTCTAATTTGTGAATAATTAATATTCGAGATTAATTTTTGGTGCATTTCCTCCTTTTCCTTGGTTTAGGGCCAAATAAAAAAATTAGGAATACGGCTAGTATGGGATTCCGACATGTACCCATGTTGTTCCTCTGAAATAAGCCATTAGAGTAGTAATAAGGCGAGTACGGGATTCCGACATGTACCTATATTATTTCTCCGAATTAAGCCATTAGGAATTGCGTTTCTAGTATTCCAATAAGTTAAGGAGTAAATGTTTGTAATACTTATCATTAATCTCATATTACTTATTCCTTGTTAGAAGTTTATTCCCGAAATGTGTGACAATTGCATTTAAGTTCATTCCTATTTTAACTTCTATTTTCATGATGCCTAGTCGAGAGAGTTGATTAACTTTATAATATTTGAGAAGTAATGATGTTTCAAATGAAAAGAACTAAAACTTTTGGTAACTCTTTTCGAGAATGGTAATGCTTGATGATGTGAATCTTGTGCAGTGAATTAATGTGTGTTTCTATGTAAAACAAAATTTCAATTTTGGATTGTTTCACTCATATACTTCATATATCACAGTCTCTTGAACACTTGAGAGATCGCTTAATTGTACTAAGTACATCCATGATTCATCAAATATTTCGTCAACTTTGGAGGTGTTTATATGTTTAAATGTTAGTAGGTTTCGTTTAATGTTATCTTTGTTTTGCTCGGGACTAGCAAAACGCTGTGTTTGGGGGTGTGATAACTCTGGTAAACTAGAGTTATTTTCCTCTAAATTATAGCATTTTGATAGTTTAAATTCCGAAATTGGATAACTAATTGAAGATTTTAGTTAATTTCTTTCATATGTATTTGTATTTTCGTTCTTGCATTAATTATTATAAGTTTGTGTGAAATTTTTAGTTTAATTAAGTGCTTAATGGTGTTAATATTATGCAGGTTAAAAATTAATCTTAGAAGCTGGAAGAAACAAAGCTCAAGGGACCAGATTGCAACATGGATGAAATGAAGAATGCTGGAATGAGAGTCGAGATCGCGGTCTCGATTGTTCCAGACCGCGATCTCGACTCGGGAATTTGTTTTACTATATTTGAGTTGAGATCGCGGTCTCAAATGTTCCAAACCGCGATCTCAACTCACTGAGAGTTAAGTTGTAAGGGCAATTTCGTAAACTTCCAGCCAAAAACCCCTAATTTTGTCTTGTGTAATGCTTCACTATTTAAGCTAAGTAGAATTAGTAAGAAGAGAGTAGTAGATAGTTTTAGTTAGTTTTTGCACTAATTTCTTGTCCAATTTAGTAAGAATTACTTTACATGCAAATTAGGGTTTCTTTGGAAAATTAGGGTTCTTGTTAATTTCTTGCTTTCTATTTAAGAATTTTCAATTTCTTGCTTTAATTCTGAGTTAGTTCTTAGTGGGCTTTCTTAATTTCAGTCAAAAATCCAAAAATATTTAGATTTCTAGTTTAACTCTTTCCAAATCTAGATCTCTTAAAGAGAATGTGTTGTTTTTAATACTCAAGGCTTTCCTTTCGTAGTCCTTCAAAGTTGGGTGATTTTCTTGTTTTTTATTTTAGTCTTAATTTTGGTTAATTTGGTTAGAATTAATATTATTATTTTTATTAGAATAATTCTATCACTCATCGCTTGATTTTGCTTAACTACACAAGCACCCATAATTCTTGGTAATTGCTATCGACAATCCTCGTGGGAACGATCCCTACTTCCCTTTACTACTAGTTGACAACCGTATACTTGCGGGATGCCTTCTAGTTAGTAGTGGAATTTAGGTGTTTCATTGATTTATAACTAGGTGTGTAAAAGGCATCAATGACACAATGTACTTTAGCTTATAAATATTTTACGAGAGTATATATGTCAAACATATAGAATTTGGGACAAGAAATTAGTGCAAAAAATGTCCAATATGGCATAGGATTTTGTGTTCCACGGTATATGTCATTCTCTGCCACACCGTCGAAAGAATTGTCAAAATTTTTTGGAGTAATTTTATTAGAGTATTTGTCAGGTACTGTGATAGTAAATAGTACAGGATGTGAGATAGAAAATTTTAGGGATCTAATTTTTAGAATGTGAGATAACTAATTAATAAAAAATATGATAGAACACCTTATATTATAAATTGCATGGAAGATACTGCATGAGGTGTGCATGTAGTATAGGGATGTCAATGGGTCGGATGTTTAGGTTATGGTGTCGTGTAAAGTGTAACTCATTTCTTATCTAGTCATGTTCGTGTCGTGTCGTGTCGTGTGGTGCTCGTCTCTTATCGTGTCATGTTCTTGTTTGACCCATTCGAGTTCGTGTCGTGTTCGTTTCTGACCCGATTTACTATTGACAAAAAGTATCAGTCTCTTTGATAAATTACATAATTTGCGATCCGTTTGAGTTAAAATTTCAAATTTTAATTATTTAATAACTTAAACAATTATGAATACTATCCTTGTTATTATAGTGATTTGAAACACATAATTAAAATTATTGAATTTTTTTTGGATAATATTTAAAATAATTATTATATCTAATTTAATAATCTAATGTTAAATCTATTATTCATAATTTTAAGGTATATTATATTAAATTATAATAAAAAAAAATTCAACAAAATCTGTTCATATAGTAACTTAACGAGATATTGTGTTAATTCATGGGCTGTTCAAACCCAACCGGTTTAATTTCGTGTCATAAACGGATTGACCAGTAATGACTTGATAAATTTTAGATCGTTTCTGTAGACGTTAAAAATTTAAATTATTATTAATTAAGATAATACTAATAATAGTCTTAATTAATTTAACTGGAAAGTCCATGTCAAGGTCCAATAATTCGTAGGGATCTTAGGACAAGTGGACTTTCCTTATATTTGGCCTCAATCAAGTAAATTAAATAGAACTGACTAGAACCCATTTAAGTGTTTTGGACTATGTCTTGGGCCGGTCAAGTATTTTATTTTAAGTGATGGGTGACTTAAATCCCAAGTAACCCATTAGGGGTAAGAAACCCTATTTTTACCTATAAATAGAGGTACCCTCCCTTAAACAAGACACACAGCATTAGAGATTTACTGCATACGTCAAGTCTCTCAAGTCCTTGAAGCTCTGCAACTTCTTCGACACGTTAGGCCCTCAAAATCCTACAAGATCATCGTTCCAAGTCTTCAAGTGATTAATCTTCAAGTTGGTCGTGTTAAGTGTTCAAATCTTCAACCTTTGCGAAGATCAAGAGACGTATTTTCTCAAGATCTACTCAAGTTTTTCGCTACAAGTGTTCAACAAATCTTCTTCCGGTCACTAAATTACCGCAAGAAGACCATCGTCCTTGTAGACACCTATTTTTGTCCCTTTAAGTTGTCCCCTATTTTCCTTGAATGATTGTTATACAATTTAGATTGTAATTTTTTCTTTTTAATGTCTTTTTAACCTGTTCTTTGATTTTCTTTTAATTTACCCTTTAATTCCTTCTTAATTTATGTTATGATGTTTAATTATTCTTATGCGTTTTATGCTTTTGAAATACTAAGAATAAGTTCTAATATTATTGAATTTTTAGATTTAAAAAAAAAAAGTTCAGCGCGTGAACAGATCACATCGTTCACATTTGAACAATCACCGACAGAGCTGTTTTGGCCACGTTTTCTCTGCGTTTTTCACCCATTTTTCACCAAAAATTTCAGATGGCCATACTCCCCACATGACAAGGAATGGTCTTTGACCATTTTTACACTCAATCCAATTCATTAAAAGCTAAAAATTCAGTTTAAAGGGTAGGAAAAAATTTTCTGCAGAGAAAATTTTCTTAAGCCTAAAAAAATCTACCAAACAGCCAACTTTGAGCCAAAATTCCATACGATCATATTGCAGAGGAATTAGACAAACTCAATGAAGAAAAATTGTAGAGGGCTCCTGGGGTTACAACTTCTCTTTGTAAATCTTAAGCAAAATCGTCCATTTAGAGGGTCAAAAACGTGGTAGAAAAAGGCTGTTGGTCTAAAGGATCTGCAGAAAAATTTCAAAGTCTGGAAAATTTTTCAGATGACCAACTTTGAGCCAAGATTTCAAGCGATGGAGGAGGAACTAGATAAACTCAAAGAATAAAATTTGTAGAGGGTTCCTGGAGCTACAACTTCTCTTTTCAAACCCGAAGCAAAATCGTCCATTTGGAGAGTCTCAAATTGAGGTTCCAAAAAGATTTGTCTACCAATCTGCAGAAAAATTTCCAAATCTGGAAAATTTTCCAGACAACCAACTTTGAGCCAAGATTGCAAGCGATGAAAGAGGAACTGGATTAAACTCAAAGAATAAAAGTTGTAGAGAGTTTCTGGAGCTACAACTTTCCTTTTCAAATCCGAAGCAAAATCGTTTTGACATCTGGTGGGTCAAAAGCGTGGTGGAAGAAGGCTGGTAGCCCACAAAAATCTGCACAAAAAAAAGAAGGTTATAAAAATTTTATTTCCATTTTACTCCTCCAGATTTCAGTTTTTTTCATTTTAACCCGAGAATATTTTCTTAAATTACGTTTAGGCCCTTCTGATAGGGCCACTTGATGCCACGTCATTGATGACGTGGCACCACCAGATTTAGCCAAGTCATCCTAGACGTGGCACCCCCAGATTGTGCCACGTATCGGATGACGTGGCACCCCCAGATTATGCCACGTATCGGATGACGTGGCATCACCAGATTGTGCCACGTCACGAATGACGTGGCATCCACAGATTGTGCCACGTCTGCGATGACGTGGCACTCCCCAGATTGCACCACGTCAGCGATGATGTGGCACCACTAGATTGCGCCACGTCAGTGATGACGTGGCATTTCAAAAAAATTCCAAAATTTTAGAAAAAAATTTATTTGCGTTTTGGCCCTCCAGATTTCAAATTTTTTTACTTGCTCATGTGATGATTGGTGCTTTATTTTAATGTTTGTTGGTCTCAATATAATATTTATGCCTTATCTTACTTGTTAAATTATGTGAATTTACTCTTTTACCCTCAAATTTTGGATTAGTTGCACAACTAGACGTTAAGTATTTGAATCAAATTCAATTTAGCCCAGGACTTAATAATTGTATCAATAATATAAAATTGGGCTAGAAATCTTTAAAACATGACGAGAAGCATTGCCCTTGGGAGTTAAAGGGCACTACAAGCTCAATGTGTGCGACTTTTAATTGGCCCCAGGTTAAATCTACCTGTCAATGTTAATATTTACCATTTATTTTCGTTTCCTCATTAACATGTACATATTTTATTACTTTTAAACTATCTCAAAGCACACGTATGCTACAAAGCTTGAAAATGAATACTTAGGATTGAAAAGAGAAATCTTATAAAATCACGCAAGTATCCAAGACGCGGTAAAGTGGGTGCCGAGGAAATTCAAATCCATCCCAAACCTTCCCATTTTACAACAGGATTCCCGAACTCATTTTCTTGAGTTACGCGGACAGAGTCAATCTAAACTAGGGTTTATTTTCTTTTAAATTTTTGATGTATTTTTGTGTCCTGCGCACCTAGATTCCTATATGAGACAGCTGGAAGACAGCTTGCATTGTTTTCATAGATTTTCATAGGACTTTGAGGCCCATCTTTACAATCTAAATGTGTATAAAGACAGATTACTAATTGTGTATTTTATACACATTTATGAATGAGTGGGAAAACAAGTATGGATTCTTCACCCGGTCACTGTATTTACCGAGCATTTTGAGGGCCTAACGGTCGAAGAAGTTGCAGAGCTTCCGGGTCGGTAAGCGGCGGTAAAGGGGGTGCGACAGTCCTTATATCTAGCAATTTAGAGGAGCAAGAATGAACACAGTATTTTTTTGTAAAAAACAAAAAAACAAAATTAGAGTTGCGTACCTTTAAATTAATTTTTGGCACGCCCGGTGGGACAAACTCTACCCTTCATCTCTTCGCTTAAAGTTTCCTGGCTGCATAATTTTTGGTGAAGTCAACCCACGATAACATGTCGTCCGAAACTTCTTCTGCAGAGTTATACTCTGGACCAATGACTCGCGCTAAAGTTAAAGCGCTCGCTACTAAGATAGTTCAACAAAAATTTGCAAGCACGAAAACAAGTGAACGACGCTATGCAATCTCATTTGAGTCACTTGCATCTGGCCAATTCACTACAAAAGAAGGCTTCCATTTGGTATGTGTGATGGATCCTCTACTGGGGGCAACGTTTCGGATTCGTTTGCAGTTAATCTTCCAAGTTCCAAGGCACCAAATTGAGATCTGCGTAGGATCAACTCTGAAGGCACACTTTTGAGCAATCTAATGTTATGCCATCTATGGTGACGAATGCTTCACACCTAAAAGAACAAGTGATTGACATGTCCAAGATGATCAATGACTTGAAAAAGATCATTAGAGGGAAAGATCTGCAAATTGCAAAGTTGATGAACAAGTTAGAAATTCTCAATGAGAAAGACTCTAACCACAAAAATAGTGACAACTCGATCGTTAAAGGTAAAAATGTGGAAGAGAATCCCCGCGAAACTGGTTCTTTTCAAGATGATCAACAACCTATGAAAAGTAGCCTGTCTTTCAGTCAAACAACTTCTGTCTCTTATACTAATTAGATGAGTATAATTTGGTGGCCCATTGCAATCATCTATTCTTTATTATAAACCTTACAGAAAAAGGATCAATTAATCTAAGGATGCTGTTTAATTACGAACCTCCAAAATTCCAGCAGTTCGATGGAAAAGCCAACCTGAAGCAACATATTGCACACTTCATAGAGATGTGTAATAATGATGGCACTGAATGTAACCTTCTTGTGAAGCAGTTTGTTAGATCATTGAAGGGTAATGCTTTTCACTGGTACAAAGACTTAGAGCCCGAGTTAATTGACAGCAGGGAGCAAATGGAGCGCAAATTTCTGAACCATTTCTATAGCACACGCTGAACCATTAGTATGATGGAACTTACTAATGCAAGGTAGTGGAAGATTGAAGTAGTTATTGACTACATTGATCGTTGGTGTACTCTGTGCCTTAACTGCAATAACAAACTATACGAGGCTTCTACTATTGAAATTTGCATACAAGGTATGCATTGTGGGCTATCCTACATTCTTCAAGGGATCCAACCCGCGACTTTCAATAAATTGGCAACAAAAGCGCATGACTTGGAGTTAAGTATTGCTAATCATGGGCATGAATGTCCCAATTGAAGAGCAGAAAAAATGAGAAGATAGATGTGAAGAAAATGGAAAAGTTTATAAAGAATGGAAATAACAAAGAGTCTGTGACGATGAATACAACTCCAATTAGAATCTTCTCAAATGACAAGGGCAAAGTTAACAAGAATAGTAAGCGGCGACCCCCATTCAATAAACAGCGAGCAACTTTGTAGGAGATTTGTCTCTTATATTCTTTTCCTAGATCAGATGTATAAGGATCCTAGAAGATTTGTTGAAAAACAACTGATTAAGTTACCTGAGCTGAACCGCGTGCAAGAGATGGGAAAAGTAAATGATTCGAGGTATTGCAAGTACCATCGAATAGTCAACCATCCAGTAGAAAAATGTTTCGTCCTTAAAGACAAAATTATGAGATTGGCTAGAGAGGGAAGGATTATCCTCGACATAGAAGATGTAGCTAGATCAAACCTTGCAAATGCCATTTTTTCACCCAAGAGACTTGATACTCGCATTACCAATGGACAATCCTACAATATCTCTTTTGCATAAGGCAACAACTCTATTACAGTTTGGGAGCCTTGAACCAATTTAAGTTTGCCTAGGTATGGAGAGGTTAGAGATAAATGTGAGAATTTTGATCCAAATGCCCAAAAAGAAAGAGAATGGATTCTTGTCACCAGGAGAAGGAAAAGACGACAAAGTCCTACTCAAAACAAACACCGACTTTGTAGACAACTCCAAAAAAAATTGGCTACTTCGGCACCAATATTCTATGGTTCGTACTAATACCTCTTTGAAGAACGGTGATCAAAATGCTCAAAGAAGGCGTATGTCAATCACACTTGGAGAATATTTTCCAAAAGGGTTCTTGAGGGAAGACCAAGTAGAAAATGTCAATATGACTTCCTGAATAGTAATTGAGGACAAGAATGTGACCAAAGAAATTGAGATTCTGGCAAAGCCGGAAAAAGATAATGGCTCTTCAATGGAATTGGGTCTATCTTCACTAGAATCGATGGATATTCATAGGTTGTTCGAACTTCCACAAGAGGCTAGGCGCTTGTTCGTAGATGTTCTTCAAGAACGTGACGGTAAATATAGTACTTTTGAAGAATCAATTCCAAAGAGTAGTTGTCCAAAAGTGTATTGTGCAACCATTACTTGCATCGACGAAGATCTTTTGCTAGGCCCGATGTCACATAATCGTCCTCTTTTCATTTCGGGTTTAGTCGAGGAGCAAAAGGTAAATTGCATACTCATCGATGGTGGTTCTATTGTAAACATCATGTCAAAGTCAACTATGAAAAAGCTTGGTGTTTCATTCGATGACCTGTCTGCAAGTCGCTTAACGATCCAGGGCTTCAATTAAGAAGGCCAATGAGTAATTGGGATGATTTATCTGGACTTAATCATCAATGAATTAAAGGCTAGTAATCTTTTCCATGTGATGCGAGGACGTCCTACAATTTGTTGCTAGGGAGGCCTAAGGTGCATGAAAATAGGGTGGTACCATCGACTCTTCATCGACCCAATGTTGTAAATACAAGAGAAATGAAATTGTACAAGAAGGTTTGTCCTGACATCAAACCATTCACGGAAAAAGAGTCACATTTTGCTTGTGCAAAATTGACACATCAACTACAATAATAAACACTTTCCTTTGCTTCGAAGGAATGCCAGATTCGAGGTCGACACAAAAGAAAGGTTAGACGGAGTATCTACTACCTTAGATGTGTGGAGAAACTTGCAGGCATTGGAATTGCCTCAACGCCTCAAGAAGGAAAATAGAAAGTCAAATCTACAATAGTTCCTCATGTCTATCAGTACGTACCTCGATCGAAACGAAAAGAAAGACAATCTCCATTCGTTCAAGAAAAGGTTCCTCAAGTGATTAAACAAAATTGTGTAAGTTCCCTCACAAAAATCTTAGCCATTACGACGGATTCTCCTCCTAGTAGAAGTGTTCAAGGAGATTTTGATGCTAAGCCTTACAAATTACTTGAGAAGTATGGATATGATTTCTCGAGCCCGTAAAATTAGGTAAACTAGTGTCTGAGGTGACTGGTGAAAGGATTCATGGACTCAATGAAACCCAAAAATAGTTTAGACAACAAGGATACCATATTGATACTCCTAGATCGGAAGTGGGATTTACACCGAATGATCTCGTAAGGATATCTCTCAAGAAGAGAAGAAATACAGCCAATACCCAACACATTGCTGTGGAAGAAGAAAACAATGACACTAACGTGCAAAAGAAGTCACAAGCTCGAGTATCTGTCTTTGATCACATTGGAGAAGCGTCTTCACGTTCTTCGATATTTAAAAAATTGGGGCCTTATTCACAACTTCAAAGTGGCAGTAGTAATGGCTCTCGCTAGTCAATTTTTAACAAACTAGGTTCTGTATTTGATCTACTGGGACCAAGAAATTCCACCTTGCTAGGGAAAAAATGTCGTGACTCTGGTAGTGAAAGTTTTCTAAAGGATGTGGATTATAAAGAAATCCGAAATACTGTCCCGTCATGCATGAAGGTCCATCTTATACACAAACATGGGAAAGCCTCACTGAAGGTTCTTTGATACTCAAACGGTGGACAATTTTTCATTCTAGCCCTGTTGGTAAAGATGACAAAGAAAAAGTGGTAACCTTACATCATATCTCAATGGAAGAAGATCCTACTATTAGTCAAAGAGATGAGATTGAAGATGCACCTCCACAACTAGAGGATGGGAGGCAATCAACAATTGATGATCTCAAAGAATTAAATTTGGGAACTCTAGATGACCCGCATCCAATCTTGATTAGTGCACTTTTGAATTCCAATGAAGAGAAAGACTATTTTGGCCTACTTTTTGGAATACAGAGATGTTTTTGCATGGACATATAAAGAAATGCCCGATTTAGACCAAAGGTTGCAGTTCATACCTTGGAATTAAACATGGTGCTCGACCGGTAAAACAGGCACAGCGAAGGTTTCGACCTGACCTTGTCACTCATATTGAAGACGAAGTGAATACGCTCATCGAAGCTAGATTCATTCATGAAGTTAAATGATCCAATATGGATATCAAGTATCGTGCATGTTAAGAAGAAGAATGGTCAAATTCGCATTTGTGTTCACTTTCGAGATTTAAATAAAGCATGCCCAAAAGATGACTTTCTTTTGCCTATCATTGAGCCATGGTTAATGCGACCACTGGGTATGAAGTCTTGTCTTTCATGGATGGATCGTCTGGGTATAATCAAATCAAAATGTTATAAGAGACAAGAATGTAGTGCTCTTCTGTACTTAAGGGTATATATTATTGTAATGTGATGCCCTGTGGTTTAAAAGATGTAGGTGTCACACACCAAAGGCCATATAGAATATCTTTGATGAAATGTTACACGAGAGGGTCGAATGTTATGTAGATGACTTGGTTGTCAAATCCAAGAAAAAGTAAAATCATTTAGAGGATTTTCGAATTGTGTTCGAGCGGTTGAGAGGTACAATTTAAAGATGAATCCTCTCCAATGTGCTTTCAGCATTTTTCTGGAAAATTTCTTGGATTTTATTGTTCGATACCATGGTATAAAGGTGGATACAGGCAAGATTAATGCTATACAACGGATGCCTGCACCGAGAAACTTTCAAGAACTAAGGAGCCTTTAAGGGAATCTAGCATTCATTTGAAGATTTATCTCTAATCTCACTAGTCTTTGACAACCATTCAATCATTTGTTGAGGAAAGATGCCGAGTTTAGATGGGACAAGTCTTGCCAAAATGTCTTTGAGAGCATCAAGAAATACCTTTTGAACCCACCTGTACTTGAAGCCCTTATTCCAGGAAAGCCTCTAATCCTATATATTTCGGCACATGAAAAGTCCGTAGGTGCACTCTTGGCACAAGAAAATGAAGTAGGAAAGGAAAGAGTATTGTGTTACCTAAGTCGTTCACTAACTGAGAATGAGATCAAGTATTCCCATATTGAGAAGATGTGCTTTGCCCTGTTCTAGGCATCTAAGAAGTTAAAGCATTATTTTGAGGCATATACTGTGTATTTAATCTCGTGAGCTTGATCCAGTAAAGTTTGTTATGTCAAAGCCTGTACTTTCTGGACGTCTTGCACGGTGGTCCATCATATTAAATCAATACGAAATCATTTACGTGTCTCAGAAATCTATTAAAGGACAGGCAATAGCTGATTTTCTCGCTGACCACCCTGTTCCTGCTGAATGGGAACTCTAATGATTTTCTTGATGAGGACGTATTGCTCGTAGAAGTTTTACCACCTTGGATGATGTTCTTTGATGGTGCAGCTAGATCAACTAGAGCGAGGACATGAATTGTGTTTGTTTTACTAGAAAGGTTTATTCTTCCATTTTCGATGGTTCTGACTGAGTCATGCCCTAACAATGTGGCTAAATATCAAGCCTTGATCATCGGGCTTCAAATGGCATTAGAAATGAACATTCAAGAGCTTGAGGTGTTCAGAGACTCTAAATTAATAGTAAGTTAAGTATTGAAGCAATATGATGTGAAGAAAGATGACTTGCTTCCTCACTTTCATTATTGTACCCAATTGTATTTACTTGATGGGAAAATTCAATAGTATTTCTTTAGAGCATGTTCCCAGGAAAGAAAATCTCATGAAAGAGGCTCTGGCAAATCTAGCAACAATCCTAGCATTGTCTGATGATGAAAAAGTCAATGTTACCGTTTGCTGAAAATGGATTGTCCTATCTTTACAATGAGTACTTCATAGAAGAGGCAAACGCAATCTCGGTGTCTGAAATTGATGAAGACCTGATTGGAGACAACATCTAGATGTGTGTGCTTCTTATCGTAAGAGGAACACTCTTGAAGAAAATCGTCAATCACCAGTCGTGCTTTCAAGGATACATTGTATCATCGATCTTACGAAGCGAACTTCCAACGTTGTTTGCATGGGACAGAGACTACCGAGGTTATGAAGGAAGCACACTCAGGTATTTGTGGAGCATATCAATCTGGGCCAAAACTTCACTTTTGAATTAAGAGAATTGGCTACTTCTGGCCGACTATGGTAAAAAACTGTCTAAATTATGCAAGATTAGATGCGAGACTTGTCAACTTCATGCAAATTTGATTCATCAGCCGCCAGAGCCATAACATCCTACTGTAGCTTCACGGCCTTTTGATGCATGAGGTCTAGATGTTGTCCATTACCTAAATCTTCGCACTGTCATCTTTACATCTTGGTAGTGACAGATTATTTCTCTAAGTAGGCAGAAGCCATTCCGTTTAAAGAAGTAAAGAAGGAGAATGTTGTCATTTTCATCAAGACCTCTATCATCTTTAGGTATGGTGTTCCTCGATACATCATCATAGATATTGGAAAGTCGTTCTACAATAGTTCAATAAACCAATTGTGTGTATAATTCAAATTCAAGCAGCATAATTCTTCAATGTACATTACACCGGCGAATGGCTTGGCAGAAGCTTTCAACAAGACCTTATGCTATTTACTAAAGCAAGTGGTATCTAAGTCCAAGAAAGATTGCATGACAGAATTGGTGAAGCGTTTTGGGCCTATAGGACAAATTTCAAGACACCTACACAGATGGAGTCACACCATATTCGCTTGTCTATGGAGTTAAAGTGGTTTTACCGTTGGAGTCTCAAATACCATCCTTGAGAATTTCTATTCAAGAAGGTCTCACAACTGAAGACAATGCTCATTTGCAACTGGAAGAACTAGAAGCTCTTGATAAGAAGAGGTTGCAGGCTCAACAACAACTTGAGTGTTACCAAACTCGAATGTCAAAGGCATTCAACAAGAAAGTGCGACCGCGAACTTTTCAAGTTGGAGAATTGGTTCTTGCAATAAGAAGGCCAATTGTCACCAATCATCACATGGGACACAAATTTACTTTAAAATGGGATGGGCCTCTTGTGGTTAGACAAGTTTACTCTCATGGTACGTACAAACTGGTAGATAAGGATGGCGTTAAGATTGGCCCGATCAACGGGAAGTTCTTAAAGCGATTTCATGCTTGAAGGTTGACTCAGCAAATAACTCCTTACCCACATGAGTATAAACTGTGAATGGCATTCAAAAAAAAATGTCAAGCGCTAGGTTGAAAACCTCATAAGAGGTAGCCTAGAAAAAATAAGGAAGAAAAAAAGGTTCGCTAGGTTGAAAACCTTGTAAGAGGAAGCCTAGGAAAAAAAAAAAACCTCTTGCCCGCATGAGTTAAAACTATGGACGACATTAAAATCCTTTGAACTACTTGATGACTAGATTCCCTTCTTTGGGATACATAGGCAGCTTGAAAGTAAGTTCCGAGTTCAGTCATATTAACATCAAAATTATATTTTGGCTTGGACTAGTTGGTACGTGAGTTGTCGACAAAGTTGCTGAAAAGAAAAGGAAAAAGAGAGGCACATGTGAGTTTGAATGAAAAAGGACATTTTTATTCCATGTAAATTCTCTTTATTACATCAAGAATAATAAAGTGGAAGCATGTCTAGACTAGTCATTTTCTAAACTAAAATTGCTGAAAAAAAATGAGCTATTTGAAAAGTTGAAAGTTCGCAAGTTCAATCCAAGCCTCTGCAAGCAAACGCTCCATTTTGTCTAGAACCTTTGCATCTTTTACAGATCGGTGTGGGGTGTTTTCTATCTTTTGGATATCTTCTGCCAGTCCAGTAACTTCAACTTGAGTCTTTTCAAGCCTTTCTTGGCGTTGATTAAGAACCAAGGTTTTTTCCTCCCTCCGAGCACATAGGTGTTCAAGTTGCTCCTTTAACTTCGCTTCCTTGTTCCTAAGTTGTGTTATTTGTGTTTCTAAGTCTTCTACACTCTTTCTCTGCTTTTATTCTTGCATCTCAGTGGTGCGCAAGTTCTGTTGGGTAGTTGAGAGGAGTCCTTCTCTTGAGTTGAGTCATCTTTCCATCAAGTGATGCCTTGATAGAGTTATATATCTCTATATTCTCAAAGAATGTCTTTATTAGACCTTGTAAAACCGAGATATCTGTTTTGCTCTCCATCTCTTCAAGAAACCTTGTTGCATGTTTGTTTAGAGAGGACATGTGTTCTACGAAAGTCCTTGAAATTTGCTAATTAAGATTCCTCCATAACATCGGAGGATACATACTCCGATACAGTTTGAGATAACTTCTTCTGAATGAAACTCAGATACAGTTGATGGCAATGGCCAGGTTTGGCGTTTAAAGCTCTTGAGTGGCTGCTTTTCTAGTGAAGTAGTTTGAATGGCTGGAGTCTTCCATGTCATGACAGTGTTTTCCATCTGAGTCCTAGCTTGACTGTTCGCGGCATCATTTTCCCCATCTTCAAGGTTCTTAGTATGATTGGCATTCGAAGAAGTATGAACAACATTGATGAAAACATCAAATTTGCTAGGATCGATCACTGAAACTTCTATTTCTTCAAGAGTGTTATCTATAAGGTCCACTAGTTGCTCATGATTATCAAACTGAAAAGAGAGGATAAAAAAAATGAGGGGATAAGTATAGGGTCAATATCAACATTGAGAAAAAAAATAGAGAGCATGAAAGAAAAAGGTATTAAATGAAATAACAACATATTAAGCAAGTTGCTCCAATGGTATCGTTGAGCTTGGTACGCCTCGAATGATTTCAAGTGCTTCTGAGTTGATGATAGCCATATCCAAGTCTCATGCATTGTTTCTTTTATTTTCTTTCTTGGGTCGATTCCAAGGACGATCACGGCCAGATGTGCTTTCACTTGATTCTCCCTTGTCACAAATATTGTGGCATGATGAATCTCCAATCGTCGCATTAAGAGCCTGGGGTGAAAGAGTGACTAGTGCTGTTTTTTCTCCTTTTGCTAACACATCTATCACCATCTTCGAGGGTTGTTCCTCATTTGATGCATTCTCCTCTCTTTTCGTCAAGTTGCCCTTTGAATTTTGAGTGGGCATGAACTCGGTTTCTTTATTCAAATCTTTGGTAATCGTCTCCCTTGCATCTTTGAGGGTCTTAATTGAAGTGTCAAAAGTATCTCCTTTTCTTGTCTCATGATGGACAGAAGGACGATTTTGAGAACTACTTCTTTTGATTGACTCGTGCTCATGTGAAGAATGAATGGCCACATCACCCTTAGATGTCAAATGTGCACATGACTGAAATGGTCGATTCGATGCTTTTTCTCTTCTTCAAATTAATCTTGATGGTGTGTTTAGGAGCCTCATTCGATCTACTTGACCACCAATGATGATAATCTTTTGTAACAAAAAAGTTTCTTTTTTGAGCCGGTAGACTTATCTCAGATTGTGTTGCCACACGAGTGGAGGATTCCCACAATTGCACTATGTCTACCAATGAATAAAGAGGGAGCTTTTCTTTCAAGTCATAAGGAACATCTTAACAAAAGGCAAACTGACGGCTAAACCTACAAGGATTATACGGCTCAACCATATGAACATTATTCAAGCGAAGAGTCAAGTAACATGAATGAGTGCTAATAAAGTAGTTTATCCATGAAGGTGATAAATCTCCATTGTCGACCAAGACATGATCCTTCACTTGAGCCAAGCATAAGCAGGGAAGAATTGATGGGTTCATCTTTAGGAGGAGGCTTCTCGCATCGTCAGCAATGAAGAATTTGGCCATTTTTCACAACCAAATTTAGTCATTATGGCTCCATAATTAAACTTTCCATGAATGTGGTAGGCGTCAAAATAATGAGCTATCCATCCATACAAATAGTGTATTGGAAAAAAAGCAGTGGATTCCCACAACTTTGTTTAAGCCATTGTAGATGCTTGATAACACCGGTGCAGCAAGGGAAAATTTTAGTCTGAGGGCCATCTAACTTGCCACTTGTTGATATGTTGGGATGGATGTGGTCAATATTGTGACGTGGTAAAAGGAATTTGCACACCCAGCAAGACAAAAATGCAGCAACTTATGTCTCATCTCTTGATGTCTCGTCAACTCCCAAGTCAAGGAACTGCTCGGCTTTATCATTAATCTTGAATGCACAGTCGTTGTAGAATAATTCTACTTGGATTGTGAGTTGTCCGCAGCTTTGATGAAATTTTTTGCCTACTGAGTCTAAGTAGGGACGGTTGATATCTACTTTGGCCTTTAAACCAAAATTGAATCCAATCAGCAATCCGAACATCTTTTGTTCTTTTCGTGAATTGAAGGGCATCCAGCCTTGCCATCGCAAGTCCCAAAGTGAGATGGATAATTTGACAGTAGATGAATGCAGGGTATTCGTAGATGTGACACCAAAGTTCGAGGAAGACATGCAAACGTTGTCATAGTAGTCGTATGTGAACGAAGATGCATGGACGGCGTCATAGATCTTGACATCAAGGAGCACCTTCTTGTGTATCAAGAGGACATCTTCGGCCCATTCCCTATAGCATGTTGTGTAACAAGTTTCGCCGAAATTAGAGAACGGAGCATTCTAGACAATTTTGTCCGAATTGGTTCAAGCAAAAGTAAGTAGAAACAGATTTTGGTATTTGGTTCTCCACCATGGTCATGAGACAACACGTGCACTTCCTTGGTTGTAAGTGACGAAGAAGGGCCAATCACTACCTTCATAGATTTGGTCGACCATTCATAAGATGAGACGATGCATCTAAAAGATCAATCTTTATCGCCAAGTCATCTATGGTAGGTGGCAATGTGTGAAGGGATAAATCATGAGCACACCTCGCTTGTCATGAAGAAGTTGAATGCATTGTTCAAGAGTTTCAATATCCTAGATTTGTATGTTGCGGACAGTTCTTGCAACAAATAGAGTGAAATAGAATAGTAAAGTAAAAGTTCGATAAGCATGATTCAGGTTACGCTTAATTGCTCATTGACTAGGATATTGAAACTCTTGAAGTGATGTCTCTTAACACTCTATTGTGTTGGATGCACTTACGTGCAAAAGGATAGTAACGTTCGACCAAATGCAAGTGTCAATAATTAGTCTCTTGGATTTCTCAAAGATATTGGGGTTTCACTATGCCAAAGTAGCCAAAAATCACAGTAGCACATCTGCTATTTGAAAATAATCAATGGCTATAGCTCTTGAACAATTGAAGATGCAGAATCCTTCCTAAAAATTAACTGGGGGAATGATTCCTTCAAGTGCAAGTTCTCTTGGTAAATTTGACGAACAGTTGGTGTGCGCTAACACAAAACTGAAATTCCTGCAACATTAGAATATGTGGAGGACCAAAATTTTCAGCAAACGAACAACACATAGCAAGAGTTATCATCATCAGTATTATTCGATTGTTTAAACGATTCATGTTCAAGGAAAACAATATGTCCCAGTTTGGTACGAGCCGAGTGAAGAGTCGAGAAATTACCTATAAAATGGCTTGTTAAATAAAGTTCGGAGATTGAGACTTCTTATGCACGATGTGATGTTCAGAGCTGTAAGGTGAAGAAATTGGGTGTAGGAATTGCAATTAAATAGGAGCTACAAGTCCGTGGTTTAGCCTTGAATTATTTGCTCTTTAAGGAAACATGAATAATTTGGTAGCTTTCTTCAACTTGGATGGCTTTGTGTTGGGAAAATTTCAGTTTTGGAATTAGAAGTTTGAAAAGGACTTATAGGTTCACCTATAAGTTTGCATATGCTTATGTCTTATTTTCAAGGAAAAAAACAGAAAGAGATTTCTCGCCGCGAATAGTATGAACAGAATCAAAAAAGTTTGGAATTAGTAGAAAAGGAATTTCGCAGTGGTTTGGAAAATTGGAAAAGTTGCAGTTTTAAATTTTCGCTGTTATTCCCTTGAGTTGACGGAAGGGTACTTGCTAGACAGCTTTCCAAACAAAATTTGATTAGCTCCATTATTGAGTACTGCCGCTAAAACAAGAAACATTCACTTCATTCACTTCTTAGTGTTTCTTATTTTGAAGACATGGGGAAGTTGAGAATTAGGATCTCATATGTGTAGTGTACCATGAACCACCAACTATGATATTTGAAGTATGGACTCTTCCAGCAGGCTTAATTTTTTGAACGTTAGAAATCAAATTTCTAGTTCAACTCTCCTTCAATGATATACGTGCACAATTGCGAATCTTGATGATTATGATCGAAGAAAATGTTCTTGGCTCTTCAAATTATAAAAAAAAATCAAGAACTTCAAGTCCCCATTTCGATCCTTAAAAATTAATTTTTAACCGAGCCTTGAAATTGAGGTATTTGTACACGTTAAAAATTTAAATTATTATTGACTGAGACAATATTAATAATTGTCTTAATTAATGTAAATGAAAAACTCATGTCAAGATCCAATAATTCGTAGGGTGCGATAAGTGGACTTTCCTGATACTTTGATTCAATTAAGTAAATTAACTAGAACGGACTATAATCCATTAAAATATTTTGGACTATGTCCTGAGCCGGTCTAGTATTTTATTTTAAGTGATAGATGATTTAAATTCCAAATAACCCATTAGAAGTAAAAAAAATCTTATTTTTATCTATAAATAAAGGTACTCTCCTTTAGACAAGACATAGAGTATTAGAAATTTACTGCATACGTCAAGTCTTACAAGTCTTTGAAACTCTGTAAGTTTTTCGACCGTCAAGTCCTCAAACTCGTACAAGATCACTTCGCTCCAAGTTTTCAAACGATTAATTTTCGATTATTCGTATCAAATGTTTAAATCTTCTTCAACCTTTGCGTAGATCAAAAGACGTATTTTCTCAAGATTTACTCAATTTTTTTGCAACAAGTGTTCGACAAATCTTCTTCTGGTCACTAAATTACCACAAAAACATTCATCGTCCTTAGATCTGCAATTTAGAGGAGTAAGAATAAAAGGAGTATTTTTTTTGTAAATAAAATATATATATATATATAAAATCAGAGTTGCTTAAGTTTAAATTAATTAAATTGATTCTTATTGTCTGTTCCTAATTTTTAGCATCTTTCCATATTTTGAAATTTGTGTGAATAGTATTATAACCTATTAATTTCGTATGATATTCGTATCGTATTATTAGATCGTGTTAAAAATTACTAACTCTAATGTAGAGGTGGGATATTAGTTTGGTTGCAAAAACGATGATGACGTACTTCATAACAACAGTAAAAATTGAATTTGTTTTTGGTTTTAGGATTTTGATCAAACAACAGCAGCATCCATCAGCTTTGGACATGTTCGAGCAAATAACAAATGCTTCGAAAGGAAAGCAATTTGTGATGTTTTTAGACTACGACGGCACACTTTCACAGATAGTGGACCACCCTGATCGTGCTTTCATGTCTGACGCGCTTAGCTAGTTACTTGGCATTTCTCCAACGCATATTTAATGTCTGTTATCCTAAAAATACCAAATATATATATAACAAACACTAAAAGCACAATAACAAGTTGGTTTGCTTTTCCTATTGGTTTTCAACCAAGAAAAAAAAAATTAAAATTCCATTTGTTTATTTTGAAAATTTTTTACATGAATGTACGTGAGATAGATTCTTTAATCGATATTTATCTAAATTACCCTAACTCATTAGTGGGAAATAACTTTAACTCATATTCATTCACATCACCCTAACTCATTAAAGATAAACTTATTTAGAGTGATGTGGATGAATATAGATCAAAAAATCTATTCTATCTCTTACTATGAATCAGATCCATATAAGAATTTTTCTATTCATTCTTATGAAAAAGTCCCCATAGTGAGTATGGAAGGTGCCGAGACAAGGTACATTTTTTTTTGAGTTAATAACACTTTACCCTCCTGAATTAGGTGTCTCCTAAATTAGGTAAGTAACTATATTTTGTTTTTTCTGAATTAAAAAAAATGACACTTTATTCCCTATCCATATTATTCATCTTTTAAAAATTTTTAAATTAACAAAATAATCTAGTTAAATAAATTAAATACCATTAGCACTATATTTTTTTTGTTGTATTTAAATTTTCAAAATAATGTGATAATTATTTTAAAATAATGTAAAATAAACTATATTATATTTTAATATAATTCATATCAATAAATTTACACATCTAAAATTTTAATTTTATTATTTCATTTTATATTATTTCGAATTTAAATGTTTAACATAATTTTACTTTTTTTATGGCCAAGAGCCAAACATTTTCTTCGATCCTGTCTACAGCATAAAGAATAAGCTAATATAGTTTAATGATTTATAACATTTTCACTCCCTAATTATTTTGTTATTATATTTTATTATAATAATAATTTTTATTATAGACATTAGTTTGTTATTATATTTTTTTCTTAATTCTTTTATAATTATCTTTGTGTATAAAATACATAGCCAGGTAATAAGCCTAAAGGTATTTCAATACTTTTTAACTTGATATTATAGAATTTTTAAAACATGAATCATTGAATGGGAGGCCAAGTGTAATTTTTTTAGTTCAAGAGGATAAAGTGTAATTACTTACCTAGTTCATGAGAGAAAAGTATTATTAACCCTTCTTTTTTTAAATTTTGGTTTTAGTTCTCAAATATAAGTCTGATACTATTTACCCTACAATGCAAAATGACTTTAACAATCGTTGAGATCATATAAAGATTTCATTAATCATTGAACGGTTTAGGATGCGCGCAAAATGAATAGTAAAGACTTTTTGAAATATCAATTATCTAGGGTATTATGATACGTAGTTTTGGTTACATTTGTTGGTTTGCTGGTTAAGTTTGGACTAATTGTTGTTTGGTTCTTTAATTTTAGGTATATGGTTTTGTACGACTAGTAGAATTTTACCGTGCGGGAAGCCATGGTACAAATAAAAAGAAAATGGAATCTGTAAGTATATTCTTTGCCATTAATCTCTATTTTATTTTTTAATTCTCAGGGAGCTCAAGCTATGCTTTTCAACCAGAGACAGCTAGTGAATTTCTTCCAATGATCGATGACGTTAGTATTGTACCTAATGTACACTTGGAATTGGATTTTCCTAATGTTTTAATTTTCAATAAATCTCTTATATTATTTAACCAACTAACTAGTTTTTTAATCCGTTCTTTGAACGGGAATAATAATACATTATATAAGACATTCAACACAAATGTAAAATATCTAATTGGATATTGAATTTGACACTTTAGATACTTCAGTTTCAATTTTTAGTAATATAAATGATCCACATACCCATACTTAAATAATTTAAAAACAAAATTTAGAGATAACATCAAATGAATTAAATATAAAGTCACGGTTAGGACCTACTATTTAGGATATTATTTGAAAATATTATTTAGAATAAATAACGTATTAACTTTTAAAATGTGATATATATAAGATACAAAATTAACTGACGTTAAAATTTGAAAACTAATGGAACTAAAAAAATAGAATCATTCTCCAAGATTATGTCAAGTGAAAATGGTGAACAATAATCCAAAGCAGGGATCAAGTTAAGCTTAGAATAAATGCATTCTAGAAATTCACACATAAACAAAGAAAATAAACCTAAAATAAAAAGCATCAAAAGAATAGCTAAGTGCATATTCATTCTGAATTTAAAAATACCTATCTAAGATAATAAAGGTACAGATAAAAATTTCTCTTTAGGTCCAAACATTTTAATTTATTAAAAATATGAGACAAACTATAGATGTTAGTAGGGAACTCTTGAATGTATTTTGTCTTATTTGATTTGCTCCCTGTAATCAATTGAAAAAAGACAAAATACATTCATATCAATAGAAAATATCAGTTGTAGCACAAAATTCAGCCTCTATTACATCAGAATCTCCATCATTCTTTTCTTCATTGTCAATAATTCCAATCCAATCCCATTAGATGAACATTTAAACTAAGAGAAAAAGCACTCCTGTAGATGACCATTTAAACAAAGAGTAAAAAGCAATCTACATAAACAAACAAAATCAACGTGGCTGTACGTTGTTTTAGCACACTGAAGCATAAAAGAGAAAGCTGAAATTAGAAAAAAAGGGAAAGTCAGCCAAAATAGTTATTCAACTTTTTACTTTAACCAAAATATCCCTCAACTTTATTTTTTGCCAGAATAGTCCTTCAACTTTTATTTTTTAGCCAGGACGGTCCTTTTGTGATGGAGTCACCACATAAAAAAAAATCTTTTTCTTTTTTTGATAAATTTCACATACACCTCTTGATATTTACTTATTTTTCACATTACCCCTATATAATTTAAAATGAAAAAAATAATAAAAAATTTAATTTGAAGGGGTGAAAAAGGGGAAAAAAAACTTCAAAACAATTTTTTAAAAAAAAATGAAACATTTATTTTTTACAAAAAAAAAATTAAAATCCTAACCCTTCCCCCTTCCCTCTTCCCCTTATCCGAGACGAAAATGTCATCCATCCAATTTCAGAACCACCCCTTTAGCCACCCAAGTGCTTCCCCACACCCACTAAACACCAATCACCACTCACTAGCCCTACTGCCAGATCCCTTTAGTCAACCACTAGATCATTTTTTAAAAGTTGGCCATAAAATTTTGTAAAATTTTAAATTAGACTAATATGGAAAACAACTAAATCATAAGGATTGTATGTGAAATTTATCAAAAAAAAGAAAGAGCTTTTGTGATTGTTCCATCACAAAAGGACTATCTTAGCTAAAAAATAAAAACAGTTGAAAGACTATCCTGGCTAAAAAAATTGTTGAGGGACTATTTTGTCTAAAGTTAAAAAAATTGAGGGACTATTTCGGCCATTTTGCCAAAGAAAAATCTAATGTACATTTGACAACAATATAATACTCGTACGTACATAAATTGCCTTCCTATCCAAGAAATTTTTCAAGAGACCACCGAGATTTTATCCCCTAAACCATATAAGAACAATTTAGAATTAATGTACAATTGACAAATTAAGAATATATAATAGAATTGCAATAACATGAAATAATAATGCAATATCAAGATTCTAAAAAAAATAAAAATCAGATTTTCTGTCTCTTATGCACATCTAAAGGTTGACAATTAAGAGACACAACCACAATTTGGAAAATATAAATTATTGTTTGGATCATGATCCAATTTGTCGGCTTGGATCATTTCTTCAGTGCATATAAACTACTCAACAATGCCACAAACCAACCAAGAAAACAAAAAAAGTACCTGGATGTTGGAGATGTTTTAGTCTCAATCCTTCAAAAAAAAAAAAACAAAAAATACAAATCCAAAGATATAAACATGTGAAAGCAGAGAGCTTGTGTGTCATCAAGAAATAGAATTACTTGAATTACGAACGTAATAGCTATTCTCTACTCTGGTATATTACGAAAAAAATTATGACCAAAAGTCAAAGAAAATATTCTTATCAAAACCCTTGATTCAAAGTATTATTAATCAAAACTGTGTCAGCTTATTCTTTATGACAATCTGAAAAATTAAAATAATATATAAAGCTGAAAAGATTAACATTTTATTCCAATAACTACAATACTTCAAATATTAATTTTTGCAAAATAAATTTCCTAAATGAGAAATGTACAAAATAATTTTCTTAAATGAAAAATTAAAAAAAAACCACTTTCAAATCATCTACGAGTAAATCAAAATATTTGATCAATTTCCGTTACTAATATTTGCATGAAAAGTAAAGTGAGAAATTTTTTGCAACTGTCAAAAGGTTACATTTAGTTGCTGATATTATGGCCACCAGAAGGAACCCATTTTGCTCTTTGTTGCAAAAGCTTCAAATCAAGTTTCATAACCTACATATCCTCTGTCAAATGCTCCAAGAGTCCAATCTAATCCTTGGAAAAAACTTACATAAACCCGGTTTTTTATCCCACCTGTAGACCTTGCAGTCAAAATTAAATCTTATAGAATCTTGCTTACATCAACTTATGTCACAGATTTCATAACATATAATCCACACCACAAGGTCTATAAGTGAAACCAAACACCAGATCTACCTAAGTCTTTCCCCTAATCCTTATAAAAAAATAATTTATGAAAAATATGGTCATCAGCCTTGCCTAAAGAATGCATAACTTATGTGCTAAATATAGAGAAAAGATCGACTTGAAAGTTCAACACATATACATAGAGTGGCAAAACAGGAAAATGACACTGGTATCGTGTGAATTGTTTTCAGTCACAGAGGCAAAAAATCATTACAATATGGATTTAAAGCACTAACATCAACAAAATTATAAGAAGTGATAAAAGAGAAAAAAGAATGCATTAGAGACAAACAACCTAGCATCTTTTGATAAAAGTATTCTTCAGAGTGCACTAATTGACACTAACAGTGGTCAAGCATCACATATGTTCTGAAAAATTGGAAAGGTTCAGTACACTAATCGTAGCTCCAAAATACCAAAAAAGAAAGATTTCAACTTTTGTGAGATGCCGACATCAATTTTTGAAATGTGATATGAAAACTACAAGGTTGTGTTTGGATGGGAGGATTTAAAGTGAATGAAGTATTTGATATGAATGGATTTGAATTGGGTGAATTTGAAATGACACAAAATTTGGGTAAATTTCAAATTCACTTATTTAACCATTAAAATTACACTCTCCATTTGTTGGTGAATTTCAAATTCATAACTAAATCAATTAAATTATTTAAATAACTTATTGTAAATTAAGATTTGAAATCAAATCTCTCCCAACAAACACAATGCAATTGTAATTAAGCTCAAAGTGTAACCATGAGGTGTTGTTGGGTTGTTGGTCATTCATTCATATCTCTAGCATGAATCTGGGACCTCCAGACACTAATAAATAATCATAAATAGCGAAAGCAATAAAGAATCAATATGAGTAATGACATTCTAAGGAAAAATTGTACTAAATCATCTCATGTTTGTATTTAACTCCAATGTTCACAAATTACATTATCTGCAACAAAGATTTTTGCTAATAATATAAGGTTGCTCGATATCTCAATACAAATGTGTAAATTGGACCCAGGACCATTGTCCAGAATTTCAATAATAATTCTTCAAGTAGCCATAGGATTTCCTCATAAGAACCAAACTAAACAATTAGAAACCATCCTCATAGGAAATCAAAGATTCAAAGCTCCAATAAATGAAAAAATTCAATTTCCTACTTCAGTTAAAACGGAGAAAAATTTCTCAAAAAAGGTAAAAGAAAACAAAAAAATAAGGAAAATAGGAAAAAGATCAAGCCTTTTTGAAGATAATTTGATCCTAAATGTAATTCAATGAATTGCTGTATACAATAAAATCCTAAATGCTTCATCTCATACTCTCCAATTACTATCTTGACAGAAAACTCCTTTGGTGATGTCAACAGAGTTATTCCCTAAGTTTCTCC
Organism: Cinchona pubescens; assembly: GCA_025175665.1. Classification (NCBI taxonomy): domain Eukaryota; kingdom Viridiplantae; phylum Streptophyta; class Magnoliopsida; order Gentianales; family Rubiaceae; genus Cinchona; species Cinchona pubescens. Next base: position 267,753 of record JANKKI010000357.1, read on the forward strand.
TTCCGTTAACAGCACCATTATTCTGATGTCATCAATCATAGTAATAAACAAAAGCAAAATCATCAAAAAAATTCAATCTTATGTTACCTTTATCAATTTAAATCCCATATAACGTAAAAAAAATTTAAAAAAAATTGTATACCATTAGAGCGGGAGTCGACTCAGCGATGATGGCCGGGGAAGTAAACGACTTGTCACCTCAACGTTTATCGCGTTCTTAGACCACAGAGGTTATGGGTGACTGCAAAGAACTGTATGGGGTGATCTGATTGGCTGCAATGCTTTATAAATTGAAGGGAGGGGTAATCATGTGAATAAATTAGACTATAATCATGTGAAGGGAAGGATAATCTTTCATTTGAATTTATATTTTGAAAAAAAACGAAAGAGGATGTGAATTTTTATCCGGATATTTGAATTTGACTAGATAGATTGGAAAAGACATTGGTGGATTGTTTAATTAGGATAGAAAGTTTTGAAATTGAAAAGATAAAAGAGGGAGGAGGAGGAGGAGGACTCTTAATTTTGACATATAATCAGAGAGAAAGAGGTATGGTTTCAGGTATAATTAACATAGGAGGTCAAACTTTCATTGCGTATCATATACGCGCTTCATTATTTTGTCATGTAAGAAAAAAGACATAAGATAGATGGAAAATACTACCATAAATCCTATTTTTGATCTCACCTGTAGATCATGCGGTCAAAATTAAATCTTATAAAATCTTGCTTACATCAGTTTATGTCATAAATTTTATAACATTTAATTTACACTACAAGATTTACAAGTGAGGCCAAAAATCAGGTCTATCTAAGTCTTTCCCTAGAATAGATAATTACAAAGCATTAATTTTATTATATTTATATATAATTTCCACTCAAGTTTACGTATAGATGAAGCACAGCTAGAAAAAATTAAATCAACAGAAGGAGCTAAGGTGGAGAACAACAAATTTTGTGTCTCTATACACTTTCGCTGTGTTCATGAGAAGGTACCGTATATTCTTCTAGGGCAATGATATTGCCACAACGAATTCCTTATGCGCACAACTAATTTAACAAAAATGCCAAATTTACCCTTCACTACATCAACTCACTGTGGCCCATAGTTTTGGCCTTTCTATACCGACTCTCAGTTTTTCCCTTTCGCCTTTCCCCTTCCATTTGTACTTCTTCCTTCTATTGTTCGAAAAATTACACATGGACCCGGTCCACGGCACTATGCCATGGACATTTTGGTCCTGAATCAGCCACATCACCCAACTAGGTGATGTGGCTGATTCAGGACCAAGGTGACACTATTTCATGGATCCGATCCACCTAAGAATCTCTCTGCTTCAACATCAAAGCTTCTTCCAAATCCATCAAATACATAAACCTTGCTTTTATGACTGCATTTCACATGGTTATGTAAGATTATGCTAATTGGGGTCTTTAAGCCATAGAGCCTCGATCGCCCACACAACCTTTGCCCGAGCACCTCTTGTATGAACGTGGAAGAGGTGATGTTGGTTGCTTGCCGTGGTTTAGCACTTTGACTGCTCTTTCCTGTCACAGATATATGCAAAAATAATAAAGATGGACATTTCATTAAAGAGTGTAATAAGAATCTTCTTTGCTGCTTCATTTATTTACCATGGACTAAAACTTAATTGAAGCACGATATTGAAGAAAACCCATCCATATAAAATCCGGAATGGAAGAAATGATGGTAGCACTGCCGTGAGAAGCCTTGACGCATGTAGGCGTCAACCTCAGAGGTATCTCTTAGCTTTCCAAAAGACCTTGAATCACTCCAATTGGAATTCGGATAAGAAAGTTATTCTCAATCTACCAAATTATGTCCACATTGCTCCTCGCCGGTACACAAATTCTAATTCTGCAATTTTCCTGCAACTTTGTGATCAATTTCAACTCTTTCTATGACCAACTTCAATGTCACTCAAACTCTACAAAACCCAAAATAAAACATTTTAGCTAATAATTAGTCAATTATTTCTTATACATCACCAAAAACAAAGTAAATCGTACACAAAATATACGATATTTACGGATTCATCAACTATCCTACACTTAATTTTTGATCGTCCTCCAGCAAAACATTGAAATAATCACAAACATACTCAACACATCTCCTCAATCATCCACATAAATAAGTAAGAACCAAACCATCATAAAGAAAATAATCAAATGATAATAAACCCTTATACATGAATTGTAGTGTCGGTGTGTGCACAACTTTACAAAAATAATTTTTAAGACATTCAGATCAAATCATGCAAACCCCTTTGAATTTTTCTAAACACTCCATAGCTTACTGATGCTCTTTACAACACACCTAGTTAAAATATTAATGAAACACCTAATTCCTACTACTAGGTGGCATCCCGCAAGTACGCAGTAGCAACTAGTAGTAAAGGAAAGTAGGGATCGTTCCCACTAGGATTGTTGGAAGGCAAATACTGAGATATACGGGTATTTGTATAGTTAAGCAAAAATCAATCAATGAGAGATGAAACTACACTAATCAAGTTCATATTTAAAGTCAAGTAAACAAGATCAAATTAAGTTAATTTATCTACTAAAACAAATAATAGAAACCAAGCAATTACGAAATTAAAAGACTAACTACTAAATTCTAACAAAAGAAATTAACTAAAAAAGAATCTTGAAGAATAAAAGAAACCACTTCTACGCTAGAAACAAGTTAAAATTGAAATCTAAATATTTTTGGATTTTTTGTGATAATAAAGAAAGCCTACTATAAATTAACTAGAAATTAATGTAAGAAATTGAGAATACTTAACTAAAAAGCAAGAACTTTGACAAGAACCCCAATTCTTCTAAGAAACCTTAAATTTAAGCAAATAGATTTTCACTAACATTAAACGATAAAGCAAGTATAAATTATATCTACCTGAAACTAATGAAAAATCCACTAACACCTAACTAATCAAAATTTAAATTACAAACAAATTAAAAATAGATCTAAGAAATGGTTAAAGAGGATTTCTCATTCAAAAGAAACTTGAATGTCAAGTTTTCCTAATCAATCCTAAAATCTCCTAATTTTCAAACTTAAACTATCCTACTTACCTATTACAATATTTTTAGCAGCTTAAATAGTGTAGTATTATACAAGGCAAAAATTAGGAGTTGTTTGTGTTGGACCCCAGTTATGATAATAATGTTTTGATGATGACCAAATCGTACTAATGGCTTAAAAATAAGTGTGCAGAAAAACAGGAAGGCCCAAACGAAAATGATCAACCGAACACAATCCAGAAAAATGACCAAAAGTTGAACAACAACTTATGGACGATGAAGAGTATCCGAAAGAATGGAACTTGGACTCAAGAGCGCGTCCAGAACATGATTAAAAGCTGTAGAACATGTATCACTGTCCGAACCAGAAGCTGAGGGATGGGACGCATATGACCGTTCGAACAATCTTAAGCTTTAGGACGCACATGACCGTCCGAACAAGAAGCTGTGGGATAGGACGCATATGATCGTCCGAACCATATGCTATAGGACGCACATGACCGTCCGAACCAAAAGCTGTAAGATGCCCAAGATCGTCCGAAAAAAAGTGCACAAAATGAAGAAGTTTCTGTCAAGCTATAGGACGTGTATGATCTCGAAATACTGTTTATAAAGCTGTAGGATGCATGATCGGATGTCCGAACCTCCGTTCGAACTCCCAACGGCTAGTTTTTAACAGCTAATTTTTTTACCGTTGGAGATCAAATTTTAGCACATCTTTCATCTATAAATAACCCAAGGACATACAAATGATGAGAGGAACTACAACATTCAATACAAACACTTGTAAGAGCTATTTGGGGAGAAATAGGCTAAAATATTGTGGGTTGTACTGGTTTGGGTAGTATAGTTCTCTTAGCTCAACTAGAGGAAATTAGTGTGAGCAAGAGTGGACTAGTGAGTGATCGTCAAGTGTAAGAGTAGAGGAATAACAAGTGTACAAAAGTGAGGTTGTAGTGTAAAACCCTTTGGCTCAACTAGAGAAACTTCGTTGGTGCAAGGGTGACTCTACTTTGTGTACAAGAAGGTTATTGCCTCACCTTCTTTGAAGAGGCACTACTAGTGGATGCACTCCACGCTTGAGAAGGTTGGGAGTTTGGTTTGATATTCTTTATCTCAATATTTTATTTCTTTTTTAAACTTTGATTGTTAAATATTTATCTTTGATGATTTGTGCTTAAGTATTCATTTGTTGCACAAAGTTTGCATTTTTATTAAGCACTTCAAAAGGTTTATTTTTGAGACAACCTAATTCACCCCCCTCTTAGGTTGCTTTTGGGCCAACAATTGGTATCAGAGCTTGGTCTCCTTCTTTTGGTTTAATCACCATTGAGTAAAGATCATTATGGCAACCAATAATGCTTTGTTTTAGAGGGGCATTGCATTTTCAGACCTCGCATGTTTGATGGAGTTGATCTTGGAATTTTATTTTTTGGAGGAAAAGAATGAAAATTTTCATAAAACCCATTGATATTGATTTATGGCATATTGTTGATGAAGGTCCTTTTGAAGCCAATATTTTTGATGAAAATACACATAGATTAAGGCCTAAGACTAGACATAAGCTAAATGCACAAGATATAATAAATTTATCTGTAAATGCTAAAGCCATGTATATTTTGTATAATGCTTTGGATGCAGACGAGTCTACAAAAGTGAAAGGGTGTAAATCGGCCTGGGAGATATAGGACAAATTGAAAGAAATCCACAAAGAAAGTGAAGATATAAGAGAGCAAAAGAAGTCACTTCTTGTGGCTAAATATGAATCCTTCAAAATGGAACCTCATGAGAATATTGACAAGATGTATTGTAGTTTCAATGATATTATAAAGGATTTGGAAGGTTTAGGTAAAGAATATTCCATGGGTGAAAAGAATAGAAAGATTTTAAATGCTTTACCTAAGGAATGGGAACCTAAATCCAGTGTCCCGCTTGCCATAGAAGAGTCTAAAAATTTAAATTCTATGCCTATTGATTCATTGGTAAATTATCTAGTCTCCTTTGAATTGAAGTTGAAATACAAGGTACAAGATGAGGAGGAAGCAAGGGCCAACAGAAGCATAACATTAAAAGCTTCTCAAAATAGATGCTTCAACTGTGGCCAAGCGGGACATTTTGCAAATGAAAGTCCATCCAAGAAGAAGAAAGGGTCAAGGAAGCCTCACTTCAACAACTTCCAAATTACATGGGATGATTGCAATTCGGATGGAGAAATTGAAGAAGAATATGAGGAGGATCAAATGGCTTTTATGGCTCTTGGCAATGATGAGGTATCCTCTAGTTATGATTCTTGTGATGATGATAATGATGATGTTGAATCATTTATTTTTAAAATGCATAAATGTTTGAAAGAATCATATGCTAGGAACAAAGAATTAAAAATTAAGTTAATGCTTTAGTGAGTGCCAACTCAAACCTTGTACATGAAAATAAATTTATTTTGACAAAAGAAAATGATGCTTTGAAGAAAAATTTTGATGGAAAAACCAAGATCAAGGAAGAACAAACTTCATTGAAGAAGAAAATAGATGATCTTGATGGTCTTTTGAAAAAGAAAAAGAAAAATGTTTTTGAAAAGAAAAGAACTAGAATTATGCATATAAAGAAAAATTTTGTCACCTATAGAAAGGATGATTTGCACTTTATTAAGTCTAAATATTCTTTTTATGGAAATAAAAATATTATTTGCAATTATTGTCATCAACATGGTCATATAAAAAAAAATTGTTATGTTAAAAGAAATGAAAAGTTGGGAATAAATTCTATTTGGGTGCTTAAGCATGTCACTAACCCAATTGGACCCAAGAAAGTTTGGGTACCAAAAATTGTTATTTAACTTTGCATGTAGGTATGCTTGGTGAGCACCAAAGGATTCAAGATGGATCATCAATGGAGGGTGTTCAAAGCATATGAACTAACTAACACTAAAATGGGTAACATTTCCTTTAAAATTTTTATCAAAATTGTGCTTTCACTTGCTAATGTGAACTATGATCTCTTAAACGTTTTTCAACTATGTGTTTAAATTTGCTGAAGAAAGCTTGAACACATCAAGTATCCCCAACATTTTGTTTAAAATAAGTCACTTATTTGCAAAAGACATAATCCATAGCAATGTCTCTTTTTTAATGATTATTTTGCATCACATGAAATTGCATCACACATGCTTTATTGTTTTGATGATGCTTTTGAGCGAAAAATATCTTAATGCTAATTCTTTGCATGAATTCCCTCATATCTACTTGAATACATGTCTTTTAAAGGGAAGAAATATTTTGTACAACTTGACTTATTCCCCATGTACTCACTTGAATTACATTCACCATTTAAGGGGGAAAATAAACTTAGGGGAGAGCTTAAAATGGCATTATTTTTTATTATGTTTTGATGATGCCAAAAGGGGGAGAAATAATGGACAAAATTTCTTGTCTTGTGCTTCATATTTTATGGTTATTTTTAGAATTGTCCAATCATCTCATCCTAATTTGTCATCATCAAAAAAGGGGAGATGTTGGACCCCAGTTTTGATAATCATGTTTTGATGATGACCAAATCGTACTAATGGCTTGTAAACAAGTGTGCAGAAAAACAGGAAGGCCCAGACGAAAATGATCATCCGAACACAATCAAGAAAAATGACCAAAAGTTGAACAACACCTTATGGACAATGAAGAGCGTCCGAAAGAAAGGAACTTGGATACAAGAGAGCGTCCGAAACATGATCAAAAGCTGTAGGACACATATGACTGTCTGAACCAGAAGCTGAGGGATAGGATGCTTATCACCGTCCAAACCATAAGCTTTAGGATGCACATGACCGTCCGAACCAGAGGCTGAGGGATAGGACGCATATGACCGTCCAAACCAAAAGCTGTGGGATAGGACGCATATGATCGTCCGAACCATAAGTTATAGGAGGCACATGACCGTCCGAACCAAAAGTTGTAAGACGCACAAGACCATCCGAAGAAAAGTGCACAAAATGAAGAAGTAATTTTCTTCTGTCAAGCTGTAGGACGCGTACGACCGTCCGAAGCACTGTTCATAAAGCTGTAGGATGCATGATCGGACGTCCGAACCTCCGTTCGAACTCCTAACGGCTAGTTTTTAACAGCTAATTTTTTTACCGTTGGAGCTCAAAATTTTGCACATCTTTCATCTATAAATAACCCAAGGACATCCAAATGACGAGAGCTAATTTTTCTTGATGCTATTAGAATGGACTACTAACGTGTACAACGCTTCTCATAGGCTAGAAATGTAAATAGGGAGAGGGTTAAACGTCTCTGAATTGGTGGTAATTTTTTTAGTTTAGGGGTGGTAAAATTACTAACGTGTAAATAGGGAGCAAGGTCGTGTACTTTAGGGGCAAATTTACAGATAACCCTAAGTTAAATTAAAGGAAAATAAATGTGGCCCATTCTTGTTGCTGCATAAAAATAGCACCAAATAGTCAAGCTCCTCAAAAAAATAATAATAATTAGTACCCTTTGTGGCCCATTCTAGATTTGTGGCTACTTAAAAAGATGCAAGGTATATGCTGCCCCTCATCTTTACAATGGGAGGTTATCCCTAACTCTATACAGCTCATCTGGTTACTTTCTTTTTCAGTAACACTATTTCTTTAAAAGATCGTGACAAAAGCAGCAATAGCAATGGTCAAAAATAGCAAGGCCTAATTAAAGGTGTTTCTATTGATGATAATCAAATGGTTAGATCAATCAAAGTTTCAAATGAACACATAATATAGAGAAGATGTACGAAACTGGAAATGCTTATCAACAACCCAAAGAAAATTGCAGATTCAAAACTACCCTTTAATCTAATCCATTTTACATTTCACTGAATATGGTAACTCAAATTGATTAAATAAACAAAAAAATCTTAACAGAAATTTAATTGAAAAAAATTGATTCTTTTTTCTAGTCAAGTACATTGATGATTCTATTAGTATTACTATTCTTGATAATAGAACAAAAAGTTATTAAAAAGAAAAAAATATCAACAATGTTGAGAGCCATCATGCCAAATAAGGAATAGCACAGAATGAACATTATTTTTCTCTACAATTGTCATACTACTTTGGTTCTAGTTGTATTGATTTGGGTTTTTCTTAAAGACCAGAAACTCTTAGGAAACGGAAAAAAAAATAACAGAAAGGGCTTTTCTTAAAGACTAGTAATTTTGAGGAAATGAAAAAAAAAAAAAAAACTTTGAGGGATTTTCAATTGAGAGAGAACTGTGGGATGGGAAAATTGTGGGGGGATTGATTGAGAATAAGGGGATTTTATAGACAACAGAGGGGGGGAATGAAATCGTACCTTGAAGTTGATGTGAAGAGGCACCGATTGAGTTAGTGGAGGCTTGAGGGGGAAGGGAGAAAGGAAACGATCATCGCCTAAGAAAAAGGGGTAGAGGAAAGGAAGTGGAGAAACTAGGGTTGGTGTGGGGTGAGGTTACAATGAAGGCGATGATGGATAGGGGAAAGGATTAAATCAAATGGAAGGTTTGTGTGTTTATGACAACATTTTTTTTTCTTTTTTTGTTTAAATAGTAAGCAACGGGATATCCATTGCTTCCTAGTTTGAAATGTTTTTTATTTTGTTTTATTGTGATGCAATAGAAATCCGGTTCAATTGTTTTGATTTTTCCTCTTTTGTTTTTAATTTTTCTAAAAATATGTTGCTATTTCAGTTGGTAATTGTTATGGAAAAGATCCATTGCTAATTTCCGTTACTAATAAGTATTTTTCTAGTAGTGTGATGAGTAGAGGTAGTTTTTTAGTTTTCATTTTTAAAATTTTAAAAAGAGACCAAGGGAGAGACTACCATACCAATTGAGGTTCTTCCTTTATTTCATATTCGATTACTGGTGGGACATAGATAAATATGAAGAAATGTTTACCCTCATAAATGGTTACCAATCTACAGTTGTATGTTTTACCAAAATAACTTTGATCTACATAATATATTGTGCATATACTTTCACAAACCATGTTGAATGTAGATATTCAATATAATTTGCATTTTATATTAATATTTATTTCCAACATGTCAATATTTTTAATTGTGATACAATTGTCATAGACACACAAGCATTTTTTGTAAACAGAAAATGAAAAAGATTTACGAGGCTGTGCACACATATCGAGTAATCTCAATCGCAAGTATATACTAGTGCAAATGTCACACTCTATGTGAGAAAATTTTTAAAAATAAAATTGGCAAAGGAAAAGATTGATACATAGTGGGAAGTTATGAAAAGTTAGTGACTCAATGTATTAGGTAGTTATGAGAAGTTATGAGAGTAGTTAAGAAAAGTCATTAATTTTGGTATTACACCAAAAGTGATTAATTTTGGGCTTTATATATGATTAGACTAGTGGGTAAGGCACATACTATGTATAGAATTTTAAAAACTAACATACAAACAAACCAAGTCTTAATCCCACTAAGTAGGGTCAGCTGCATGAATCCTGCTAAGCCATTACGCTTTGTTATGGACTATATCCTCCTCAATTCATAGATGGGTTATATCTTCCTCTTACAAGTTACCCTCCAAGTATTTTTCGGTCTTTCCCTACCCCTCTTATGTTGACTATTCTCTATAAAATCTATTCTTCTGATAGGCGCATATACTGGACGTCTTAACACATAACCTAGAATTTTAAAAAACTAGTACGGAAAAAATAGAAAAAGTTACC
>JANKKI010000357.1:282500-359789 GCA_025175665.1 Cinchona pubescens
ATTTCGTAAAGCAATATTACTTCTCACAACTAACAAATTCCCCAAAATCAAGTCCCTCTAACCATCAATATAATAGAGAAAGATTGGTAGGACCTTACAGTGACAAATCATGCAAATGACACACACCAGCAAAGCATTATGAACATTAAAATCATTTAACTCAAAACCAGCAAGCACAACTATTCATCAATCCTTTTTCACTAGTAATGCCAAATGTATTTTTACGCAAGTGGCCTTATAGTGTTTCTTGTTTATTATCATGCCCCTACATATTACCACATAAAGCAAGCCATTACTTTTATAGATACCCACGGAGCACACAAGGAATTTTCCACAGAAAGATGTGTTTATTATATAGTTAAGATTTAAATGACTGTAATAGAACCAAATACTTTACTATACGTTAAACACATATATGAACAAACAAAGGCCTACATCATTTCAGACTCTATTCTATCGACGAATCATAAGAAAATAATCTAAACAATTTTGAAATAGGTATTACCAATCAAGAATACTTCACAAAACTCCTCACCAATATTATAAGTTCCAAAAATTTGTATCAAAAGAAATCAAAGATTGATATAGATCCTAGTTTCCACACATTTTTAAAATAAAAAAAAACATGTAACACATTACCATGTGGTACCAAAATACTAGGTCAAATATATCATAGGCAACCACAATTAACTACAAAAATAATATGCCATTCCAACATCTACCATGGACACAACATAACTATAACAACAGACAAAACTACACAAGACACGTTAACAGAACAAGAACACACATTAACACTAATAAATTACCACAACAAAACAAATAAACAACCAGTAAACACACGACAAATAACCATCTGGCCAATGCTAATAGCTACTCATCATAAGTTACCAAACCAATGACACAATAGAACTAAACACGAATATTTATATGACTGTCCCAATAAAATATGTATGAAAAGTCTCCTCTATTCTTAAATAGCAGGATTGAAGGCTCCATTTTCTCTTAGTCTTCTATTGCGATTCTGGGCAGCCGAATCATCATTGTCTTCTAGTGGACCATAGTGCTAATCTGGCACAACTGGGTCTTGAGACAAAAGAGTCATGTCAAAAGGATTGACTTGATTCATCCTCTAAACAATGATATCCATCTTTTAATGTAGCGCATGTAAACTTTGACTTTGATAGTGCATCAAATCCCTACATGCATTCTCATCACTCGGTAAGAAAAATACATAATTTGGATGTTCTTTCGGTTGTGGTGCTTGTGGGGGTCCCCTTAGTTGGGTTCTAGGTTGCTTTGCATTTCGATCATCATCATCAGAAGAGTCCTCCTCATTACTCTCATTTGTATCATTGCCATCCAAGCCTCTAGCTTTTGCTTGAATCTTTATCATTCATGTACTATGTGTTCTAACAATGGTCTTTAGAGTTGTGATTTTAATAGTTTTCTTGGCTCAGGTTCTTTGTCCACCGGCGGTATATACCCCTACAAGATGGCATAATTGGGTGATTAAATTAGAAAATATAAACCCTTCGTGGACACAGTTGCCATTTCCAACTATCTCTTTGTGGATCTCCCGGCCAATGTCAGTAGTCAGACCCTTCAAAATTGCATACAATAAAATAGCACTTAGTGCTACTTAGTAATATGGGATATGGGCAACAAACGAGCACAAATAAAATGCATCCAAACTCTGGCTTCCAAACACAAATTACACTTTTTTAACCCAGACATTTTATCCTTTTTCATAACCCATTGACTTTTATCATTTGTAGCTAATAACATCTAATACCTCATCATAGTTAACCGTGCTTTTTCAAATATGCACGAAATTGATTATTCGGAATATTTGAAAGATGATAAATGGAGTTAATCACATTTTTTTTAATACATTAGCTTTTGTCTCACTATAACCATATCATGATCTAATTTGAATGAATTCCTGATAAACTTGCAAACAATGCTCTCATTAACCTTAATAGATGGTATATTATAAAATTGTTTCCACTACCTAGAATGAATCCTAGCCAAGATTTTGTAGCAGAGTGAATCAACTTCATCATTGTTTTTCACCAAAATAGATGATAGATTAAAACCTGTCTCATAACAAGGTTCTTTCTGAGTTTTCAAATTGTCATGGAGCTTTTTGGCTTATTTGGATATAAATTTACTAGAATTAATGAGGGTTTTTAGCTTTCTTACTTTTTTTAGATCATCCCATTTTTCTTTCAACAAACATGCACTCACAAGGGAATGAAAAATCAGTCCAATTAAATTTCTCAAGTCACAAATTAATTAATTACAACCGGTCCAATCATTTCCCCACAAAAATTTTCAACCAAAACAAAATTATCAATGGAAAATTAGCCCATTCAACCCCAATAATAGTTCAAACAACACTAACAATAACCATAAGATATTGCACGTAGCACCACAATCTAATATCAGCAACAAAATAAATTCGATCAACTCAAAATTTTTCTAAAATTTTAACCAAAACAAATGAGAGAACGATCTTACTTGAATTATTTAAGAAATTATTCAATGAAAATCACCAATTTCATATTAGAACTCATGGCTGATGCTGACCCACTTTGAAGAATCTTGACCCGAACCCGTGAAGAGACAATGATGTTTGATTATGGATGGTGATTGAATTGTTGGTGTGGATGAATCATTAATGCTGGTGGACTTGGAGCTGGTAGAATGAAGGTCTATAATAGTGGTGGTGGTTGAAAAAAATTAAGAGAGATAGTGGTTTGGAGGAAGAATAAGAAAAGAAAAATAAAATTGAAAGGAAGATGAAAGAAAGAAAAGAGAAGAGATGGTGTCTGGTGGTAATGGGGGCTGATGGTAGAGATACAGTGGTGAAAGCAACAAAAAAAAGAGGAGCAAGAAAAAAGAGAGGGTGGTGGTAGTTTAGAGAAGGAGAACGGATTTGGGGAATAGGGAAAGAAAAGCTTTAATGAAATATTTTTAATTTTTTTAAAGAAGGGTGGCTTGCCAAAGGTGAGCAAAAGTTTCAAGCAAAGCTCACTAAAGTAGAGAATTCTTCTGCCAAAGCTTGCAAATGACGAGCTTAATTTTGTTCTTGGTTGTTTTTACCTAATAACTTACTCCTTTTTTGTCTATACAATAACTTACATAAAATATATTTTTATCCTCATCCAATAACTTGCGTTAAAAAAGTATATTTGTCAGTTTTAAATCATTTTCAAAGCCAAAGACTAATATAACTACAACCATAAAATTCAAAATAAAAATAATTTAAACATACTAAAATAAAGAACGCTTGGGTTCTATAAGTCTTTCATATAGCACTTTTTTATAATCATTAGCTTGACTATTTGTTTCTCTCTTTCAAAATTCATTGACAAATTGGACAGTCTCATATCCTTTGTCGATATTGCCTGCATAGTACATTTTGAGTCAATTTTCATTTACTTGGAATGCCCATTGTTGTCCCTTTAGCCCCACGGCTCCATAGGGGAAAACACACACCACATCATATAGGCCACTCCATCTCGATTTTAACTTAACTAGAAATAGTCGAAGCTTAGAGTTATCAACCAATACTTTATCACCAACCCAGAACTCCTTGTGAATGAGGTATTTGTCGAATCCGGGAACAATCGTAGGCTACCTCTCCAAACTCCTCTAACTCACATAGTTCTAACCATTTTTTCTTGCTGGCTACTTTGGGATCAAAGTTTAGTGCCTTTACTACCCAAAGTGCCTTATGTTCAAATTTCTCGGGTAGATGGCATGCCTTCCCAAAAACAAACCTATACAAGAACATCCCTATTGGGTTGTTTTAAATGTTGTTCGCCCATAAAGCATCATTCAATTTTCAAGCCCAATCTTTCCGTGACACATTGATTATTTTCTTTAAAATGTGCTTCAGCTCTCAATTTGAAACTTCAACCTCTCCTGAAGTCTAGAGATGGTATGGTAATGATATTTTATGTGTTACCCTACACTTTGACGGTAAAGTTTCAAATTGAGAGTTCTCGAAATGAGAATTCCCTTCACTAATTATGGCCCTTGGCACTCTAAATCTCGAGAAGATATTGTGTTTGATGAACTTTGTGACTACTCTGGTATCATTTGTTGGTAGTGTCACCGCTTAGACCCACTTTGAAACATAATCCACTACCACCAAATATGTATCAGTTTGAAAAACAGTTCTAAAATGGTCCCATGAAATCTATCCTCCAAACGTCAAACAATTCCACTTCCAAAATATTGTTAAGGGGCATCTTGTCTTTGCGAGATGTGTTCCCTGCTCTCTAGCATTCATCGCAGTGCTCCACAAATTTTCTAACATCTTTGAATAATGACGACCAGTATAATGCACTTTGAAGAACCTTAGCGGTTGTTCTTTGATTCCCATAATGCCCCCAACTTGTAATGAATGACATATTTGAAGTACATTTTTCATTTCTTCCTCAAGTACACATATCCAGATCATCTGATCGCTACATTAGGTATAAGTAAGGCCATCCCAATAGTATAATTTTAAATCTAAGAAGAACTTTTTCTTCTGATTGTAGTCTGTGAACGGTGGAAGAACTTTTGACACTAGATAATTGATTATGTCTGCATGCCACGAATTTATACCTACTGCCATCAACTTTTCTTCCGAAAACTCTCCTCAAATAGGTGACAATAGTCTAGCCTTCTTCTTTTGACAGTTCTAGTCTTGACAAGTGATCTGCTACCATGTTCTCACAACCTTTCTTATCAACCACTTCCTAGTCGAATTCCTACAGTAATAAGATCCACGAATTAATCTGGGCTTTGCATCATTTTTAGATCATATGTATCTATGAAGAATACTTCAAAGTAGAGTAGTCAGTATGAACCCTATCAGATATGAGCGAAATTTATCAAATGCAAAAACTACAGCTAGTAATTAGCCTCATTAAAGATCCTACTAGCTTTTTAAATAACATGCAGAATCTTATTCTTTTTCTAACATAAGACTGCACCTATGATGAAATCACTGGCATCACACATTAGCTTGAAAGATAAGGACCAATTGGGTGCTACAATAGTAGGTATAGTCATCAAGGCTTTTTTTTAAGAATGTTAAATGGATGTATACAGCTTTCATCAAAATTAAAGGTCACATCTTTTTGCAACAAAATTATACAAGGGTCTAGCAATGAGGAAAGATTTCTTCATGAAAATCTGATAGAATCCAACATGTCCTAAAAAGCTTCTAATTCCCTTAACATTACTTGTTGGAGGTAATTTTTCTATCACATCAATTTTTGCCTTATCTATCTCAATACCTATAGTGGATATTTGATAACCCAAACTATCCCTTCTTGTACCATGAGCTAAAATGACACTTTTCCCAATTAAGTGCAAGATTTTTTTTTTCTACACATCATTTAAGAACTAGAGATAAGTTGTGTAAACAATCATCAAATATAGGCCCAAAACCAGAGAAATCATCCATGAAAATTTCAATGTACTTTTTAATCATGTCATGAAAAATGGAAACATGCATAGTTGGAATGTGCCTGGAGCATTACAAAAGGCAAAAGGCATCCTCTGATATGCAAAGGTGATATACAAACAAGTAAAGGTGGTCTCCTCTTGGTCCTCTGGGGCTATAGCAATTTGAAATTACCTCGAGCACCCATCTAAGATACAATAAAAAGCAAGACCTGCTAATCGCTTTAATATTTGGTCAATGAATGATACCTTTATGGGTGACCTTATTTAATTTCCTATAATTTATACAAACTCTCTACCTTTATGACTAATCTAGATGGAATAAGTTCATTATTCTCATTGACTTCTACTGTCATCCCATCCTTCTAAGTCTCACTACTTGAGTAGGACTAAACCCACTCACTATAACTAATTGCATAGATGATGTCTGCATCTAGCAATTTTAGAACTTTCTTTCTCATACCTCTTTCGAAGTAGGGTTAAGCCTACACTAAGGTGGTTTACAAGCCTTGAAATTTTCAATCATTAAAATTTGGTATATCCAAATAGTGGGATAATCCCTTTTATGTCACAAATGCTCCATGCAATTGCACTTTTATACATTCTCAACACATCAAGTAGTTTCTTTAGCTGCTCATCAGATAATTTCACAATTACAATAAATGGGAATGTATCATTCTCACATAAAAATGCATTTTTCAAATGTACAAAAAGTGGTTTTAACTTTAGCTAGATGGGGATTCACTAGTTGAAGACCCTCTTCCCCTTACCTAACTCCTCACATAACTCCTCTCACGGTACTGGCTCTTTGACTAGACGATTTGCTTCCATCAATTTTAGGCATGTCCTTGTGGCTTCATCATGCTTCTCCACATCTCTTGCATGCATCAAGGCTTTCTCAAGAGTAGTAGTCGTGGAACTTCATACCTGCAAAAATCATCCACCAATTTATCAATAAATGGGAATGTATCATTCGCACCTAAAAATGCATATTTCAAATGTACAGAAAGTGGTTTTAACTTTAACTTTGGGGATTCGTTGGTCGAAGACCCTCTTCCCCTTACCTAACTCCTCACATAACTCCTCTCATGGTACTGGCTCTTTGACTGGACGATTTGCTTCCATCATCTTTAGGCATGTCCTTGTGACTTCATCATGCTTCTCCACGTCTCTTGCATGAGACAAGGCTTTCTCGAGTAGTAGTCGTGGAACTTCGTACCTGCAAAAATCATCCACCAATGTATCAACTACATCAATCATTATTAAATCATCATACATAGAAGGAAGTTTGAGAGAATTTAGGATAAAGAAATTGATAGTTTGATCATCAACTCTCAATTGTAACTTCCCCTTTACACATCTATGAGTGATTTGCTAGTCGCTAAGAACTGCCTCCCAAGGATCATGTCTCTTACGGCATATCCTCTTCCCTTTCCATATCCAAGATGGTAAAATGTACTGGCAAATAGCATTTATCTACTTTAACCAAAATATCCTCTTCTATGGCCGTAGGATACTTTATACTTTTATCTGCCAATTAGAGTGAGATGTTCGTCAGTTTAAGCTCCCCGCCACTCAACTTCTTGTAAATTGATAATGGTATCAAGTTGATGAATGCTCGTAAATTGCACAATGTTCTTTTGAAGTCCATTCCTCCAGCAGTACATGGAATGGAGAACAAACCAGGTTCTTTCAGCTTAGGAGGTATATTCTTCTGGATGATAGCACTACATCCCTCTATTAAGCACAAAATGTCGTCCCCTAGTAATTACCTCTTACTTGAAAGAACTTGCTTTATGGATTTCACATAACTGGGAATATTCTCAAGAGCTTCCATGAAAGGTATGCTAATTTCTACTTTCTTGACAATTCGCATGAATCTCTTATGAACTTACTGTCTTGACCCTTACCCTTTTGCTAGTCAGGAAAGGGAACTGTAGTTACTAGGCTCAAAAGGCTGACTCTTTGTCTTCCTTTCAACTAGAATTTGTTACTTTTTTTATTTTTTTTGACTATTATACCTTTTCTTTACCCTTTTCTAAACTCTCAATATCATCTTGACTGTCAACTGTTGGCTTCTTTCCATTCTTTTCTTCAACTAGAATAGGCTCTAATACCTCCCCACTTCTCAATATAGGGCTTTTGCATGCTTTCTTGGGTTCGAACCAGTGTCATTCGACAAGGTTACTGATGGCCTCTTAGTTAAACTCCTTGCCATTTGACCCATCAATTCTCCAAGTTTTTTTAATTGTGGCCTCCTGATTTTTCGCTATAGCATCCTTTTTTTTTTTTTTCAGTGCTGAACTGAATGAACTGAGTAAGAGCTTTCTCTAATTGACTTTCTTCTTTAGTTAGAGTAGGGTGCCTACATTGGATGTTGTTGTTGCTAATATTACTGAAAAAAAGTGGTCTATGATTCGAATCCTATGGCTGCTGCGTGAACCTGATTCTGTTGCTTTTCCCAAAAAGTTCGGATGTTTTTTTCTCCAAATTATAGGTATTGTTATATGGGTTATTCTAGGGTCTAAATTGGTTCTGATTCTGATTTTCCATGTAGTTAACTTACTCTTGACTTGAAAAGAAGAAAAAGAAGTCAGTGTACTGCATCGCCCATTAGGATGATTACCTGAATAGAAATTGCAAACAAGTGGTTGCAACGTAGTCACTGCACTAATATCATCCCTTTTATCTGCTTTGCCAAATTTTCCATTTGCCTTTCCATAATCTTCTGTTGGGCTAACATTGAGTCTAGTGTACTCAACTCGAGGATTCCTTTCCTTTGTTCCCTTGCTTGAGATGTGGAGGACTGAAAATAAGAGACAGGATATCTTGTCCAGAAGCTCTTGAGCTTCTTCTATTGTATTATTTAATGTCAAAGACCCGTCCACTGAAGAGTCAATTGCTTCACGGGCTTCTTAAGATAACCCATTATAGAAAGTTTGAATCTATAACCAAAGCGGCAAACCATAGCATGGGCATTTACTCAGAAGATCATTGTAATGCTCCCAAGCCTCGTCAAGATTCTCCCCATGTAGCTGACTGAAAGAAATGATGTCATTTCTAAGTTTGGCAATCTTGAAGGTGAATAATACTTTGTCATAAGGGCCTGTGCTAGCCTTTCCCAAATGGTAAATGCGCCATACTTATATCCCAGTAACCATAGTTTTTCTTTATCCATTAATGAAAAAGGCATTAATTGCAACTTGAATGCATCTATAATGACACCATTCTATTTGAAGGTGTCACAAACTTCCTTAAATTTTATTAAGTGGTGGTTTGGATATTCACGTGGGAGACCTCCAAACATAACATGCTGCAGTAACACAGATATAATACCAAGTTTGATCTCAAAATTATTGGCTTGAATAGGTGGTGGAACAATACTAGAATTAGACCCTCTAAAAGTTGGTAAAGTATAATCTCCTAGTGGTCAGTTGTTGTGAATATAAGTACATCATGATCATCATCCCCGAATTCGCTGTTATTCCTATTGTGCCATTATTTCCCACATCATCTATATTCTCAGGATTTGTCAATTGTCTTGGATTTTTCTATTGAATCATACTTGATTTTGGCTCCTTTTGTTGTTGCTAAGATTTTCTAAGATTCCTCAAAGTTTTTTCGATCTCTGCATCCAAATCATTAAGAGTTCGATCATAGTTCATAAACTACAAAGAAACACAAGGAAAATGAGATCACTCACACAAAAATATATATGCCACAATAAACTAAGTAAATAGAGAAGAAAAGTTATACAACATCACATAAGAAATAATAATAAATTCAAACAAAAAGGAAAAACAAAGTCTAAATTAGGAATCGTCTTGACTTTTAATATGGCCTAAAATAAGAGTCTCCAGCAACGGCACCAAGAAAAGTTTAATTAACCTATTCACAATTTTTCACTAATCTCCGTAAGTATATGGTATTAGTATAGTAGGATAAATAGGGATCGTACCCACAGAGATTGCATAGACAAATATTGAAAGTCTTTGACAATTTCTATTTAGACGATCACAAATAAGTGCTTTTGGATTTTTTAAAATAAACTAAAACAGGAATTAAATTTATGCAATTAAATAATGCTAAACTAGAAAAGAGTGTTTCAAATACTATTAAAAGACAGGTTAGGTACTAGGTTAGTAATTTCTCGGGATAACTCAAATTACTTAACAGTCGGTTCAATTATACTAAATGGAAGTTCAATTTTAATTTATTAACCCAACATGGAAGTTCAATTTCTATTTATCAACCCAACCCCAATTCCTCACGTAATTGCATCCTATTATATTAATTGATTTAGGGATAGATTTCTCTTTGACCTAATTTCAATTAAATTGAAATTATGGAATTTATAGTGAACTAACTAATTAATGCTGCCAATTATGATCTCGAATTAACTTAATCTAATAATTAACACAAGTTTATGATGAGATTCGACTTCCATGTCACCTCGGCCAACCTAACCAAGAGTTAGCTATGCTCTTGAATTATTGATTGATGTAATTATTACCCACAAATATAATCTTTCCAATTAATGGTTTTCCGAGTTAATTCGTAGAAACTTACATTACCCTACCTAACCCTAATTAATTAGTACATCAGTATTGGAATCAACACGCAAGAATTAATTAAATATCAAAAATACGTTAAATATTGCAAGAAAATTTAACCAAAAATATAACTTAAAATAAAGAATAATGAAAAGGAACAAAATTACCTAAAATATTCTTGGAATGATTAAAATTGCAAATAGTAACGTTAGATTCTTCCCAAGAAATAACTATTCAATTTTGGTTTGAAACCTATTCTTGAATAAAAATCTAAGACTAGATGTTTGTTGTGCAGAAAAATAATATAAAAATGAGTTTTTAAGCTTAAGAAAATAAAAAGAACAATCTCGGCTGGAAGTTGGAGTTTGTAAATTAATAGTTTAATAGCCTCTGACCGCTAAGAGTTTTAAAATGAATAATAATCTTTAATATTCCTACCTTGATTTAACTACTAAATCCAATGCCACACATTTCTCTTGACTTTTGCTACCTTACTTCAAGCGAGCATTTTAGCTTGCCAACTCGTCCAAAGCAAGCTCCTTGCTGCCATTACTCGCCTCAAGCGAACAATTCAATTAGCTGGGATCGCCCAAGGCTAGCACATTTCTGCCTCAGCTCGCCTTAGGCGAGTTTTTATATCCCTGCTACAGTCAAACTTCTTGCTTTTGACTACAAAATGACCATTTAGCTTCTAAGCCCTACACACAAAATCAAAACAATAAATAACTATATTTCCACATTTGACATACCAATTAAACCATTAACACAACACAAACCTATAAACTATTACCAACTAACTAACACTAAACACCGAAAATCAAAATTAGAATAACACAAATTAAGTACAATTAGAACGTAAAATAACTCTAAATATAGAGCTATTAAGGGCCCCTTTCAAATCCCTATCAACAAAAGTTCAACAACTACTCAATCTTCCCACCACATCACAAATTATCCAATCAGTTTGGCCATAATCCATAGAGAATTACATTCTCTTGTCTAGTCTAACTAATCTAGCTAGCCAGAAGCAAGAAATTAAGCAAGGGCAAAATAGGAATGAAAATGTAATCCATAATAAATACTAAGCAATTTAAATGAAAATAGTAAATTTTTATACTAAAAGGAAGTTAAAGAAATGCCCACTAATTTAAACTAAGAAAACAAGTAACTTTCACAAATTGAAAGCAAAATTTAAAGGAAGAAAAGTGTTGAAATTAAGCTAAGAACATTAGTTTCTTTCTCTGCAACTAAATTAAAGACAACAACTTTCTTTCTCAGTTACCTACTATACTACTAATTCTACTGAGCTCGCTACTTAGTTCTCTTGGTTTCTATTCTAGGATGTATATTACAAACTTCCCGCACAAATTATTTCGAAACCAAGTCAAATTACAATCAAATGTCAGTCAATATTAGAACCATGACATAGTTTTTACAAGGTTACAATGTTGAACCATAGTTCGAGACTTGAATAATCTGTGTAGTTTGACTTCTTAGACCGCGATTGTGAAATTTACTGCATGAGAAATGATACTGCGATTCGAGATCTTGATCTAGACTTCTTCAGATCTTCAATTTGCACTATAGTTCCTTGATTTCTGAATTCTTTAACATGTGCATCCAGCTTTTATATATTTATGCTACAACAAGCACCAGGTAAACATAAGTACTTAATTATACTAAAAACACTGTAAAAATACCAATAAAACTCTACTTTTACTCTAACACACATAAATGCACTACTTAACTCTAATTCAAAGAAAATCACTTACAAATCGAGTAAATAATAGCAAAAAACTATGGATTTCATGGATAAAATAACTCTATATAATAGAGTTATCAATTAGATTATCTGAGATAGTAGAATTTGTATGGTAGTGGTTTAATAGTAGGTTTTATTTCAAATTTTCGATTTTTAAATTTAAAAAAGAGACCATTATCTATACTATATATAAATGGAGAGGAGCGAATTTAGTTTCCGTCATCTTTTATTTTTATTTTTTCATTATACTCCTCTCTTCAAAATAGAACTACTCATAACTTCCTTCCCATTCTCCACCTGCTACCTATATTTCTTGTAAATTTTTGGATATTTTTAAAATGTCCACTAATTTTTTTTAAAAGATTGTGTAATTTTCTTAACCCAAAAAAATAAAAAAAATCCTCACCTCGTAAGTTGTGCCTTTCCCACAAATTAAATTAAAGATAGAAACCACAAGACCAATTGAGACTTTTCTTTTATATATACTCGTGATAAAAGATACATTCTATGTGTGTGTGTAAAAACTTATTTATAAACTATTTTTTAAAAATTTGTACATTATTTAGGTAACAATAAAATATCTATATATTATTTTAAAATATAATTGGTAGATAAAAGGTTTTTTTTTGTTAGTTAAACATAGTTGCAAACAAATAATTTAATTTTTAAATAAGTAGATAAATAAATTTAAAGAAAATAAAGGGTGATGAATAGTGGTATTTTTTGACTTTTCAAATTTTACAATTTTAAAAAGAGACAAGAGAGAGACTACCATACCAACTGAGACTTTGCCTTTTGTATAAAGTATAGAGAGGCCACCATACCAATTGAGACTTTCCCTTTTATATAAAGTATAGGAAAATTCTATGGTTCCGTTAATTACTTTACCGTTGTACTTTAGATGCTTGACTATTTGTATTATACAATATCCTATACTTTAAATATTTACTGGTGATGAAAGGCACACTCATAAATTATGGATAATTTTTTTTAAAAAATTTAATTTGCATTATTTAGGTAGCAATAAAAAATTATCTATAGATTATGTTTAGAACCAAAATTAATAGATAGTTTTTGCCATTTTGGTTAGTTATATAAATTTTAACTTTTAAATAAATAAATTTAAGGAAAATAAAAGATGATAAGTAGTGGCAATTATTATTTACTTTTATTTAAAATTTTAAAAAGAGACCATGGGAGAGACTACCATCCTAAATGGGATTTTCCCTTATTATATAGTATACAATATACATATTATAGATACTTATGCAGTACAAAGTTTAGAACACATGGATGCACCATAGAATTCCAATAACCATGCACAGGTGCATACCGCGCGCACATTTCCCTCCCTTTAAGTATTGTCAATTCAAAGCCAGCGTCTGGTTGAGTTGCCTATATCTCTCATTCAACCCCTTAATTTTTTCTCTTCCTCCTTCCTTCCCTCTCTGTTTTTCCTCATAAAAACTCGACTAATATGAGAGATATAGGGAACTCAAAAGACTCTTATGGCTTTGAATTTCTCTTATACATTTTTAGATGGAAATGTAAGAGTTTATATAGAGAGAATGGCTCTTATACAGCCTTGTCTCCTCTAGCCAAGTATAAATTGGTGTTTCTTGGGGATCAATCTGTTGGAAAAACCAGCATTATCACTCGTTTTATGTATGATACAAATTTGACACCACTTATCAGGTTCAACCTAAACTCCGTAATCTTGCTGTATACTCCTTTTGTTGTAAAGTTTGCTTCTTTTTTGCATTCTTTTTACATACGATAATTGTTGGCATGATTTCTTGATTAGGAAAAAAATTGTGGCTTTTCTTTTGGGTCATGAAATTAAGTGGGAATTGTCTATTGAAATATTAAAGTGATAAAATTCTTCAAATTCATAGGATCTTTACATTAATCATTCCAAAATCTTTTGTTTATGTCTTTCCTATTTGATCATTTTTTATCAAGAAGATGTTAATACCTATTTGTTACATACAGCAAGACACGACATACTCATCATCCGTGCTTTTTCGAGTTTGTTGCGATGTATAAATGTGGATATGTTTGGAGAAAATGTTTGTGAATTAATTATGGCTTCAATATGGATCTGAATCTCAAGGTCTGACCATGGTTCAAAGTTGTGGTATGAGTCGCAGAGATGACCATTCTACATTGGATAATAAACTTTGTCAAAAATCATAAAAAATACGGTGGAAATCACAAATATTTGATTATATAGATTAGTTTTAAGGAATTAAATAGCAAAAAAATGGCATAATTTTACAATTTTAGTTCATATTCTAGATTGTATATAGGCCAATATGACGTACATAATTGCGAAGGGAGGAAAGGTCATTCCACTTACGAATTGACCATGTCATTGAACCATGGGCATAATTTAATGAATTCTTATATATTGTGGAAAGGGCAACTAGCCTAGCTAACCCCTCTACATTTGACCATGAGAATTTTCACCCACTAGGTAATGTTTTGATTCTATCGAGATAAAATTGGTCTTTTGTGGTTACTTTAGTGATCCAATTGGTTTGACATAATTTGTATTGTTAGAATTGTGGAGATAAAAAAAAAAAAAAATGTTCTTGTCATAGTGGTGGTCAAGTTAAAGTAGAAAAAGATGTTATTTTAGAATAAAGAGTAAAATGAAATAAGTTATTGAGTTCTTGAAACATTTCAATCCAAAGTAATATTTTTCTGAACAATTTGATATGTCAACTGCTTATGAATAGTCTTTAAATGATCAAATAGGGAAAATTTAACAGTTCCATCCATCTATGAGGAGCTGCTCACCCAAAAGCAACCTAAGAGGGGAGGTGAACTAGGTTGTATAAAATTAATTGGAACTTTTGATCAATAAAAACTCAAGTATAATGCATGCAATGCAATTAATGATCAAAGCAATAAATGCATAAAAACTGAAGTAGGATGGATGCAATGCAATTAATGATCAAAGAAATAAATGCATAATTAAGAGTAAATAAAAGACAAGTTTTGAGATTATGAAAGTTCAAACCAAACTTCCAAGCTTCACAAGTTTGGAGTACAATTCCAACACTTTGTGCCTTATCAATGTAGGTGAGATAATAACCTTCTTGTACACCAATTAGGATTACTCTTGCTCACACTAATTACCTCTAGTCGAGTGATAACTCTAATAAACTAGAGTTATTTTCCTCTAAATTATAGCATTTTGATAGTTTAAATTCCGAAATTAGATAAGTAATTGAAGATTTTAGTTAATTTCTTTCATATGTATTTGTATTTTCATTTTTGAATTAATTATGATAATTTTTTTGTTAAATTTTTAGTTTAATTAAGTGCTTAATGGTGTTAATATCATGCAGGTTAAAAATTAAAGGTTAGAAGTCCGAAGGAACAAAGCTCAAGGGACTAGATTGCAAAATGGAGGAAATGAGGATTGCTGGAAGGAGAGTCGAGATTGAGGTCTCGACTATTCCAAACCGCGATCTCGACTCTGGAATTAGTGTTACTATTTTAGAGTTGAGATCGCGGTCTCAAAACTTCCAGACCGCGATCTCGACTCGCTAAATGTTAAGTTGTAAGGGCAATTTTGTAAACTTCTAGCCCAAAAACCTGATTTTGCCTTGTATAATGCTGCACGATTTAAGCTAAAGTGGAGAGTAGAAAGAAAGATAGATAGTAGATAGTTTAGAATAGAAAGTAAATAAGAGGTTTTAGATAGTTCTAGATAGATTAGGATAGCTTAGACTACAAGTTACTTTTTCTAATAGATTTTTCTCTTTATCTTCATCTTAGATCTTCTTTAAATTACTTGTCAAGTTTACATTTTTATTAGATAATCTTAGTGGGTTTTTGATAAGCTTCAAGTAGATATAATTTTTAATTGCTTTCTTATCCATTTTAGTAAAAATTTCTTTGCTTTCAAATTAGGGTTTTTAGTGAAATTAGGGTTCTTATCAATTTCTTGCTTTCTCTTTAAGAATTTTCAATTTCTGGCTTTAGTTTCTAGTTAATTCTTAGTGGGTTTCTTTATTTCTAGACGAAAAAATCCAAAAATATTTAATTTCCTAGTTAATCTTTTCCTAATTTCTCTTATACAAATGAATCTAGATGTGTATAATTGCAGGAAGTATGGTCCTGTTAGATTGTTTATGCACTTGTTCTAAATAAATGTCTTAATTAGATTAAATTAAGTTAGAATTGAAGTTATATCTATGCTTTCATTAGAATAGTTCTTCCATCAACTAATTGATTTAGCTTAACTACACATTTACCCTTAAAACCTTTGTAATTGCAATCGACAATCCTCGTGGGAACGATCTCTACTTCCCTTGCTACTCAATGACACATCGTCATGTGTATAAGAGACAGGCCACTTGGTTAGTGATCTCTTTTCCACCCTTCATTGATTTAAAACTAGGGTGTTAAAAGAGCCATCAAGTTTTTGGCGCCGTTGCCAGGGATTGTCTTTGATTTTTGGCAATATCAAGCGCTTTATGGGTCGTGTGGATTAAGTACTTTAGATTAGATTAATTTAGTTTTTAATTTTAGTGATTTTTATGTTTGATTTGGTTGTCTTGTGGAATTGACTTGAAACTCCAATTGACTATTTTGGTTTGTGTAGTGCATGGTAAGAAGTACTCAAGAGCCATTCATTACCTAGACAAGGAAAGGGAGAAAGAGCTAAAACAAATTCGAAGGTTGAGAAGAGTGCAACAAGAACCGAAGAGAAAGGATAGAAATGGCACATGCATTAGCTCATCAAGGGAATGTGAATATGGAGAACGAAGAAGAAGAGGTAGGTGGAAATAATGGAATGGGTGGCTATAGGAATGGAAATGACATGAATGGGAATGGAAGGCCATTGAGGGAGTATGCTTTACCTAATTTTGATGGGGCGAACTCAAGCATTGCACGGATGCCCGTGCAAGCCAATAATTTTGAAATCAAGCCCGGCCTAATCCAAATGCCCCAAGCCCATGCTATGTTCGGAGATGGACCAAATGAGGACCCCTACACTCACCTTATGAATTTTGAAGAAGTCTTGGACACATTTAAGTTTAATGGAGTACATCCGGATTGTGTTCGGATAAGGATATTTCTTTTTTTTCTTCGTGATAGGGCAAAGTCGTGGTTGCAATCCCATGCCCAAGGAACATTCACCACTTGGAACCAACTCGCTCAAGAGTTCTTGGCGAAGTATTTTCCTCCCGTAAGAACCGCTAAATTAGACAGGAATGAGATTACATCGTTCAAATAAGATGTTGGTGAAAGCCTTGGGGAAGCTTGGGAAAGATTCAAAGAGTTGCTAAGAAAATGCCCACATCACGCCATTCCTTTGTGGCTTCAACTTCAAACTTTCTACAATGGTCTATTTCAAGAGACAAAATCCATCGTAGATGCCTCCGCCGACGGTTCTATCTCATACAAGACTCCGGAAGAAGCTCAAGAGTTGTTAAATAGGATGGCATACAACCACTACCATCATGGATCGATAAGAAGACCGGTGGTTCAACATCAAGCTAATCAAGCAAATGCAAATAGTGGAACGTTGAATCTAAACATGCAAGATGCCCTTTTAGCTCAACAAAGCATGTTCATGAATGTGATGAATAACATGCAATTATAGTGGTTGTATGCCATCCTATCCTACCTGTCTCTATGACTTCTTCTCGGACTCAACCAAGCATGACACATGATTTTTGTAGAGGCGACCATGCCAATGGGAGTTGTGTTATACACATCTAAATGCCATATGGGGCTAATGAGCAAGTCAATTGTGTAACTAATCAATCTTCATTTCCAAGGAACCAATCCGGAGCTTATGGGAACTCTTATAATCCGTCTTGGAGGAATCACCCAAATTTCTCATGGAGTAATACCAACAACCAATCCAACCCTCCTTACCAACCAAATTCTCCACCTCAAAATGCCCAACACACTCAAGCCCCGAATTCCTCATCTAGACCTTATCAACCGCCACATCAAAGAAATGTCCAACCCAACACATATCAAAATTTCCTCAATTTGCATGTTTTCAAAACCAACAACAAAGACCTCCTTTCCATTATGCAAATTCTTCCCAACCCATGTACCATGATCAATATGCTCCTAGAGATAATTTGGGTGAAGAAGGTTGGAAAAGATTTGAGAAGGGAATTGGATAGGAAAGCGGAAGAGCATAAAAGAGATTATGAGAATTTGAAGGCTTCGACAAGAAATTTGGAACTTCAATTGGGACAATTGGCAAATTGAAGGTTGAATAATGACAAACCTATTGGGGCATTTTCGAGTGATACTATTCCAAACCCCAAGGAGCAATGCAATGCCATAACCCTAAGGAGTGGAAAAGAATTGGTTGAATCTAAGGAGAAGAAAAAGGTGGAGGAAGGAAGCAAAGAGCAAAAGTCCATGGTAATTGAAATAGAAGTAGTTGATGATGAAGTCAAGAAGGAGCAAAAGAATGAGATCAAGGTATCCAAGAAGAAGCATGTGGAGGAACCTTTGAAGATAGATCCATCAATAAAAGTGCCATACCCTCAAAGACTCATTGATCCAAGAAAGGAGGAAAAGATAAGCAATTCACCCATTTCTTGGATATGTTGAAAAAGATTAATGTCAACATTCCTTTGATTGATGTTCTCACCAAGATGCCCAACTATGCTCGTTTCATGAAGGATCTTTTGGCAAGGAAGCAAAAGTGGGATGATGATGAGAAAGTATGCCTAGATGCCCAATGTAGTGCCATTGTTCAACGAGGTGGTTGCCTCCTAAACTCAAGGATCCCGGTAGTTTTATGATACCGGTGAATGTTGGAGGAAAAACATGGCATCGATCACTTGGTGATTTGGGGGCAAACATAAATATCATGCCAAAGGCCATCTATGACAATTTAGGGATTAGCAATGTCAAGCCAACTAATATCACACTCCAATTGGCAGATTTATCCGAGAGGAAACCATATGGCTTGTTGGAAGATGTGCTTGTGCAAGTTGAAAAATTGGTATTTCCCGTTGATTTCTTTGTGCTAGATACAGGTGAAGAGAGTGAGATTATATTGATTCTAGGAAGGCCTTTCTTGTCGACCGCTCATGCATTAATTGATGTGCACAAAGGAAAGCTGATCTTACGGGTGGAAACTGAATCAATTGAATTTGATGTGTTTGAATATAATGACAATATTCCCATTGTTGAAGAGAAATATGCTAATCAATCTCTTAATTCCATCCTTGCTAGTTCAATTGAAGAGAAAAATGAAGTCCACTTGGAGCCAAGTCAATTCGCTCAAGCAAGTGTTGGAAATAAAGGGAAATCAGAGAAACGAATTGAAAGAGAAACTACCTGATAAGGGATGTGTGTTGATGAAGAATGAAGAGAGTTTTGCGAAGAATAAGCACAATGGTGAGGTAAAAAAATTGAGAAGGCACAAGAAGAAAAGAAAATAGTTTGAGAAACAATTGGATATGTTAATTGGGGCACTAGCAATGGCTAAGGCTAGAAAGAAAGGACTTGTGCATGGAAAACCCGAAAATCAAGCTTTAATCATGAAGAAAAAAGGGATCAAACTTTTTCCATGGAAACCAAAAGGGAAAGGAGGATCAATCATCCTCAATTACTTAGAATAAGGGTCATGCTATAGTCAAGCTAGTGACTATAAAAGAGAGCTTCTTGGGAGGCAACCCAAGTCTTTTATACACATCTTATTATTTGTATAAGAGACATTTTTAATTTTGAGTAGATTGGTTTGAATTAGAGAAAAGAATTGAGTTTTTCTTGATGTTATAGAAAGACTTTTTTTTCACTCAGTCCAGACCGCGATCTCAAAATTTTTTTAAAAAGGGACGAATTCCTTCTTCTCTTCTCACAAATCCTCTCTACTTCTTCTCTCTCGTTCGAAAACCCTAACCCCAAATCCCCCAATTCTTCTTTCTTCTTGATCACCAAAATTCATAAAAAACTCCATACCCACCACTAATTTCACCTTTTTCTTCTATAGGAACATCAAAGCAACCATCTTTTTGAAGATTTGAAGAAGAATTTTGGCTCCAAGGAGGATTTCTACAAAGGGCAATTCTTGGGAAAATTTCAACTCCAAAAAGAACGGGTAATATCTTTCCTTGAATTATTAGTTGTGATTAGTCTTTATGAAGACAATTGTGGAAATTGGTGGATTAATTTGTGAAAATTAAAGACCAATTGAATTAGTGGATTGTAAACAAGTGATTGGTGCTAAATTGTACTAGAAGACAATTTTAATTGTCCAATGTTGAAATTCTTGGTTTAAATTGTGTTTGAGTTGAATTAGTTGAACAATTGTTGAAAATTTGGATTGAGATTTGTTGGTGTCAAAATTTGCTTGATAGTTGGCTTTTTTTTTTTTTTTTTTTGAAACCAATTGAATTCTTGTTAGAGTATGACGAGAGGGGTTTATGGTAGTGTCTGAGAGGAGGGTGAGAATGAGAGGGAGAGGGACTGGTTCAAGAAAAAGGAAATCCAGAGAGGGGACAAGAGGAGAAGGGGGATCGGAACAACCATTTGAGGGTGGTGATCAATTTGAACCTCAATTCTCGAGTGATAGGGCTCAACAACTTTTTAAGAGTAACGAGAAGCACGAGGTAATTAAAGAGAGGAACTTTGAGCTAACCATGCATTGGGGAATATACGAAGGTTCTAGGAGAGATATAGAAGAGCAAATTAGGTCAAAGCATTGGGAAGGTTTTAACGTTCAGGTTGACCCCGGGGCTACCCAGTTAGTCAAAGAATTTCATTGCAATTTGAGCGAGTTAGAAGATGGCAAGGTACGTATACGGGGGGTTTTGGTAGATTTTGGTGCAGATCTGATTAATGCGTACTTCAACATACCTCCCGTAACTTCTAATCAATATATGGCATTTTTGAACAATAAAAATAAGGACATGGATGCAATCAAAAATGTCATTTGTGATAGACAGGAGGGTTGAGTGGGTTAAGAGTACTTCTTCTGGCATGGAATTAAAATTTCCCCGTCAAGGACTCTCATTAGTGGCTAAGTTGTGATTTTATTTCATTAGTAGCTGCATTTGGGGGTACAACGCATTGAGCTTTATCCAGAGAGACAAGGTACTCTTAATCTATGCCATCATGACTGGGATCCCGGTGAATATTGGTCACCTAATTAGACAAGGGTTTCTAGAGAGTGGGAGGTCGGGACGACCCATATTTTACATCCCTAGTCTAATTCACCATCTGTGCACCATGGCGGGTTGCCCAATTGGTCCTTTAGAGTTATTAACACATCCTAGAGGAAGGATCAATAGGGAATATGTCTATAGGATGGTGAGGGAATATGAGAAGCACCACCAAGAGGAGCACCCCGCCCTGCCACATCCATAGCCTCAGCCTCCATCACCTCAGAAAACGTCAATGATTCCGATACCCCCAGGTGTAGTATTCAATGCTCCGGTAAGTGAAGAAGAGAGGAATGATCTATAGGGATATTGGTCATATAGCCAAGTGGTGTTGCACAATAACTTGACCATCATTGGAGAAGCATTAAGGGTGACTTCAATAGGTACTTGGGTTCAGCCACCATCTCCTCCGGCATGGCACTTTGGTCCACCTCGTGGACAATACTACACACCGCCGGAGGCCACCACACATCACGAGGGATCTAGCCATGCGGGTGCGACTGGAGGAGACGCAGATGATGATCACGAGGAGGCCCAACCTAGTGATGCAGAAGAAGGTCAAGATGAGATGGAGTGAAGAGAAGCAGCCACCATTTGTTTGTGCAAGATAGACGACCAGCTTTGATCATTGAACAAATTTGATGGATGATGATGTTTTTCCTATTTTCATTAGCCACCATAGTTTTTATTTACTTTAGATGTGTTTGTTTTATTTTCAGTTTGTGGAATTGAAGTATTTCAGTTTTTTCTTAAGTAGTTTGGCTAATGGCCTTAAGCTGATGCCAAGTCGATCTATCATTTTGATGTCTTATGGATGAGATTTCTTTTGGATTCATAAATTGACAATTGGTGAGGTTTGGTTATTGCCAAATAAGAGTAATATGGCTAAGGGCCCTAAGTTGATGCCATCTTTGCATTCATTGATGAGTTGAATGGAATATTGATTTTGTTTGAAGCTTACTTGGTGAGATGCATGGCATGGTTCCTCTTGACATTTTTACTCAATTTTAATTCTATAAGAGAAAGTAGGGCATAGTTTAAGTAGTTTTCATTAATTTTGGGTTTGTCTTGATGTTTAATTTTGGGTGAGTGGAAGGATGATTATTCATCAACTTGAATAAAAGAGACAAGTTTGGGGTGTTTATCTTTTTGTGTTGGAAATGGTCATTTTATATATTTTTTGTTGCCACTTGATGATTAATGGATGGAAAGTTGATCAATTAGGTACTCAATGATGATAATTTTGATGTTCAATACCTTGTGAGTGAAGTATATGATTGATTCTTTTCAAGAATTTTTGTGTGAGTGAGTAGTTCATTTGCAATATAAAGAATTCACAAACTTAGCATTGCTATTTTTCAAAAAGAAGTGCTGAAATTTTAGGAAAATTTATTTGAAATGCTGTTTCTTATCAAATTATTTATATTATGTGGTTGATGAACTATCTTTTGGAAAGAAATGAGTTAATTGAAATAGAAGGAATTTTGGGACATTTCGTGTGTTTGCATAGGGAATGTTCTTCTAACTTGTGAATAATTGATATTCGAGATTAATTTTTGATACATTTTACTCCTTTTCCTTGGTTTAGGGCCGTCAAAAAAAAAATTTAAAAAAATAAAGAATAAAAATAAAATAAAAATGAATAATAAATAAATAAATAAAATTTAGGAATAAGGCGAGTACGGGATTCCGACATCCGATATGTTGTTTCTCCGAAATAAGCCATTAGAGTAGTAATAAGGCAAGTACGGGAGTCCGACATGTACCCATATTTTTCTCACCCTCCTCTCAGCATT
This sequence comes from Cinchona pubescens, assembly GCA_025175665.1. Taxonomy (NCBI): domain Eukaryota; kingdom Viridiplantae; phylum Streptophyta; class Magnoliopsida; order Gentianales; family Rubiaceae; genus Cinchona; species Cinchona pubescens. Next base: position 305,242 of record JANKKI010000357.1, read on the forward strand.
GCGTTTTCGTATACCAATAAGTTAAAGAGTAAATGTTTGTAATACTTATCTTTAATCTCATATTACTTATTCCTTGTTAGAGGTTTATTCCCAAAATGTGTGACAATTGCATTTCATTGATTCCGAATTGAACTTCTACTTTCATAATGCTTAGTCGAGAAAGTTGATTAACTTTATAATATTTGTGAGTTGAGAAGTAATGATGTTTCAAATGAAAAGAACTAAAACTGTTGGTAATTCTTTTCGAGAATCGTAATGCTTGGTGATGTGAAATCTTGTGAAGTGAATGAATTTGTGCTTCTTTGTAAAATGAAATTTCAATTTTGGATTGATTTACTCATATCTCTCATGACGTAGTGTTGAACATTTCTTCAGATATCACTTAATTGTTCTAAGTACATCCATGATTCATCAAGTGTCACGTCAACTTTGGGGGTGTTTTACATGTTTGAATGTTAGTAGGTTTCATTTATTGTTGATCTTTGTTTTGCTCGGAAGGATTAATTCAAAAATGTAGCTGTGTATAATACACAGGTTAAATTTTTAGTTTAATTAAGTGCTTAATGGTGTTAATATTATGCAGGTTAAAAATTAAAGGTTAGAAGATAGAAGGAACAAAGCTCAAGGGACTAAATTGCAAACTAGAGGAAATGTGGATTGCTGGAAGGAGAGTCGAGATCGCGGTCTCGACTATTCCAAACCGCGATCTCGACTCGGGAATTAGTGTTACTATTTTAGAGTCGAGATCGCGGTCTCAAAACTTCCAGACCGCGATCTCGACTAGCTAAATGTTAAGTTGTAAGGTTAATTTTGTAAACTTTCAGCCCAAAAACCCTGATTTTGCCTTGTATAATGCTGAAGACACTATTTAAGCTAAAGTGGAAAGTAGAAAGAAAGATAGATAGTAGATAGTTTAGAATAGAAAGCTTTAGCTAGTCCTAGATAGATTAGGATAGCTTATACTACAAGTTACTTTTTCTAATAGAATTTTCTCTTTATCTTCATCTTAGATCTTCTTTAAATCCCTTGTCAAGTTTACATTTTTATTAGATAATCGTAGTAGATTTTTGGTAAGCTTCAAGTAGATATAATTTTTAATTACTTTCTTATCCATTTTAGTAAAAATTTCTTTGCTTCAAATTAGGGTTTTTAGTGAAATTAGGTTCTTATCAATTTCTTGCTTTCTCTTTAAGAATTTTCAATTTCTAGCTTTAGTTACTAGTTAATTCTTAGTGGGTTTCTTTATTTCTAATCGAAAAAATCCAAAAATATTTAATTTCCAAGTTAATCTTTTCCTAATTTCTACTTTAGAAATGAATGCTTTAGTAATCGATTTTTATTGCTTTATGGTCTTTTTAGTTGATTTATGCATGCACTTGTTCTAAATCTTAGTCTTAATTAGATTAAATTACGTTAGAATTGAAGTTATACCTTTCATTAGAATAGTTCTTCCATCAACTAATTGATTTAGCTTAACTACACATTTACCCTTAAAACCTTGGTAATTGCAATCGACAATCCTCGTAGGAACGATCTCTACTTCCCTTGCTACTAGTTGAGAACCGTATACTTGCGGGGTGCCACCTAGTTAGTGATAGGATTTAGGAGTTTTCATTGATTTAAAACTAGGGTGTTAAAAGAGCCATCATTGAGTCAAAGAGTTTTACACACAACCTCACTTTTGTACATTAGTTATCTCTACACTATTTACCCGTGAAGATCACTCACTTGTGCACTTTGTAATTCCACTAATACAACACTATTAAGAGCCTAGTTTCACTAAAATGGCTTTGGTAAAAGCTTGCGTTAATTGTGGAAGTTATTGCAGTTATTTCAAGCTCAACAGTATTTATAGCTGCACAAAAATGCCTTCCATCTACGTCAACTGTCTACTCTATAACGGCTATGGATTAAATGCTGAAAAACTAGCTGTTAGACAGTTTGGACATCTGATCCCACGTCACTACGCCGGATAGTCCGTTCGAACACTTGATGGAATCGTATCTTGCATTCGTTTCGACATTCGATCATACTTATGGTATTACATCCGATATTTGGTCAGTGGCTTCTGGACATTTTCCCTTGGCTGTTCAGGCGTTATCCTTCATCTAAAGCTAGATGTCATGGAATAATGTTGTAGATTTTTGGACACTTATTTGCATCCAAAGTATTGTTCTCCAAACAATCATATGTGTCCACTAAGAGTGTAAACTTATAGTGCTCTCTGGTTGATGTTCAGACATTCCTGTGCATCTTAACCTTGATTCTTCGCATGATCCTAAGCATCTGAATTGACTTGTTACTTAAAACTTTCTACAAACTCAATTTTAACCATTAAATTATTTTGGTCATCATTAAAACTAGGATTAAGATTGACAATAATCTCCCCTTTTTGATGATAACTTGACAAATCAAAGAGCACAAATGAAGAATTACAAGACACAAATCATATCACCATTATGCTCAAACCAAAAGGCACATATCATATTACCAATGAACTAATTATATCATATCATACAACCAACTTATAGTATCAGCAATTGCCACAATATCAGCAAATCACCAATATTATTTTCCCCTTTAGGCATTATCAAAACAAAAAGAAAACTCCCCCTTAATTGGAGTTCCCCCTAAGCCAATAAGCCATTCGCAAAGATAACAATATCATTCATCAATAAGAGAAATGAAAAATTACATGAAAATATGGGCAAGGGTATACAAAAGAGATCAAGAGTCATGAGAGATAAAAAAAAAACTAATGTCGAAGCCTAACACATTGCTGTCATTATTCTTCTACACATCTAGATTTGCATAAGAGGAGAAAACCTTGAGAACTATCGTCCTGTATCCTCCGTTTTCTCAACTCTTGGTCATCATGATCTAGAGTTGGTTGATCTTCAAGATTTGTTTGGGATTCAAGGTTTCTCTCAATTGCATGATGAAATCATAGGTGGTATCAATGTCATCATCCTCATCATCATTTCCCAAATTTTGAGCTAGATCTGCAGGATCCTCTGAAGCTTGTGGTTGGACCTCGGGTTGAATAGAATCATTAGTGTCTTGTCCTTCGGGTTCCGCTTGAACTTGACAATCCAATTCCGGTTCAAGGTCTTCATCCTTATCGTCTCACTCTAGGAAGAAGAATCAAGAGGGTATTGGTTCTTAATATTAGAGAATTGTGCTTAAGATACAGAAGTAGACATGCCCGAGGCAAGCACTTCTTGAAGAAGATCTTGCTTAGTTTCTAAGTGCTTTAATTTACATGTGGTTCTCCATTGGAATTTAGACATTTGAGCGGTGAGGGAACCAATGAGATCCACAATTTGGGATAGGGACAGTGATGTTAAGGAAGTAAGATGTGGACGAACAGGTTGTGCAGAAGAGATAGGAATGGAATGAGGAAAACTTTGAGGTGCACACATCTAGACCAGAAGTAGAGGGCGCTTCTTTAGATTTTTCAATCAAGTACGCATTTTTTGTAAACCATTGATTTTTAAAAAACTTGAGGCCTTTGCATTCAATGTAATCTTTTGTGAAAAATGGTGAGAATTGCAGTTTACCCTTAGCGGGAATACAAAAATGTTCAAAAATTTTGCTTAAAAATTTGCCAAAGGGAATAGTCCTCCAAGTGTCCTTGAGTAGTGATTCCCACACGGCACAAAACAAGTAACCAAAATCAAGATTGATGCTCTTGTACACAAATAAAAAATATATAATTGCATCTTGTCTGGATTAGTCCTATGGCCATCAATTGGTAAAAGCAAATTCGTGGTCAAGTATACAAAATATTAAGCTCCGAACTGAGCAAGGTAGTTTTGGATTCTGCAACCTATCAAAAATCAATTTTAAAAATTTTCTTGACCTCCTCAATATCAAATTGAGTATCAACACTAGGCCAATGATCAAAAGCAAAAAGATAAGAATAATTCTTCTTCAAGGTCATCAAGTTCACAACCAAAAATTGAGTTAACTAAGGTGGCATTGATCTCGATGTCCTGCGATTTACACAAGAAATTAAACCATCTGTTTCATTATTTTGTGCAAATTGGCAGTGAATTGCAAAACCATGTCATGATAAACAGGTGTATCAAGTAAATTAAATGGCCCCAATTTGTTTCTCAAAACATTCCTTAATAAAAGTCAAATTTAATTCATCAAATAAGCCTCTAGGTACCGGTCTTAGGGGAATAATAGATTTATTAAGAAAAGAAGTATACTTATCAGAAGCCTTGGTATTGAAGAATTTAGGCTGTAAAGTGTTGGGGTCGATTTGATGAGTAGTCCCTTGAGATGATGATCTGGCATTTGATGTTTGCTCTTTAGTTGGTGTTTTCCCTTTGGATTGCTTAGCTCTTGCCCCAGCAATGAATACCCCAGGAGAATGAGTCATTTGGGTTCGAATTTAAAGAGTTTGGTGAAAAGGAGAAAAAGAAGCACCATTGATTAATTGAAGTGAAAGAGTGTTTAGGGGTGAAAAAATGTTTGAAAGCTTGGGAATATGTCGAATCTTAGTTTAGAGTCATTTAATTTATATTAGAATGGAAAAAAATTGAAGTTAGAATGAGAAAAAGGTTGAATTCCCAATTTCCACTAGAGCTCAGTTCAGATGAATAAGTGTGTTTGAACTATACATAGAAAGGAATAAAAGAGTGACTGAGGAGCATTAGAACGGCCGAACCAAGAGAAAGCGTCCAAACGAGCGTCCAATAATAATGAAAGGACATCCAGAAGGGTTAGCTAAACATCCGAACCTTTTGGACGGAGAAGAGCGTCCAAACGAAAACCAGAAAATAATACAAAAAAAACCAACCTTTTGGATAGTGATAAGTGTTCGAACTTTAAAATAGAAGAGTCCACCTTTTGGACAAATATGAACATCTAAACACACAAGAATCAACAATTTGCAATTTTTGAATAAAAAATTCCTAAACTTGTCCCAGGACATTCTATCAAAATGATCCAAAGGCAAAACTTTTGTGAAAATATCAGTCAATTGATCTCTAGTGAACACATAATCAATGAAAGCTTATTTTTTACGATCTCTTATAAAATGGTACTTAACGTCAATGTGCTTTGGCCTAGAATGTTAAATTGGATTTTTAGTGAGATTAATGGCACTAGTGTTATCACGCTTAACAGGCACACATCCAAAATCCAAATCAAAATTATTCAAATTATGTATCATTCAAAGAAGTTGAGCACAACAACTACCGGCGGCAATATATTCTGCTTCCGCTATTGTCTCTTATAATATCTTTTTGTGTATAAAACCAAGAAACCAAGCAATTTCTAAGAAAAAGACACATTCCACTAGTACTTTTTCTATCTACTCTACAACTAGCAAAATCGACATCGAGTAGCCTATCAATTCAAAACTAGTGATTTTGGGATACCATAAACCATAATCAATAGTACCTTTTAAATATCTCAAAATCCCTTTAATGAAGATGTGTATTAAACACATAAATGTGATACTTTAAGACAAGATTGAAAATGAGCCCATAAGCATACGGAAAATATAATATCCGATCCACTAGTGGTTAAATGGAGTAAACTACCAATCATACCTCTATAGTGCTTGTCATCAACCTTCATACCTTCATCATCTTTGTCAAGTTTGGTTGAGATACACATTAAAATTTCAACTTGCTTTGAGTCCTCTATACCAAACCGCTTTAGTAGCACTTTTGTATATTTTGCTTGTGTGATGAGATTCCCTTCTTTGTTTGATGGATTTGAAGCCCAAGGAAGAATTGAAGTTCTCCCAACATGCTCATCTCAAATTCCTTTTACATCATACAAGAGAACTCCTTGTACAATTTTTCATTAGTAGCTCCAAAAATAATATCATCAACATAAATTTGTTCAACTATCAAAACTAACTTTAGTGAAAAGAGTAGTATAAAAACTCCTCTTTTAAAGCCATTTTCAATTAAAAAACCACTCAATCTTTCATACCAAGCTCTTGGTGAATTTAGCTTGGTTTAAACCATACAAAGCTTTTGAAAGTTTAAAAACATGATTTGAAAATTTTTCATGTTCAAAACCCGGAGGTTATTCTACACAAACTTCTTGATCAATATAACTATTTAAAAAAAGTACTTTTCACGACCATTTAAAAAAGTTTGAAAACTTTAAAACATGCATATGCAAGAAACATTGTAATGGATTATTAGTCTAGCTAAGTGGGCAAAAGTTTTATCATAATCAATTCCCTCTTCTTGTGCATACCCTTTTGCTACCAATATAGCTTTATTTCTAACAATTTCACCCTTATCATTCAATTTGTTCCTAAAAACTCATTTTGTGGCAGTTACCGGATGATTTTATGGTCTATCAACTAAAGTCTAAACTTTTTTCCTATCAAATTGATTCAATTCCTCTTGCATGGCCAAAATCCAAAACCTTATCTTTAAATAGATCACCAACATGTTTAGACTCAAATTGAGAGAGTAATCTGCAATTAATATTTAAAGGTATAGAAAAAGATTGAGTTTTTACCTCCTTAGTAAAGATCACTTATTATTAGATCTTGAGGATGACTCGAAGCAAATCTCCAAACCCTTGGAAGATTCTTTGGTGGCTCTTCCTCCATTTCACCTTCTTCATCCGTATGTTGTGCATCTTTCTCCTTGTTCTCAATTGCTATTTGTTGATCCTCTTGGATTGATAATTTTTCAATCTCCTTTTGAATACCTACATCTTCATCTTCACAACCATCTCTTGAAACAATATCATTAGATTCGTGAAATGTAACATGCATTGCCTCCTCTATTACAAGAGTTCTTCTATCGTAAACTCTATAAGCCTTTTTGCTATTAGAATAACCTAAGAAAATTCCTTTATCTGATTTCTCATCAAAATTTTCTATATAGTCCTTAGTTTTCAAAATAAAGCATTTATAGCCAAACACTTTAAAATAATCCATAATAGATTTTTTGCAAAATAAAATTTCATAAGAGGTTTGTTCAAATTAGGCCTTATAAGAAAGAGAATTTTCTTAGGACACTCTTTCCATTAAATTCTTCTTTCTTCTTGAAGAAGTTCTCTTTTCCTTTCTACAACACCATTTTGTTGAGGAACTCTTTCTCCGAAAACTCTTGAGAAATACCATTATGATCACAAAATTCTAGAAAACCACCAAATTTGAATTCGGCACCATTATCATTTCTAAGTCTCACAATTTTCAAATTCAACAAATTTTGTACCTTAGCAAACAATTTCACCAAATTTTCACAAAAACATATTTACTATCACCAAGACTAGCATGTTGAGTGGGACCAAATAAATCCACATGCAATAGTTCTAAATGTCTAGAAGTGGATACACTATATTTAGATTTGAAGAAAACTTTCACTTACTTACCAAATTGACATGCATCATAAATTTTGTCTTTTACAAACTTTAGTTCAGGCAAGCCTCTAACTAATTCCTTTATAACAGATGTTATCTAACAAATATATATTGAAATGACACAATCTCCTATGCCAAAGCCGAGAATCATCTTTGGTAACATTAAGCACTTAATCTTACCTTGCCAATATTATCAAGATAAACCACATAAACATCATTATGCCTATGACTAGAGAAAAATAATAAAGTTCTTATCAAGAATTAAGCATTCATGTTTGTTAAAGAAAACATACAAATCAATAATTAAGCATTCATGTTTGTTAAAGAAAATATACAAATCTCTATCATATAGTTGACTCACACTCAAGAGATCATAATTCAAGTTATCAATTAAAAGTACATTTTTCACAAGTGTCTCCCCATGTTTATCTATATCATCAATCCCTATAGATTTGGCTTTCATATTGTCTCCAATGGTTACTTTTCCACTATTCTTTGATTTGATATTTGTGAAAAGGATGGATCACCAGTCATGTATCTTGAACTCCCACTATCAATGAACCACATTACATCCTTAGTGGTGCTCTTCTGCCAACTAATCATACCTACACAAAGAATTAAGAGATAACTTTTGGTACCCATATTTTCTTACGTCCATATGAGTTAGTAAATTGACTTAATATCTACATAGATTTCATTATTCACATTTCTTTTAACATAACAATTCTTTTTCTTATGGCCATGTTGTTGACAATAATTGCAAATAATACTTTTATTTCCATATAAAGAAGATTTGGTTTACAAAACATAAACCATCCTTTCTAAATGTGGTAAAATTTTTGATGTGACATATATCTATGTCTTTTAATTTCAACAATATTTTTCTTTTTCTTTTGCAAAAGTTTAATTTCAAATAATACTCTTCTTCAGTGAAGTTTGTTCTTCCTTTGTTGGATTCACATGCTAATGTCGAAAACAACGGGGGAAGGAAGGTGTGTATAATGTATTTTCATTCACAAGTTTAGATTTAGCATAACAAAGTATTATTCTCAAAATTTGACTCCTTGTTTCAAACATAAGATTCTTCCTTGATACAAGCTATCATGCAATTTCATCACAAAACCTCAAAAGCATCATTTTCATCAAGTTTATCACGTGAATACTTATGATCTAAAATTATAAGAGAGAAGATACCTCATTATCGCCAAATGTCATAAAGGCCATTTAAGCAATTTCAACCTCCTTTTCTACTTCTCTCTCAGAATTGTAATCATCCCATATAATTGAAAATTGTTGAAGCTGGGCTTCCTTCTTCTTTCTTTTTCTTGGAAAGGCACTCATTTGCAAAGTGCCCGGATTGACCACATGCAAAGTATTTTTCATTTCTAGCTTGGACTTCCTTTGAAATTATTGGAATTGATTTCTCATTGTTCTTTTGTTGATATAGTGCTTTAGAAATTCTTTGGTGATGAGTGCAAGATCACTTTCATCAAATTATTTATTCTCCAAGTTGATGGAGCCATTTTCATTATCTTCTTGAGAAGCCTTCGAGGTAATGCTTCCTTGGCTCTTGCTTCTTCATCATCTTGAACCTTAGATTATTGAGTTTCAACTAATAAAAGGTAAGGGAGTTAATCAATGATTTAATGGGCATAGAATTCAAATTTTAGCTCTTCTATAGTAATAGATTTTGCTTCCCATTCTTTAGACAAAGCATTCAAAATTTTTCTATTCTTTTCACTCAATGAATATTCTGTACCCAATACTCCTAAATTTTTTGTAATATCATTAAATCTACAATACATCTTATCAATACTTTCATGAGGTTCCACTTTGAATGATTCGTATTTAGTCACAAGAAATGATTTCTTTTCCTCTCTCACATCATCGCTACCCTCATTAATATCATTTAACTTGTCCCAAATTTCCTTTGCCGACTTGCAACCTTTTCACTCTAGTGGATTCATTGGTGTCTAAGGCATTATACAATACATTCTTAGCTTTAGCATTCAAAGTGAAGTTGGCCTTATCTTGGGGATTTAACTCTATGAGTTTCCTCATCTAAAATGGTGGATTCAAAGGGACCTTCATTAACTATATACCAGACAATTCAATATCTATTGATTTCCAAAAAATCTCCATTTTCTCTTTCCAACTAATAAAGTTCACACCATTAAACATAGGTGGTCTAGTGATAGATTGATCGTCAAAAAACAAAGTGTTGGTTGCTAGAGTTATCTTTACTCTTAAGGTAGTTAAGCTAAGTACTAGAGACCCAACTCTAATACCAATTGTTGGCCCAAAAACAACCTAAGAGGGGAGATAAATTAGGTTGTATAAAACTAATTGGAACTTTTGATCAATAAAAAATCAAGTATAATGGATGCAATGCAATTAATGCCCAAAAAAATAAATGCTCAATTAAGAGTAAATAAAAGACAAGTTTGAGATTAAGAAAGTTCAAACCAAACTTCCAACCTTATAAGTTTGGAGTATAATTCCAATATTTTGTGCCTCTTCAATGTAGGTGAGATAATAACCTTCTTGTACACCAAGTAGGATCATTCTTGCTCACACTAATAACCTCTAGTTGACCTAAGAGTTTCACACACAACAACCTCACTTTTGTACAATAATTAACTCTCCACTCTTTACATTTGAAGATCACTCACTTGTGACTTTGTAATTCCACTAATACAACACTATTAAAAGTCTATTTTTTATAAAATAGCTTTGATAGATGATTGCATTAATTGTAGAAGTCATTTCATTTATTTTAGATTCAAGAGTATTTATAGCTGCACATAAATAGCCTCCAACTACTTTCCAACGGCAATGCATTAAATACTGAAAAACTAGCCATTAGACAGTTCGGACGTCCGATTCCAACTCATTACGTCTAATAGTCCAATTAAACACTTGATAGAATCTTGTCTTGCCTTCGTTCGAACGTTCGATCATGCGTCCGATATTACGTCTGATATTTGATCAATGGCTTCTAGATCTTTTCCCTTATATATAACATGTGGTCCTGAGTTGGCCCAACAACTTTTGAGTGAAATCAACGGGCTCAAAATGTTTAAGCCAAGTTGTAAGTAGCCCATAACTCAAGGTGTATCTATAAACAATACAATATCCCCTCCCACTTCCGATGTGGGACGGGGCGTCACAATCACTCCTCCTTAAGGCCTTGTGTCCTCACAAGGCTCATACCGGACCATACTTGGTTATGCAGCATTCTAGAGGTGGCTCGTACGGCCGGACCATACTTGGTTATGCAGCATTCTAGAGGTGGCTCGTACGGGTTTTAGAGGTGGCTGCCCCCCTTATGTCGACTGTAGCACTTAGTCCCGCACAACACTTAGTTATAAGACTCCCTTGCATAGTCGTGGCCTAATACCACTGGCCCAATCTCACCCCGTGCAGAAACCACACGAGATTCGCTCTGATACCAACTGTAACACCCCAGGTCTTGGGCTGGCCCAACAACTTTTGAGCGAAATCAACGGGCTCAAAATGCCTAAGCCAAGTTGTAAGTAGCCCATGACCCAAGGTGTTATAAACAATACAATATTCCTTCCCACTTCTGATGTGGGACGGGGCGTCACACCTTGGCTATTCGGATGTTATCTTTCGTCCGAAACTAGATGTCATGAAACAATGTTGTAGCTTTTTCGGACACTTATTTGCATCCGAAGTATTGTCCTTCTAACAATCATATGCATCCGCTGAAAGTGTAATCTTCTAGTGTCCTCTGGTTAATGTTCGGACGTTCCTGTGTATCCTAACCTTGATTTTTCGAATGATCCTAAGCATCTGAACTTACCTGTCACTTAAAACTTCCTGCAAACTCAATTTTAACTATTAAACTGATTTAGTCATCATCTAGGATTAAGATTGACAATAGAAGCCTTCTTAGTAATTAGAGAATAGCCGTCTTTCTAAGGAGAAAATGGGGAGACAACAACCGAACCCCCTTTCTGTCTCCCGAGTGGAAGAGAAACAAAAGAGGTAGAAGGTAAGGAAAGAAAAATAGAGCTGTCTACTTACAAGGCTTCCCATGTACTCTTTGCTTATTTGAGATGGTTTCAAGTATAATCAGGCGCACAAGACTTGATTTTAGGCCTTTTAACAACCTGGGAGGAGGGGGGGGGGGGGAGGCACTATAGACTCAAATTACTAGAGCGTGTTATCTGAAAGCAGGTTAAGTACATGCATGCCTTTTACTATTCTCGGTATGTCTTGCAGAACTACAAGAAACTCTGCTGCCTCCCATGGAGTAGCATTACTACTACCAATCCTCTGCTTCTCATTAGTTGTCATCTATATCGGTGCCATTGTATAATTTAGCCTGCCACATTCCCTTTCCCCACAACCAGTATCAATTCCATTGATTCATTTAGATGCTTGTTTGTAGTTTTACTATGCAACATAAGGATTAACATCCCAACTTCACATTTAGAATTTTTGATGGTTTAATAGTCTTGCATACTTTGCAACAAAGGTAGCATACCTTATTGTTATTGGATTTATGAATTCTTTTTCCAGTCCTTATTTAATTTGGCAAATCTATTTGGTTCGTATAGTTCAACTATTTGAGAAATTTTACTACGAAGACTGTGTCGTCAACTTCAAAGTTTTACCCTAGCTTTTGCAATTTTAATTGCGGGCTACCATCGGGATTGATTTTCTATCAAAAACAATGTACCTTGAAGATCGAACAATTCGTTTGCAGCTCTGGTAAGGTGTTTCTTTCTTGTTGGAATTAGATAAACAACCAAGTGTAAATTTACAAGTTTTCAAAGAAGACGAGAACAATTGAAGTCATAAAATATATCTTCTATTATTCCATTTATTTTTACTGTTCTTACACTATAACTTTGGACTCCAATTTGAAGGCTGTGGTTATGGACATCTTACTGTCTTGTGATTTCTTCTGGGTGAAACAAAAATCACATTATAAAGATGCTAGAATTGCTTGTTAACAGTTCAATTTTTAGTGTTGCAGGGATACAGCTGGCCAAGAGAGATTTAGAAGTCTTATTCCTAGCTACATCAGAGATTCTTCCGTAGTTGTGATTGCCTATGATGTTGCCAGTAAGAGTTGGTAAGCTAGGGTTCTTTCAGATCAGTGAATACACGTCTTGTTCTTTTCTGTTATTTGCATACACTTTGTATCAAGGATTCAAAGTACATGGTAGTATTTGTTTCTACTGTGGTTGTACTTTTCTTAATTCATCAGTATTTCAAAAAGGATGCAGCATCATATAACCTAACCTTACTTATTTTATCACCTTTGCAGATCGACAGTCATTTTTGAATACGTCAAAGTGGATTGAGGAAGTTCGCACTGAACGAGGCACTGATGTGATTATTGTTCTTGTTGGCAACAAAACTGATCTTGTCGATAAAAGGTGGGAGTACATTCACTAACTACAACGTGAATTCTTTTCATCTTACTGTCTACACTCTGCTTGTACATTGCTATTAATTGCTTCTCCAATAGCAGGTAATGTCTTAACCGCCCAAAAAAAAATGAAATAAAAAAGGATTCTTGGAAAGCCATCACAAACTTAATCTTTACCTTGCAGAGGCAGTGGACCATTTATTAACATTTTAGGGAAATGAACTTAGATTTGATATTCTGAGATTCTTGTTTCTTGAAGATGGCTTTGCCCCCCTTTGCTCCCACTTCCCACATTACGAGAAAACCTGTAATATTTGATTTTGGGTTGGAAATTGAAGCCACAGCATGGTTTTTAGTTGTTTGCTTTTGTGTTATTTAGATCATGCTTTTAATATTTAATTTGTTGAGAAGCTCATCTTAGACTTGTTCATATAGTTATGCAACCTTCTACAGGTCCTTTCCTTTTCCAGAATTGTTCTAAATGTGTTCTTTTGGTGATTTAACTTGGCAAGTCTCTATAGAAGAAGGAGATATGAAGGCTCGTGAGTTTGGGGTGATGTTTATAGAGACCAGTGCTAAAGCTGGTTTCAATATTAAGGTAAGATACTCAAGTCACTGAATTGCTTTATGAAATTATAATTCCCATCGATGATCTTTATGCTTCTAAAAATTGCGACTTTTCTGGAGACTGCTTTGGTTGGTTTTGTATTGCAAAATTCTACCCATGCACAACATTGATGCAAACAATTCCCACATCCTGGAGAAGAGGAAAACATAGTTTGTTCTAAGTTACAATACCGTCTTGTACCTCTAACAAGAACAAAAGGGATGATAAAGTGCTGTCTCTGCCACATCTCTCCAACTTCAGATATTAGGTCCAGTGTTCGTTCCTCCCACACCCCCCCCCACATCACCTGATTCACCTACATCACTCGGCTGCAAAAAATGAAAAAATTTATCAAACAATGACTGATTTCAACATGAAAATTTTATCTGCAGCCTCTGTTTCGAAAGATTGCTGCTGCATTGCCAAGAATGGGAACGCTTTCATTGCAAACGGAGCAGCAAGGGGAGGACCCACCTCTAGATACTTGTACTAGCAAAGTAGAAGGGAAAAGCTGGAAAGTCTTAGTAGTTGCATTAACCTAGTGGTTTTGAAAACTAATTTTCTTGTAAAAAGGAAATTGGACCAATTCTGGAGTTTTCCACCCAACACATTACCATGTACTATCATGTTAAAAGAGGGTATTAGCTGACAACGTTCTTCCCTAGAATACTTAGGTTGATTGAGGATGACAATTTATGTTATTACTGCTGTTACACTTGATGTCTAATTCCACGATATTCTTCGTGTTCATATGGATTAGAGTTGTAAAAGGCATGCTGTTCTTGTGTCTCCTTATTTGCATTTACCATTGCAGAAAGTTTTAAATGTTTGGCAAGGCTCATTTGCTGCATCTTTGGTTTCCTGTTAGATCTAACGCAAAATTGATCCCGCCAATTATATATATTCTTATCATAAACTGGTCTATGACTAGAGTTGTCTTGAATACCGGCTGCTCACGAGCAACTAGTGAGCAGCTCAGTCAAAAACTCGACTCGAACTCGAGTTGACCGAGCTCAAGTCGAGCCTGCTCGAGTTCGAAACTTTTGACGAGCCGATCTCAAGCATATGTATAATATGTTCAAGTGCTCGTTGAGCTTTTCGAGTATTATACATTTTTTAAAAAAATTTTTATTATATGTAAAATTACTAAAATATTCATACTTTTAGAAAAATTACATCTTTTACCTATGAAAAAATCGAACTACTCGAGTTCAAGCGAGTTCAAACTATGTCAAATTTTTTGAGTTCAAACTCAAATTTTGAATCTCGTTCAAGCTCGAGCTCGAATTCGAATATTAAAAAAAAATTTCGAGTTCAAATAAAGCACTATTCGTGCTCGGTTCGGCTCGTTTACACCCCTAACCATGACTTATTTACTTCCATGCTACTATGGATCTAGGACTCTGTGGTGAGAGAAACATCAAACTGGTTAATCTCAGAGTAATTCTAAATCTAACCATGATTTATTTCTTTAATCTATGCCAAATTGATTGAACTGAAGCTGCTATTATCTAGTCTGTCACATAATTAATGGTGTTTCTTTAACAATTCTATTCTACTCATATTTACAGGAATTGGTTTTAAACTCCCATTTTCCCTTTCAATTCTAGCAGCCAAGTGCACGAGGAAATGTAAGGAGTAGGCGGCAATGCCCATACCATTCCAATTTGGCATGGTATGGGAATCCTCCAATTATTTACACGGCTGAGACCACAAATAAAAAGTTGTTGAATTACATTTGTTCATCACTTTGTTTAGCTAAGCCTGAAGCCCTCCTGAACAAGTCTTTCATCATTCAAAGCAATAGGTGAGAAACATTCCGCATTTTCGCCTTATGTACAATAATAATAATAATAATAATAAAAAGAAGCCTCCTCCAGTGAGCATTCAAAAAAAAATCAAGAGAAGGAACCAAAAAAAAATTTACCAAAAAAAATAAAAAGAAAAGAAGATTTCTCATGCAAACTTTACCCGATGGCCAGATCTACATATATCTGGAGACATGTATGAGAAATCATACATTAGCAGAAGCATCACCAATCTCTCTCACTCTCAGAGTCAGATATATAAGGATAATTTTCTTATATTGACCTGGAGCTCTTATACACATCTAGATTTGTTTCTAAGTTAGCAACTTCAAGTGAGAAGACAAATCCAAGTACTATGTTGTTCGTCATTCAACTAACCCAAATAGAAATAATCTCAACAAAGTTGACTATATCATCTCAAGCCAAAAAAATGTGTGAAATCAATGGAGGCTATGGTGACTTTTTGAGAAGGCACACATGAACTAGAGGTTGAGATTTTCAACTAGACACTTCATGGTTAACAATAAATTTCCCAGTTGACTGAGGCAACTTTTTCAACTAGGATGTTTAAGTTCACCAGTGTTTTACTGAAGCAACATTTTGCTTCTAAACTGGCACAATGAAGGGCAGACATGTAGCAGGAGCAAGATCCCACGATGTATGGAGGTAGTCATCTCATTGCATCGTGTGATCATCTACTCTAGAAAGAAAATTGAGAGCAAAGGAAGAAAAAGAGATTTCCATGGGGTAGCTACGACCTTATCCAGACCAGAAATTTTGACCAAATGAGAAGAAATTAAGATAACAAGCATCAGTAGTCTGTTGGATACACATGACTATTTCTTTGCTATAAGTCAGGTTAAAGTCAGAATTCAATAATTGAGCCATATAAGTTCCAGAATAGTATAAAATTAAACAGACTATTTTCATCTCCCGTTCACTGAGGGCCTATGTGAATCCAGAAAGGTATATGCCTGCTTATTATAACAAGTAGAACTAAGATATAGATCTTCAATGAGCTCGCAATTAATGCATGACTAACTACAAGGGTAATTAGTTGCTCAATAACTAGACTACGAAGTACAACAAAATCTGATATTACCATACTGGATTATCTCTGGTTAGTTCCAACTGTTCCACTTTGACTTGATGTTTCACCTTGCCCCCTTAATATTTGAATTGTCTCGTTTGTATGTTCACCCCTCAAATTTGTAAATTTCCAAGTTAATGGCCACCAAAAACAAAATTCATAATCTTATATAAGCCCATTGATGGTTTATGTAAGATGACTCTTGGGTTAATCCATATACGCCATGTGAGAAGAAACTCTCCATTTGCAGCTCTTTGTGAGAATTGTAGGTTAGTAGGACGTGCAGCATGCATATCCATTGTTGTTTGGTTCTTGAAGGCTGTTTGTTCTCTTGACCTGAATTGGGTTCGGCACTTGCCAGACCCATGTGCCTAGTCTGCAGTTAATGTAAAATTGATCTTGGCGGTGCCACATCCTCTAATTTAAAAAGATCCAAGAGCAGCAATTGTAAACAGATCTCCAGACGTGAAAATAAGTCCCAACTATTAACTAGACATTACATGATATGCGAGGCTCTTATACAATTACGGAGCCAAATTGCATGTACCATTTCCCTAACTGAAAGAGAGGCAGGTTTGGCGACCGAACGATCTGCGTCACAGCATATTCCATCTGTACTACAGTTTGGTGGAGGAACAGTAAAAGAACAATTTAAATCCGTGCTCTAACTCGATATCTTCAGCAGAATCTTCATCTTCTCCAGTTGATGATGCATATTCATATTGAACTTAAACCAATGTCACTTGCTCAAGAACTGCCTTCTTCCACAGTAGCTTCCTCTCCATCCTGAGGCGAGTCCGCAAATAACAACCTTCCCTAAGGCAAACCTCCATTTCAAATTCTAACATTTTAATTCCCGCAAATACGCCGTATTTTGTAAAAGGACAATTTATCGCCCTATGCATGGAACCACTTCATTTCACTTTAAGTCACACATGTTCTCCTTCAAATTTAAAATGGTAGCCTTACCAACAATACATATTCTGCAATAGAGTCGCTGTCATTTTCTTACCATTGCATGGGACCAATAGTGTCACTGTCACTGTGCTTTATCTACCACCCATACCCCTTTAAATATCAAACAGCAAACGCTTATCCACAGTGTCTCTCTCTATGCAAAGAAGAAACACTTTCCAATTAAAATTCCTATTCAACTCTAGACCACCTTCATAAATCAGTCGCATAAGAATTTTACGAAGATGGTTCTCATTTACATTTTACATTTCCTTATTCAATTTCCATACAAGTTCGAACACAGAATCAGTGATTCTTCGATCTTTCACACACAACCCAGGCAACACGGGCAACACATTTCCATCCCAACAATTAGGAGCTCGAAATTCATCTACTGTCAGAGATTACATCTCCAAATACGGTGATTACTGCAAGAAATGTCAGTTCAAGGCCATTTTTTTAGAAGACAATAGAGATTTATGTGCTGCAGCTCTAAAGAGCAGTACAAAACATGCTGCTTTGGATATTTTACCATCTGATCCCAAATAATTCATCTTAAATTAAGAGAAATTTAGTTATCATTTTGATTTAATTTTTTAAACCACCACCAGTTGAGTATTAGAATCCTTTCCAAATTCCAGTAGCTGACAGAGCTGATATCCAGTAGATATACATGAATGGTCAAGGGACAATATACGCGAGGCCCAGTATCGGCTCACCGGCCCGTTAGCCTAATTCCTGAAGGTACATCTAGAATGAGTAAAACTTGCTGAGGAAGGAATTTGGGATGACACAAGTCAACCATTGAGATTGGGCACATCGACATGCAAAATCATGAAACGAGCTTTTTATAACATCATTGATCATGTTAGCCCACAGTTGCTGAAGTATTATAAGAATTCATAGGAAGCCACCACAACTGGATCTCAAAACTGAAGTACTGGAAACCAAGCCTCATAGAAGGCAGCATTCCTTCAAGCATTTTATGCAATCCGGTTCCAGATTCATCTCATAAAATACACTTGGAAAAAGAGAAAGATTCTGTTTTAAAGGGTTGGACATTTATGAATGCCAAATTCTTCTTATAAGAAAGCCTCTTCTCCTTCCAAGATCAAAGGTCAGAGAAATAATTAACTTTATATTTTTTAAGCTAAAGTCAGCGTGCTAGAGTACCTTCAAAATGTTTTAAAAAAATTTTAGTGATCAAGTTGAAGGCAAAACAGTCTTTTGCATAGTGGTTGCCTTCAGAAAAGGGGGAAGAGTAATGTAATTGAAAGGCCAAGATGCTAGAAATATGATTTATAATACTTCATGCGATCTACTATCTTAAACTTAACAAATACGGTAGATATTACAGTTGAAAGTAAGATTAGGAAAATTAAACTTACAAGATTGAGAAGAGAAAAACAACCCTTCTTAAATTGAATGAGACAGAACGTTTGTATTTCCTTGATCTGTTAGTCGGCATATCAAAGACTCTCTCTGTCATGCATTTATCTGTCATATCAGAAAAGTGATTGTAAACAAATGATGAAATAGTAATTACAAGCATATGCTATAAGTGAAATCAGATAAAAGTATTCACATTATGGTTACTTAAAAAGTTCAGTTTCTTTTGTTTCTTTTCTTTGATACTTGAAATGCATATGCTAAAAATTTTCATCTTTGAGCTAAGAAAGGAAAACAAAGAAAAAAAAGAATTATAAAACAAGAGGTATATTGTTCTGATAAGAATATTTTGATTCACTTAGCACACTTATCACTTATACAGGATGATTACCAGGAACCTGTCTCCTTTTGAAATCTTGAGGACAGAATATGTTAATGCTTTATAACACATGCTTAATTGACCTTGAACGACACCTGTCTTACATTTGATAATATAATGTCTTTTACTTATGCAAAAGTTGTTTTAGGAAGTTAAAGACCAGCAGTAATTGGGAACAAAGGGGCAGAATGTCTGATTTTGTTTACATATTTTGCTCTTATTGTAAGAAGTGATATGGGTAACAAAGGGTTATAAATGATCATGGTGAATGAAATAATGTCAATGTTCTAAGTTTGCTATCAATACCTTCTTCACTATAAAACAATGAGAACATATCTGCACTGGATATAGAAAATGCTATATCAGTGCATACCACTAGATTTTAGTATATTCTACCGTAGTATAGCTTAAAATCCAGTACATAGTGCAACCTTTGTCTCGTTAAGTGAACAATCTGCTACTCTATGTCAGGTTGTAGCATGGCTGGAACTTCCAGCCATAACTTGCATGGAAGGCAGATGGACAGAGACGGCTACATGGAAAGTGTCTCGGGCTACATTTGCATTAAGGCTCAATGGCTTTCAATAGGTACCCATTTACACCCCAGTGATACGAGGATAAAAATTACAAGGTAATTTAGCACCTCTTTTAACAGGATCTGCCTGGGTTGCATTCAAGGTATGTAGAAAGATGTGCAAACCATTTAACCCTTAGGTAAAAAGTGAGTCAAAAGAGCTAATAAAGTAATAATTTAGTTCAAATATAGACCGGAATAATTGCGCAAAATAATTTTACCTCTTGAAGAGAACCTGGGTAACTCAAGACTATTGTTCATCAAGAATTGCATGAATTTTCCTTCAACATGTAAGTTAAACTCTCTGAAATGCCCTGTGAAAATACTGTTAAGCTCGATAGTTAGAATTCCGCTGGAAGGATAGATTTTGAACCACTAAATAACAAATGATGATGTGTAAAACCCACGAATAGTATAGAAAGCAAGTAAAGTAAACAAATAACATAATTTTGCAATCTAAAATCTTACTATATGTTTATGCGCGAAGTAATCATAGCATCACAATAGATGTATTCTAGTCTAAGTCCTTAGTCGTCTCGATACTCCAAAACTATGATAAATCGCGCGTATGTACCCACGTTCTAGGAAACCTACAACCAAAACAAAAGCGGCAGGGCTCTCCTAGGGGAAACTCCGACGACGCTCAAGTCAGAATTAGTGAAAGGAAGAAAATTGAGAGAAAAATGAGAGCTTGAATTGATAAAGTGTGGAGTTGAGAGAATAAAAATTAGAATCCATTTGTTTACCTTCCAACTAACTATTTATACTCTTCTGGGATGGATTTGAATATTTCATGGGGGTAGGAATAATTATTGGGCCTATGAGACCCTTAAATTGAATATCTTCATTTACTATTTATACTCTTCTGGGATGGATTTGAATAGTTCATGGGGTTAGGAATAATTATTGGGCCTATGAGACCCTTAAATGTATTGAATATCTTCATGGCTTAATTTTAAATAAAAATCACAAAAATATCCTGCCGTATGTTCGACAGCTTTGATTGACCGGCCAGGTGTCCACGAACCATTGGATGGTATCTTTTGGCATCATCACTTGCCCCCCACTCTCAAGTCGAATTAACACGGGTTGAGAGCAGTACAATAATTTCTAACTTGTGTCTTGAATGGAGCCGAAAAAAATTTTTAGCCGGAGCCAATAAGAGTTTGATCGGAGTCCATAAGATTTTGGCCGAAACCAAAAATTCAAAAATTTAAATTTCATTCTTGGGGAGAAAGACTGACCCCCAACCCTTTTAGTACTTGCATACCTCCTCTATAAATTGAGTAATGGCACTCATTTGCTCATTTTTGAGCTTTGGTGATACTTGTATTTAATATCTCAAAATATAGAATTATTTTTAATTAAAGTATTACCTTTACGCCAACACCTAACACTCCAGCCTCATCCCTTAACACTCCACCCTTACGCCAAAACCCAACACTCCACCCTCAACCCAACACTCTACCCTTACGCCAAAACCCAACATTCCACCCTCAACCCAACACTCAAACCTTACCACTCCATCCTTACGCCAAAACCCTCAACCCAACACTCAACCCTTAACACTACACCCTTACGCCAAAAGTCAACGCTCTACCCTCAACCCAACGCTTAACCCTTAGCATTCCACCCTTAGGCCAATATCCAACACTCCACCCTTACCCCCATACTTTATACTTAACACTCCACCTTTAACTTCCTACACCCAAACTCTAATATTTCACTCTTCCCACTAAAACCAATATCCAATCCTACATACAGATTCCCTTGTATTTTTCCCAATTCTTGGATCAAGTAAGTACACACTTGTCCTTATTTTACTTTCTCTCTCTTCTTTTTTCTCTTGAACATGTGAATGTTGATCATCAAACACCTCTTGTGCACTTGTTTACATAACACTCATTACCATTTTCTTGTGATTCAAAACCGAAAGTGAGGATAAATATAGTGGATATATAATAAATTTCGGTGACCACAATGTTGATAAGAATTTCCTTGGCTTGAAAATGGTAATGGAAAAAATGAAAGGAAGAGATGAGAAAAGAAAAAGGAAAAAGGAAACGAAAGAAAGAATTAAAGAGGAAAGGAGGAAAAAGAAAATGGATGTTGACGAGGCTGCATGGATTTCTTTGGCTGACTCCTCTATTAATCGCTATCTCGGCTGAAATAAAATCACTGAAGCTCCCAGATCAGCAACGGAAACAACCATTAGCAGTGGGGAATGATGGGGCGAGTGGGTCTTTGGGATTTCACCATTTGACTGTCTTTTCTTCTTCAAATTCTCCACCTGAGGTAGGAGCAGCACCTTCAATATGTGATCCCAGCCATTGCAGGAACCAACGTCTCGTGATTGCTCACCAAGATCGGAGAAAAAATACAACAGCAGCTTATGTGGGTGAAGAAGATTCAGTATTTGCTGATCGCAGAGATGCCGTAATGAATGCTGCTCCTGTCACTGCTTACAAATCTTCATCTGCTGCAAATGTAGAGCTGTTAATAGCTTAAACTACTCCTACAAAAGTGCGTAATGACTGTAAAATCGGAGTTACAGCTGCCATGGAGTTTGCCCTTAACACCACTGCTGCTCAGGAAAGTGCTGTCGATGTCACCTCTGTTCATAGGCTTGCTGTTGATGCTGCTTCTTCCCAAGAGTTTCCAGCTGGGGCGATTCAAGGGGATGAATTTATGGCTGAACTCGGCCATGGGAGAGACCTTGCAGATGCACATTATAATTTCACAACTTAACACTCCATCTTCGAAGACACAAAAGCTGTCACGTCTTCTCACTGCCAAGGAATTGCAGCTGTGTTTACGGGGGAAGAAAACACAGCAGCTTCAGCGATTATAGAGAAAGAAAATGCTGCTGCCATAGCTGCTCTAAAAATGAAAGATCGAAATATGGAATTTGTTCTTCAATGATGGGGTGAGTTTGGATGGTGTTCATGAAGAAGAAAATGCAACTACTCAAGCCAATTTCACTGCTCTTGGCGACCAAATTTTAGCTATGAAATCCTTCAACTAGCTGCCCGCTCAATCTCCGATGCTTCCATGAGTGGTTTGCAACAACATGATTCCTCCATGAGAGGGAAAATTCAACGGCAAAGGGACTTGAAGTGAAAATGGTTGTGAGATTGCCCCCCACAAAACATATAAAAAAGAGGTAAGGGGGTTCATGGTAAGAAAAAATACATTATGATGTAATAAAATTTCATTCACTTGATTTGGACCCCAAGGACATAGTTGATGATAGTGAACTTAATTGTGCCCGGAGGCGTGACATTGATGATTTAGATGAAGTGTTAAAGTTAGCACAAGAGACAGGGAATAGTATCCAAAATTTGGATAATGCTATTGTTGACGACTTAAATTTTCATGTTTGGATTGCTAATGATGTTGAAATTGATCGTGCACAAGGAAGGTGTGGTTGACAATGCAACACTACGGAAATGGTTAACGCTTGTGGGGAACTTTCTTCGAATGAGATGGAGGATATCCTTGAGCATGTTTTTGGTGAGTTGCGTGAAATCCCAAGTAAAGTAGTAAGCCCGTTGCGTGAACCTTTGGACTTGGATTTTCTTCAAGATGACCTTAATATTAGACCAAAACCCAAAAAATTTCAGCAAAGCATGTTTGCGGGTAGACCATTGATTGGTGGCACTTCATCTTCTAAGGTGAGAGTGAAAATGTGTAGAACTACCGGTCCATCTACAATTATGCTATCGGGACATCCTCAAGTGCATTGGGCTAGAAAGCATTACCTTGAGTGGAAAAAATCTATTGAAGAGGAATTATCTCCTCTAGAGCATGAATCCTCTAGTGAAGAAGTTGTAGCCTCTCATTCACCAACTAAGAGGAAAAAGGTCAAAATTTCTCCCAAGCAGTCGAAGGAGAAAAGAAAGCTAAGGGTGATATTAATGACCCCGCATATGTATACTCTCAATTGTCTCCTTTGATTGTTGACTTGGAGGTGATTAGGAAATGGATGGAGAAGTATCACATTCCTAATTTTTACAAAGTGAAAGTTCCTCCTCTCGACCATGGACGTTGCATAAACTCTTCTGAATATGTATCCATGTATTTGACCCAACTAGCAGCGGGATTGAAATTCCCATTACCATTATTTTTCCACAAGGTGGACAATTACACGCCAAATCCATCCGCAACATCAATGCATATTTGTTCACTTGTGCCGCTCTTGGGGTAAAAGGAGTTTTTTCGACTTGCGCCAAGCGGAGTGGGGTACACCATTAGTTGGCGATCTAAAAAAAGTTGGCTGAAGAAGCACACCCCAAACTAGTTGATTGGAGAAATCATTACTTCTTGATCTAAAGGTTGCCCGAATAGAATTTTCCCACTTCGAGTTATAATTTAAAGGTTTCAAAGATCAACATTACCACAAATTTTCTTCTCTTAGTGGGCGCAAGGGTAGGAATCTTACTATGCTTACGTAGGCTGAATCACTTGCTTGGCAAAAAGTGGTTAATGAACAAGTGTTGGTGTCGGCGAGGTTGAGTCCGATCGACCTTGATCCTCTTGTCTCTCTAGGTTACTATGCATATGCATTTTACTTAGCATTTTTTGGACAAATTTTTACAAATCTTCATATTGTAGTAATACTCAACTTGAGCTTAACTTGTTATTTTTTATCTTGTAGTGGATGCTTTGAAAGATACCATTTGCGAGTGCGCTTTGAAGGGAAGACAAGCAAAGCATGAAGGCTCATCTCAATCCCCTAAGAAATCTACCTTTGGGATCTTGGGGCTAAAGAGGCCGGTACAAAAAGCTATTGCGCCGTCTCCACCTAAAAAGAAGGCAATACCTTCCAAAAAGGTTACTTCGACACCATTAGCTCAAGTTGAGGCTTCTATTCAAGAACTTTCAACCCCACTAGTTCTTGATTCATAACCCATATCCACCTCAAGAACAAGCTACCCATCAGGTTGAGGGCTCTACTTCTTCCCGCATGATCTATACTCCTTCTTGGAAGGTCTATGAGGATTCCTCTTTCCTCATAGACTCTGGGTCACCCATTGGTGGAGGCACTAGCATTTCCCAAGTCGTGGAGGGAGAGAGTCAGGAAATCCTTGAGCTCTACTTGTGTCGTCGATGCCGACACCATGTTTAAACATATTGCTCAAGTAAATTGCTCCTCCTTCTTTTTATAAAAATGACTAAGTATTTTTATTATACTTATAGATAACATTATTTTCTGCTCATGGTCTTTAGATAGGCGATCTTTACTACCACTTGAACAAAGCTCAAGAATATCGTATATCTCAAATTTTGGCTTTGGAGGCTAAGCTTAAAAAGTTAGAAGAAGCAAAAGATACACACTTCCAAGCCATGTGCGTCGCATCTAAGCACAATCAAGAGAACCTCCAAGAGATCGCCAAATTAAGGAAAGAGAACCAAGAATCTTCAAGCCTCTTATAAAAATGAGATTAATGAGATTCAAGCATCTCATAAGAGTAAGGTGATGAAGCTTCGCATGTTGCACAAGGAGGAGCTTAAATCCACAGAAAAGAAGAGTATTCCACCATCTTAGAGTTCCTTGATTCTCAAGACTACCAAGATCGCATGGAAAAGCATTTGATAGATTATCGCGCTAGCTCCGAGTCTGAGGATTTGGTAGAAGACCGTAGCATGGGGTATTTCGACGAGGGTTATGATCAGGCCTTGTCTTACGTGAAGAAGAAGTATCCAAACTTGGATATTGAAGACTTGCTTCAAGGCCTAGTTCCTTCTACCCCTCTTCATCCTAGTTCTTCGAGGGTTCCCCTGGAGCAGTTTAATTTAGCATTTTGCTTAGCTATTTTACCCTTTTAGAGACTTAGAGCTTGAGTCTCTTATATGTACAGGCTCCATCTTCAGCTAGTATCATGTTACTTGTTTTTCTTATTAATTACTTCACTTGCATTTGTTGCTTGGCTTTGAGTTGGGGCCTTCCCTTGTACCAACTCCACATATGCAATGATTTTCCTTTGTTTTCATGATATCGCGGCTTTCCTTCGATAGTTTGTACTTTTATTTTTCTTCAAGCATTTCCACATACGCTTTTGAAAATTTAAGTTTTAGACACTTGAATATTTTTTCATACACACTAAATTTATGAGATTGAGCTTTCATTGCTATGCTTAAGCAAATAAGTTTCTTGCCCCCAGAGGGTAAACCATGGCTTTTACACCGAACCAAAATGACTATAAGCTTACTTCTTATATGAAAAAATTTATCATCGCCCCCTCAAGGACTATAGTGGCATACTTAACGAAGGAACTATTTCTTCAAAGAGAAGTTTATTTTCACCCCTGGAAGGGTTGTCCTAGGCATAAATCTCCTGAGTAATACCTTAGTGTTGGTACTAAGATTACCTTAGGCACAAATCTCCTAGGAAAATTTTACTTTTCTCACTCCGGGAAGGGCTATGGTCACTCTTTTGTACAAGCCAACTTAATCAAGGAACTACTTCTCCAAGGATAAATTTAATTTCACAATTAGGGGTCATCCTAGGTACAAATCTCCTAGGAAAATTTTACTCTTCTCGCCTCTAGAAGGGCTATGGTCGCTCTTTTGAGCTTACTTAACCAAGAAACTACTTCTCCAAGGATAAGTTTATTTTCGCCCCCAGAAGGGTCATCCTAGGTACAAATCTCCAAAGTAAAACCTTAGTTTTGGCACTAAGGCTACCTTAGACACAAATCTCATAGGAAAATTTTACTCTTCTTGCCCCCAGAAGGGCTATAGTTGCTCTTTTGAGCTTACTTAACCAAGGAACTACTTCTCTAAGGATAACTTTATTTTTGTCCCTGGAGGGGTCATCCTAGGCACAAATCTCCTAAGTAAAACCTTAGTGTTGGCATTAAGGCTACCTTAGGCACAAATCTATTGGAAAAAAAAATTTTCTCGCCCTCGGAAGAGTTATGGTCACTCTTTTGAGCCTACTTAACCAAGTAAACTACTTCTCCAAGAATAAGCTTATTTTTGTCCCCAGAAAAGTTATGCCGACTCCGGAGAGTGTCTTTAATTTTGTTCTCCAGAGGGAATAAGTGACCCCGGATAGTCGTGGTATCATGAAGGATGTTCCCCGGAGGGAATAAGTGACCCCGGAGAGTCATGGCATCTCGAAAGATATTCCCCAGAGGGAGTAAATGACTCCCGAGAGTCATGGTATTGCACTTGGAGGTTGGGTGGAGGTTAGGATATCTAGTGTAAACAAAATATTAAGCCATTACGTAGGCAAAGACTTAGAAATTTTGTGTCGTTCAGGTATGCGCTCCAAAATTTGCTCTCTTTCATGAGGTCTTCCCCTCTTCCTTGCTACTGAGGCTACCTCGCTTGGGCTCTTTGGTCTGGCTTCACTTGGCCTGGAAGAGGCTTCTCATCTAGACTTATGCCGGGTGGACCGGCCTTCACGTTCTTGTTGAGCGGACCCGATTGGAGTTACTTCCCTTCCTTCTTGATTAGTAAGAGACAGCATCCCTATAAATTGCACGAGAGTGTTTCTCATCCAAGGGGCTATGATGTGTAGAGTGAACAACCTGTGGGCTGCCACCAAAGTTATACGAATATTCTCTTCCACCTTCACCACCTTGTTGCTGATGCTAATGTTTCATGAGGAGCTCCTTCAACATGGCATTTTGTTGCCTTAGCAATTGTATCTCTGTCTTCTATCATTAGTTTAGGGACCGGGATTCCCAACTTGCCCCTCCAATCGATCAAATACTCTAATTGATCGATTTGACTGGTGTTGGGATATAACATCTTTCCCTCTATCTGGATTGTGGCGATGGGTGTTGCACGTGCTAGGAGCCATAGGTAAAGACACAAGATGCTCTTGTTTGTTTCCCACAGACGGCGCCAAATGTTGATGTATGAAAAATTATAGCATCACAATACAGTATTCTAGTCTAAGTCCTTAGTCGTCTCGATACTCCAAAGCTATGATAAATCGCGGCGTGTACCCACGTTCTAGGAAACCTACGCAAACCAAAACAAAAGCGACAAGGCTATGTCCCCTAGGGGAAACTCCGACGACGCTCAAGTCAGAATTAGTGAAAGGAAGAAATTTGAGAGAAAAATGAGAGCTTGCATCGAGTCTCTGTGGAGTTGAGAGAATAAAAATTAGAATCCCTTTCTTTACCTTCCAACTTACTATTTATACTCTTCTAGGATGGGTTTGAATAGTTCATGGGATTAGGAATAATTTTTGGGCCAATGAGACCCTTAAATGTATTGAATATCTTCATGACTTAATGTTAAATAAAAATCACGAAAATATCCTGCCATATGTTCGACAGCTTTGACTGACCGGCCACTTGTCCGCGAACCATTGGATGGTATCTTTTGGCATCATCTCTATTAAATACTCTAAATAATTGCAAATACAGATTGAGTTTCCACCTTTCCTTAAATCTCAATGTGGGAGGCGTTATGGAACTGAAGAGGTAATCCCTACCAACAAACATTTCGTGGCTTGCACGGGAGGCTTTCTACGAAGGCTGAAACACACGGGAAGTATACGTGATTATGTGAAGGAATTCAGTTCCTTGATGCTGGACGTTCATGGGATGTTCGAGGATGACAAGCTGTTCAACTTCATGGCTGGTTTGCAAAAGTGGGCACAAACTAAGTTGCAAAGGCAAGGTGTCCAGAGCTCGCAATAAGCCATAACGACTGCTGACAGGTTGGTTGATTTTTAGGGAGTCACCAACGAGGTTGGCAAAAGTGGGAATAACTTCCATAAAGAAAAGGACTTGAAGAATGGCAATGGCAATGGCAAGTACAAGATGAAAAAGAAAGTTGTGGTGACTAAGACCGCGGCCGGTAAGGTTCCTTCCGACAAAGATAAAATTAACAAGTTCAATGGTTGTTTTATTTGTAAAGGACCACACATGGCAAGGGAATGTCCCAAGACGGAACAGCTTGGTGCCGTCATAGCCGAAGAGGATCGTCTGTCTTGTGATAGAATGGGATCTTTGCAGTTGGTGTGCGACACACCAACAAAAATCAACTCTCCTAAGTGTTGGTAAGCATAGGGGTCCTTCGAGTGGAGGACATGGCAATGGGTAGGTTACCAGGTGCTAAGTAGAGGTGGGAAGCTTAGTTAGGAGGGTGTTGCGTTGCAAAGCAGTGGGTGGCTTCTGAGCAAAACAGACATGGGTAATGCTTGTTGGTGCAGTTGGGTAACATAGCAAACAAACACTATGAAACTTGGACAAAATCAGTCGGACATGGAGTCTTGCTGATTGTCCTGGCCGAAAAACAAGGGGGAATGTTCTATGTACATTGTCAAAACTAAGGAAGGTTGACCAGACAATGTGACAAAGTTTGATATGGGATTCAAAGTTGAGGCAACAAATGCAACTTAAATGAAGCCTAAATTAAAATTAGAGGTTTGCAGTCACAAACTTAGTCGAATGGATGGAACATGCTGAGGCTTTGAGGGAAACGGGCAAATTTTAGCAACAAGAACATTCCGTTTGAGTGGCAAATGCTAATGCTTGTGGAGCGTCAGCAGTTGGCATTGATGAGGGTATCACTGTCTCTTCAAGGGAAAGGTTTGTTAGCCCCTCTTTCGTTTCTTCCATTGGCTAAATGAATGTTCTTTCCCAACATGCAGGTCATTCCGGCAGAGTTTATGTGCAAACAGCAGTGGTCAACACCTAAATGTGCAACCAGGCTCGCGCATGGGGAGTTGGCAATACTAGGTTGCAAAACCACATTGGAACAAAGTTTGCGCATTCTATTGCAGTTATTTTGACTCTGTCTCGTTCAACATGAACATTTACATTCGAACAAGTCTTGTTTTGCCCGTTAAATGATCTTGAGATTGGAGAAGTGTTGGATACTACTTGAATGATATCATCCTTAGAGCACTTCTAGCTTGTCCCTTTGTAGCTTTAATAGTCATAAATGAGGTAAGTTTCTTTTGCTCCTTGCCAATTTTGGTGGTCAGAAAGAGATCCTTTTGCCCCTTGACAGCTGGGATGAGCGTCTTTTGCCTGCTTGCAGTCACGCAATGGCCATAATCCAAAGGTGCAAGAAGTCTCTCATTACACTTTGTGGTCGGAGCAGGCTTCTTTTTGACCTCAACAACCTTTGCAGTCGGGACAACCTTCGTTTGCCCCCTCGAGGCACTGGTGGATAAAGCGGACTTCTTTTTTACCTCAGCAACCTTTGCAATCAGAATTAAGGAGGATATGCTCCATGATAGAACGCAATGGCGTAGTAGGATTCATGTAGCCAACCCTACTTAGTAGGAATAAGGCTTGATTTATTTGTTTGTTAGTATGCAGTGATAGAACTTACTTTCAAGGAATCCCTAGTCTTTGAATTGCCAACAGCTTCACCGTTAGATTTGGGTATCCCCAACTCTTCTTTCTCAATATCGGTTTCCAGAATAGATGTGGCATATATGTGCATAACATCCATCTCTCTTATACACATCTAGATGTGTATAAGAGACAGCACATTTGAGTTTTCATCAAGTTTGGAACCACTAAAAAACTCTCTGGTTCACATTTTGGACCATTGGTGCCTCCATCAAATATACAGGAACACTATTGCTACCTTGGCACTGAAATTTGAAATATATAAAATATTTAGCTTTCTACTTTCTATTATAATGCACATTAATGCATGAATCAAAAAGTTTTGCAGCCAGACAAAGAAGGAAAAGTAAAAGTCATAACGAGGATAAATGGACAACAAGATTCACTATGAGATAGTGGCCATGACAAAAATTAAAAGTGAAACAAAAGACCTGAAAAACACCAAGAAGCTCAAAATAGTAAAGTTCCCCATAACATACGGCTGACAAAAAACTAAGCTGTTATGTACTCAGGATTTCATCTATTTTACATATTCAGCAAATAAAGAAAATACTATTCTCTCAAGAACAGTGGAGCAGTAACCAGATCCAAGTTCTTAGAGGTGAAGATTGAGCTAGTATGCACGTGTGTGCCTGAATGTATCTGCAGTTGCTAAAGGACTGATATACTTCCACTTGTCCATCTCTTGATTCATTTAAAGCTCCTCACCATCCAAGAGTTTTCTCCGTCGCACTCCTGCCAATACATTGGTTATCTATATTACGAATGCACAAGAGTTAGCATTCCAGCATCTACAACCAAGTGGTTGAAACTTCCATCAAATATGAATTTGTGGTTTAAGATCCTAAATAGACATGTTTTCAAGAAATACCAAGGATTTCCTCATTCGGGTAAAGGTCCAATCACTAATCTTCAACTTCACCGAAACAAAGCAACCCCATAGAATACAAGTATTTTTGATTTAGAGGTTTAGGAAGGCATTGTCTTTCAAAATACATTTCAGATTATGGCTTCATGTTTAGTGTTAAGAATCCAATTAATTACAACTAAAGCAGGTTAAGCAACAAATTAAACATAAACAATGATCTAAAAGTTCGAAAATCTGATAATAATGCCACCAATTCAAAGTACTATCCTGAAATTTACCTTACTGCCTATCTCTCCTGCTACATTTGTATTTTCCAAAAATAGTTAAAAAAAAAAAAAAAACAATTGTTTTTTTCAACTCAAAATGAACAAAATAAATGCACATTTTTTCTTGAATGAAAGAAAGAAATTTGAAGAAAATAAAACAGTCACAAAAAATAAAATTTTCCAAATAAAATAAAAACATAAGAAATGATTCGTTTTCTGAGACGAGTTTTGAGCACTACTACGGCAAAGCACATTTTTTACCGTTACAAGCATATCGCCGTACATTGTACATAGACGCATTTGAATGGCAGATTCAGGAAACGGAAGAAAATGCGGGTAATATTAGAGATGGAAAATAAAGAAGAGAAAAAAAAAATGTAACAATTTGGTTAGGGGGTTAAAACGACGTAGTTCAGAAATAACTGACCAGGTAAGCTGGCTTCACCGCCATTCTCTCCTCAAAGAAATAATGTGCACATCTGTTTGGGAGAATAGTTGTAGAAGTATATATAGAATGTAGGAAAGAATGTAGGATGAAGACTAGGTGGATTAAAAACGTTACATCGCAAAAGAGAACTTTCCTGACATTCGCCAAGCAGAGACGAAACCTCTTTACCTGTCTCCTCACTGGGATTTGCCCCGATCACGACGTTGATGATCACGACAAACGTTTCATCACAGCCCAGCCCTCTCCGTTTTTTGACCTTTTTGCCCTTGGAACCAATTCTAGATTTCCCAATTTTTTAAAAAAAAAATTAAAATGGTTTCAAATTTGTTATTTGTCCACGGACAACCGTTAGAAAAACCTAAATACAAAAAGGTCATATTTTAATGGACAGGTGGATTTGGTTTTGAGATTCAAATTTATTTTAAGTTATTCAAATAAATTAAGATTGTGTTTAGATAGGTGGATTTGAAATAAGAATAATTTGAAATAAATAGATTTGAATTTTAGAAAATATTTAAAATGAATAGAATTGAATTTGGTGAATTTGAAATATACACATTTAATCACTAAAATCACAATATAGTGAATTTTAATTCTCCAACTAATAAATAAATTAATTTGTTTGAATAACCTATAATGAATTTGAATTTCAAATCTAAATTCATTCAAATTTCTCTATCCAAACAGAATATAAGAATTTAATTAAAAATTTAAAATTCATCAAATAAAAATAAAATTTTAATAATTAAATAGATAAACTTTAAATTCATCCAAATTTTATTTCATTTCAAATTATCTTACCATTTTAATTCACCTATCCAAATGTGTATAAGACTTTCGTGGGAATCTCATGTGATATTCATCAACAGGTGAAAGAAAGCCTTAATATGTTAATTATACATATCTACAATGTTATAAGAGACAGAGTTTATAAAATTTTGGGTTAATAACACTTTATCCTTTAGTAGTGCGGTTATTACATTTTACTCTCATATACTAACAAAATATATACTTTGTCCCTACATGTCCCTTATAAACGTTATAATTTTTAATTCGAACAAAATAATCAGTCTATTGACAAAAATACCTATCACGATTAGTAACTCTTTGCCTCCTTGAAAGAGGAGAATAATTATACTTTGCCCCTTTAAATCTAAAAGATATACATTTTACTTCTTTTAAAACAGTCAGACGTTATATGTGTTAATTCTATCAAAAATTAAGTAGAAAGACTGAACAAACCAAACTAAAGCGAGTGAGAGCAAAAAATATTTATGTATTTATTTTTATGGTGCTATGAAAATAATTAAAAAAATATGGGCAAAGAAAATATAAAAAAAAATAAATAGACAATTGTTGACCTCTAAGGGTGAGAAAATGTGAGAGTCACTTGACTAAAAATTGTATCCAACAATAGAATTTGCACTAGCTTGACCCAAACAATAAAAACATAGGAAATAACGAGGAATGTCTAAATATCTTGAAAATTGTATGAAAAATATATTACCACGCACGACACTTATATAAAAATCTCAACTAGAAAATTGTGGTTTGAGGAATGAAAAAAAATCAACTTGTCTTTGTTGTATGTGATATTTTTCTTAAAAAAAAAAAATAGAATGTTACTTGTAACATAAAATCCATATGATGAAATTCACATCATGTCACCACTTTTTTGACTTTTCTTTTTGAGATTAAAAAGAAAAAAGATTTAAGTGCAACTATATAGAATTGGTTCTAAAGTTTGAATTTTTTTTCATCAAATAGAATAGGCACTTGATATCGAAATTTGGTGTATCAAATAATCAACATAATTTTAAATTGAATAATATAAATCCTACATCAATTCAAAATTCTAGGATTTTTAAATAAACAAGTTTAAATTTGGAAATTACAGATGTTAAAGAAGAAGATGTTAGGTATCGTTTCGTACTAGGCAAAAACATATTTATAATTTAAATTAAGGATATTATAACTTATTTTTATGGTTAAAGTATTCACCGTTGTTTGATTGGGAAGGGGATCAAGTGGCCTACTCAAGTATTCACGAGGCATAAATTGTTATTAATTATGAGAGTAAAAGTGGCATTTTATTATTAACTTCTTTTAATCTCGTTAACAAGCGAAAATACTGTTAACTCAGGTGATAAAGTATATATTTCCTTAGGTTTATAGGGGTAAAGTATAATTACCCACTAGTTCTAGGCGTCAATGTGTTATTAATCCTAATATTTAAGTGATGAACGTATTAACCTAGTGAATTTATAAGTATAACCAACCGAAATTAAGCATTGAATTTACTTTAAACAAATTACCTTGCCTTTGAAATAATTAAAATATTGAGATAAAAATTGAAACAATTGAGAGATAGCAAAAATGTGTAAAAAGAGGAATATCTATGTGTGATAGAGGGTGTGGATATATGTGTGTGAGAGAAAGCAGGCTAAAGATCTCTATGTGGGTTGAAAATTTTCTATGTGGGCTATAGTTATTCTACATAGAGACAAAGTGTATGCAATTATATGTTCACTAGGAGTCTTCTATCTCACTCCCTATCTCATTATCCATTATCCTGCTATGTGTTCCTTACTTAATACCCTTTCTAAGAAACTACTCAACCTTACTTAATCTTCTGTCAAGACACCTAAACCTTACTTAATCTTCTATCTTAGAGACTCCTAAAACGTTTTTTAACTTTAACTATACACATCTAGAGTGTCTAAGATTCATAATTAGATCCCTTATATACTGTTTCTCTTAGTGTATTAAAAATCATGACCGTCTAATAATCCCGCAAGCCCCATCCTCAACCTTGATATGATATCAATTTGTCGTCAGTAAAGATGATACACATCTAGCATGTGAATAATTGACAGTCATCTACGAAGTCTATACTTTGGAAGATCTGAAAATCTTTCATGATCCTTTTGTCTTCTACTGAGCTATAGAAATAAGAGTTATTGCACAAAAATGTTTATTTTGAAGAATTCATTATTTTGATGTACTAAAACAAATTTGGTGGTACTCAACCTGTCTCTTATACACATCTAGATTGTATAAGAGACAGGTCTTCATTCAACTGTCTCTTATACACACCTGTAGAATTTTGTAGGGCACTAATTACATGTAATTTAAACTTCAGAGTCAATTAGAGAGGACGATAGTCTTCAATTACCCACAGATTTTTGCAGGGACACTAACTTGAAATGTCAGAGTTAATTAGAGAGGACGATCGTTAAGGATAGATTTGTTTGGGCTCATCTTTATTTTCTGTCACATTTACAACTTAAGAGATTTGAAGTAATTATAGGTAATTAGGATTATTACTCTATTTTATTAAAGGGCACATGAAGGCGAAAATTTTTATTTTGGTAAGGAGGACATGTCTAATAATTACTCCTTAACTAATAGGAACCTAGACCTATTTTTCTGAATAGAATGGCTCTATGGGCCCCTCACTCTAAATGGAAAGTTCTCATTAGTTGAGAAGCAACTATTGAACATGCCCAATAATTGCTCCAACTATTGGACATGCCCAATAATTTTCCTGACATAAAATTGCGTGAAAAGAAAAGTATTTATATATGCGTGTGTGAAAATAGAATGGCTCTATAGGCTCCTCCTCTAAATGGAAAGTTCTCATTAGTTGAGAATCAACTATTGAACATGCCCAATAATTGCTCCAACTATTGGAACCGACATGCCCAATAATTTCCCTGACTAACATAAAATTGCATGAAAAG
This sequence comes from Cinchona pubescens, assembly GCA_025175665.1. Lineage (NCBI taxonomy): Eukaryota > Viridiplantae > Streptophyta > Magnoliopsida > Gentianales > Rubiaceae > Cinchona > Cinchona pubescens. Next base: position 340,459 of record JANKKI010000357.1, read on the forward strand.
AAAAGTATTTATATATGTGTGTGTGAAAGATTAGGTGTACGTGTGATAGGTGTGCGTGTGACAACATGAGAGAATTAGAGTGTATGTATGTGTGAATATGTGATACAATGTGTATGGAGGAAGAGTGTATGTAGAAAGCTAGAGTATGAGTATGTGTGTGGATATGTGATACAATGTGTATGGAGGAATAGTGTGTAGAAAGCTAGAGTATGAGTATGTGTGTGGATATGTGATACAATGTATGTCTGAGTGAGACATTGTATCAGAGAGAAAGAGAAATTGTACGTGGACAGAGTTTGTGAGTGAGAAAGTATGTGCGTGTTGTGTGAGAAAATGTGTGCGTGTTGTGTGAGTTTTATGTGGGGAGGGGGAAGCGGGTGTATTTGAGCGTGATAGAGTGTGAGAAAGAGAATTATATATGTATGTGTGAAAGAGTATGAGACACTTATATATGTATGTGTTTGTGACACAATGTGTGTGAGAGAGAGATAGCGTGTGAAATAATATATATGTGTTTCTACGCTTGTGTGTAAAAATTTTGGTCGATTACATCTAGATTTTTAAGAGACAAGTTTTAATCATAATATATCGAGTGAGAGAATTTTGTGATAATCTATGTGTTGATCTAGAATCTCATCAAAATTTTATTCCAATACTTCAGGCCATCTTCTTCTCTCTCTCAATCTTATAAGTGATACAATTCTGAATCTCCTCATTTTTCTCTTAAATCTTATGGGTGCATCTCTTTCTCTTAAATCTTGTGAGTGAAGTAAATCTGAATCTCTTGTTAAAAAAATAATATCCAAAGAAAGAAAAATAATAACACAATAATAATTTAATAATAAATTAAAAATAATAATTCACCGATAAATTAAAAATAATAATTTAATTCAATGATTAAAATAACATGTTTATGATCAATACACCCTAATTAGCACTCTCCTTAGGAGTGATACGCTCCTACTGAATTAGGTTGGTGCGACATTTTTTTCTTAAGATATGATGACTTCTAAGTAAGTTTTTATGCACCAAAACACAACCCACGAACAGATTGTTATCCTTGTACTCTATTATTTGGATGTCTAATTTAGTAGAGTGGTTATAATAATATTAATTATAATTAGTGAGAGAAATAACAGGGGATGTATGTTTTAGTAGAAAAGACTTCTATTTATCGTATTTTTAGATAATAGAAAATAGACGTTAGAGGTAAGAGAAATTTTTAACGCTGCTTTTTTTCTAGTTACATTTCATGATTTTTTGATACACATTAGAGTAGCAATAAAAAATTATATGCTATGCTAATTTCATGAGTTTGCTATGATTAAGAACGCTTCTCATGTACTAAGTTGGAAGACTCCTTCCAACTAGTGTAAGTAGGTGGGCTCCACAAAAGTTTCACTCACAATTTAATTTTTAATTATTTTTAACAATCCCCACATAATTTAAAAGTTAGAGTACTTATTAATACACCTGTCTCTTGTGTAATAGGTGCAGATATCTTCCAAATTTGCACCAATACTGTTGGCCCAAAAGCAACCTAAGAGGAGGGTGAATTAAGTTGTCTCTAAAAACAAACCTTTTGAAGTGTTTAATAAAAATGCAAACTTTGTTCAACAAATGAACACTTAAGCACAAATGATCAAATATAAATATTTAACAATTGAAACTTAAAGAACAAATAAAGAGATTGAAATAAACAATATCAAACCAAACTCCCAACCTATTCAAGTTTGGAGTACATCCACTAGTAGTGTCTCTTCAAAGAAGGTGAGACAATAACCTTCTTGTACACAAGTAGGCTCATTCTTACACCAACTAAATCCCTCTAGTTGAGCCAAAGGGTTTTACATTACAACTTCACTTTTGTACACTTGTTATCCTTCCACTCTTATATTTGAAGATCACTATCTACTCTTGCTTACACTAATTGAATAATTGAGACAGTGAACTTACTGTCCCAATAGAGTAATAATAAATGACGACAGTTTCTGTCAAGCTGTAGGACTCATACCTGTCTCTTATACACATCTTCCTGTCTCTTATACACATCTAGATGTCAACCTAAGAGCTTCATAAACGTCCTATCCTACAAGTTCTAGTTCAGACGGTCATGTGCGTCCCACAGCTTTTGGTTCGGATGGTCATGTGCGTTCTATCCCACAACTTCTGGTTCGGACGGTCATGTGCGTCTTAAAGCTTCTGGTCATGTTTCAGATGCTCTTTTGCGTTCGAACTCCTTTCTTTTGGACGCTTCTTTCATCGTCCGTAAGGTATTCATATTTTAGTTATTTTTCTTGATTGTGTTTAGACGATCATTTACTTCCAAACCTTCCTGCATCTGAAACATGACCAGAAGCTCTTAGTACGATTTGGTCATCATCAGAAATATGATTATCTTAATTGGAGTTCAACATATACTTAGTTAGAGTAAGTCTTAGTTTGAAGGAAAATAGCTATTACAAAATTTTGGACCGAATTTTAATTCACCACACACATAGTTGTACAATAATTTCAATTCTTGCATAATTGGGCACATTAGTTGATCTTGCACACGTATCTCATTTTCAAGTATCTTTATGGATCATCCTTAACTCCCTATAGCAACGACCCCATCGTTACACTTATAAAGGTGTATCCTTCAAGTATAATCTATGATCATTATACTGCAGATATTTGCTTTGAATGCATTCAAAGATTAATTCTTTCTAATAATCACACAGTAATTAGTACCACATCCGAAAAATGAGACTAGGGAATACCTCTCATAATAAATAATAATGTGTTCATTCAAGTTACCCTGCAATTATGTTTTTAACTATTGACCCTAATTCATGAAATCTCCAATCACAGAGTTTAGGGTCCAATATGATAACTACTTATGGGTTTCAGTCTCATTTCCTTGACATCCAATGATTATCTTTCACACTAATCCTTTGTAAAAGAATCTGCCAAACATTTTCTAATTTCACAAAGTCAAGTATGATTATACCTTGAGAGAACAATTGCTATATAAAGTTGTGTCTCAATCTGATATGCCTCTTCTTCTCAATTTGCATTCTCAATAAAATCAAATTATAGAGATTTTAAACACTTAGTTTAAGTACATATGCCAATTCTAAAGCAATAAATTAAATTTTTATTATTAATCTAGAAATCAAAGATTGTTTATTGGAATTTTAGGAAATTGCAACACCACCAAATGTAAAAATTTAAGAAGTATTGGCTTTAATTTTGTCAATTCACAATGTCTTACATCACTGTCTCTTATATCTTTCTTGTTGGCCCCAAAAGCAACCTAAGAGGAGGGGGGGTGAATTAGGTTGTATCTAAAACAAACCTTTTTAAGTGCTTAATGGAAATTCAAACTTTATGCACCAAATGAAAACTTAAGCACAAATGAATACAATAGATATTCAACAATTTAAGCTTAAAGAACAAATAAGAATATTGAGATTAAGAGAATCAAACCAAACTCTCAAGCTTCTCAAGCTTGGAGCTTTCAACTACAAAGAGCTTCTTACAAGACAACTACCAAGTTTTACAACTTGAAGTTTAGTCACTAAAAGTCTCTTCAAAGTAGGTGAGACAATAACCTCTTGTACACAAATGAGGATCACTCTTGCTCACACTAATTACCTTTAGTTGAGCCAAGAGTTTTACACTCACAACCTCCCTTTGTTACAATCGTTATCTCTCCACTTTTACACTTGAAGAACTCTTACACTTCTAAGCTCTTTTCACAAAACTACCTACACTATTGATACAACACTTGTTCCCACTATTTCTCTCAAATAGCTCAAGAGTTATTTGTAATCAATGTAGAAGTCCCTTATTGCTTAGATGTGTATAAGAGTATTTATTGTTGCCAAACATTTGCTTCTAACAACTTCCCAAAGGCTATTTTCTTTCTTGGAAAACTAGCCGTTGGACCTTCGAAGGCCGATGCAGCAAGAGTGCGTCGAACAAACTAGCCGTTGGACCGTTCGGACGCCGCTAAACCTTGCGTCGACACCGAGTCCGTTCTCGAGGGTATTTGTTCGGACGTCCGAGGATGCGTCGAACATGCGTCCGATCAAGTAAAGTCTTCGGAAATATGATCGACGTTCTTCATCCGAGACTTGCTTCAAATTCTTTGTGTCGGACGATTACCATCATCCGAAGCTCTGTCTTTCGACAGTGATTTAAGTCTCAGACGGAGAAAAGCATCTAGTTGTTTGTCTGCAGACTTTTCAAACCATTAGTGCGATTTGGTCATCATCAAAACATGATTATCATAACTGGGGTTCAACATTTCTAATATAGGTGAAAATCTAAAATGTTGAAGTTCATAAGCAATAATAACTTTAAAATATCAAAATATTTTTTCTATTACTTTCCAATGTAATATACTAGGATTACTGTCTAGCTACTACACATCTAGATGTGTATAAGAGACAATATGAGATTTTGTACAATTAGAAAGATACATTAATGACCCAATTATTTGCGAATATTTGTGTTGTAAAACACCTTTACCATTATTTTTCTCAGTTAATATTATTAGCATATGGAACAGAAACAGATTTTATACTATACTAATTGAATTTTTTAATAAAATTCAACATAATGTGATTTTGTTAATACAAATTTACTTTTTTTATTATTTTAATTCCTAAAATGATGTTAGCTTGACCCTTGTCTTTCTGATCAAAATTGTTTGATAAGAAGTCTTTTGACGCTATAATGACCGTCCGAACCAGAAGTGTCTATAAAAATTGCATAAGCACTATCAAATTGTTGTCACATATACACATTTATCAGAATTATTAATTTCAAACCAATTAGAAAGTAACATTGTCAAATTTTTGATGCTATTGTTTAGGAGTTTGTTTTAATTCATAAAGCGATTTAACAAGTTCGCAAACTTTTTTCCTTTCTCAGGAATTATGAAGCTTTTAGGTTGATCAATATATATTTTCTTGATTAAATCACTATTTAAGAATAGTGTTTTAACATCAAATTGATGTATTTCTAGTTTACAAATTGAATCAATGGAAATTAATAATCTAATAGTGGTAATACAAGTTACAAGACTTCACATTACTTTTGAGCAAATCCTTGTGTTACAAGTTTTGCTTTAACTTTTTCAACCAAACTATCAGGTATCAGTTTCATCTTAAAAATCAACTTGCACCATATATATTTGTTTTTAGGTGGAAGATTAGTTAAAAACCAAGTATAATTAGATAAAATAGAGTCCATTTCACTATCTATGACCTCACAAGGATGTGAATTAAAAGTAATGTGAAGTATTGATTAACTGTCTCTTATACACATCTAGATTTCAATAAAAAAGTGTGAAAATAATTTCCAAACACTTTTTCTATTCTTACTCTTTTACTTCATCTTTGCTGTTTTTGAGAATTGTTTCTCATTATTATTTGCGTTGGAAATTTCACCAATTGAACTATTGAACTTTTCCTTCATTGGAAAAATATTGCATCCCTTGATTTCATAATAGTATTGTTACTAATTTCTAAATGTTCCAAATTAATTACCAAAAAATCTATAACATATACTATTTTTTTTGGGCAGGAAAGTAGATAAATTTTATTGATGAGCTGAAGAATCAAATTCTAGTACATGTGTATAAGTATGGAAACGCTATCGTATCTAAAGTAATTTTCCCTCTAACATTAGAGGTAGAGATCTATACATAAAAGTGGTAGATGAAGCACTAGAACTAGTTATTTTTGCCAAAGTATCTGCTGCTACATTTGCTTTGCATGTATTGCATGTATTGATGTTGAATTGCAATGGGATGCCGATCAAAGAGTGTGATTAATTCCCTGTGTAAACCATTTAACCGCCATGGCACTCTTGCTTGTTTATGGATAATGTAAACCAAAAGTTTGGAATCCAATTCAACAATCAATTGGAAGGTTTTTTTCCTTAAGCATTATTTAATACCAATAATAAGGGAGCGAAATTTAGCTTCAAGTGATGAAGAATGACCAAAATACTCAGAGTAACCAAAAAAGAAATGGTTGTGGCTGTCTTGAACAACGCCAAACACTTGGGGAACTAAAGGTAATTAGTGTGAGATTCATCTGTCTCTTAAGTTTGTAAATGGTGCCATAAGGTTTGAATCTCCTATAAGCACTTAAAAAGGTTTGTCTTAGATACAACCTAATTCACCCCAGGTGTGATAATTCTGTCTCTAAACTTAATTTAATATATAATAAAAGAATGCCATTAAAGTGATCGTTGTTGCAAGCTTTCCAGATTTCCTCTAAAGCAAATAAAATAGTGTAAGGTTGTGAGATCCTTAGAGGCCAGGGGTGAGGAAGCTATGCCGATCCACCATGACTTGAAAAGGAAAGTGGAGGCCATGAGTGTATGTAAGGAATCCCTAACTCTGGCCAAAGTGGACCCAAATAGCCAGGCTGAGAGGAAAGGATGTAATAACTGTGACTTTAGCATTTATGTGGATGTGTATAAGAGACATTGTGAACAAGGCTTAAGGCCTAGGTTTTAATCACATCTAGATTGTAAAAATGTTGTTGAGTAGCCTCCATATGAAGATCAAAATTTTGAGAGGGATTCGATTACTGCATATGTATTTTTGCAATGCTAGGTTTTCATGGGGTCTCTTAACACAATGATATGCAGATGACAAAGAAAAAGACCCTTTAGCCGTGGGGTGCCAAACAAATAAATCTTCATCATTAGTTGGGAAAATGTTGGCACTACAAATCCTCTGAATGTCCGGAGTTGAGAGAGATGGCAAAATATCATCCATCCAGGAAACAACTGCCATCATTATAAAAGATCTGCTTGATCATAGCATCTAGGTGGATAATATTCATTTTCCCTTCTTAGAGTAAGCCATAACCTATCCAATTCGAGTTCCAAAAAGATGAATTGCCACCTTAGACTAGGTTTGAGATGTTAGAGAGTGCAACTTCTTTGAAGAAGATCATACTTCTCCAAATCGGGCTCTTATACACATCTAGATGTGTATAAGATACCGTCGTCTCATATAGTTAGACCATAAAGAATCTAAAGTAAGAAAATTCCACCAGTGTTTGATGGAAAAGGCGTCTACCGCATCAGTAAGGCTCCGAATCCCCAATTCGTTTTCTTCTGTGGCTTCACATAGAGAGAACCAGTGCTTCTAGTGATATTTTTGAACACCTTCCTCAATGCCTCAGAAAAATCAACCATTCTATGTTCAAGTGCTAATTGGACTTGCTTCGGAGGATCAACAATTGCGAGTATATGCATCAGGATTGAGGATAACACATGTTTTATCAACGATACTAGCCGGCCATAAGGAGATAAGAATTTGGATTTCCATTCTTCTATTTTGGCCGAGAATGACTACTGAACGCCTTGGAAATAAATGGATTTCTGTTTCCTCTAAACAGAAGGCAGCCTAACATGTGAAAGGGAGGTTTCTGGACTTCATTCCTATCAACTGTCCTAACAAACGAGTTGAAATGCAATGCTTACCTACAACAAAAAAGCTTTTGTCCTTGCTCATTTTTTTACCCAAACCTAATTGGTAGACTTCCAGGAACTGAAACAAACACCTGCCGCTATGTTTCTCTCTCCTTGTGAAAATAAGCAAGTCATAAGAGACAGTCATTCAATCATAGATGGCACCTCTTAATGATCAAAGGGTAGGGTAACCCCATCACCGAGCTTTTTAGACCCAGTCTATAACTCCAATTGTAGAGTTATCACATATCGTCTTCCAGTATTCCAAAACTGACAAGTCAATGTTTGAAACAAAATAGTGCTTTCCCTAAATAAGGAACATAATAAATAGTTACCGGGTTCATGGCCATTTAAAACTTGATTTAATCGCTGTCTCTTATACTTTGCCATGAACCTTCATGCAAAAACTTTCACTAATACAAAACAATAAAATATCATAACATAATAACTTTCTGATAAAGTGATTGGAGCATTTTCTGAACAATACTATCTATCTTACAAGTGCACAATTAATAGTTTAGAACCTAATTTTCTTTTCTTAGTGTTAGGCACCCTTACCTTTGCCAAATATCCCTACACTTTAAGGTAACTTAAACTAGGTTTTCTATTTTTCTGATATTCACAAGGTTTTTTTATCCGAGTTTTTATAAAGAATAAAATTAAGAATATGACAGGTAGAAAATAATGCTTCACCCTATAAATATATTTTGGAAAACCAGAACAAGTTAATATTGCATTTACCATATCCATCAAAGTTCAATTTTTCTTTTTGCTACCCGATTAAAATGAGGTAAATATGTTCTAATATTTTCTGATGTATTATGCAATATAGTTCAAAAAATTCTTTTCTTTTCGATAAAGCATATTTTCCTTCCTACCAGATCTTAATATTTTTATCTTCTTTTCTAATTGATTTCTACAAGGGCTTTATAAATTTTTAAACTTATCAAATAATTCACTTTTATGAGATATCAAATATACAAATCAAAATTTTGAAAAATAAGGAAACCATCATTGTGAAGAAGAGTATCTCCAGAGAATTCATTAATCATAAATACACATTATAAAGAATCTTTTTCTACCTTTAGTCAAAATATTATTTAAATTATTTAAATCGTATGCATCACTATGTATTAGTTCTAATAATGTAGTTTTCTCTCAACCGATTTAAAAAAGCTTTAGGTAGTTTTACTTGAAGACAAATTTGGCAATATTTCTTTTTATTCACATCAAAATTTGGTATAAGTTGCATAATTATCATCCTCTTAATTGTATTAAAATTTACATGCGCAAGTTTATCATGAGCAATTGTCACAGTATTCAACACTTGCAACGTGAGATGTACATAAAAATATATTTATTATATATTAAATTAAGTTTAATCAAATTATCACACAGATCCAATAAAACAACCTCTAAAACTAGTTACAACTTTATGTGATTCAATAATAAGCCTAAAGCCTTGTTGCATTATTAAGGTATTACTAATCTAATTTTTTATAAAAACAGGAAGCTATAGGGATCTATCTAGTGTCAAAATCTTGCCCAAAGTCTGATAACTCTATAAAGTATATTTATTTCCATTCATTTTAGACTAGATTCTTGCTATGATTCAAGTACTTTTTAGTATTTTAGTGCATGTTTTATCACTTTTCATGTGATTAGTGGCCTGTGTCTTATACACATTTTTATGTGTATAAGAGACAGTGTTTTTTAGGACACAATTCTTTGCAATTCACCGTCCGTCTTGTGTCCTAAAAAACACACATCTTATACATTCGAGTGTCGTGGAGTTCTCAAAAAAGTCTCTTAGAACATCAAGAGCTCAATGATACGCTATTGTGACCAAGGCAAAATCAGAATGTCACGCGTTACACTTAGAATAAGTTGAGCTCTACCATTTACCTTTTTTGAGCTAGTGTTTGTGTACGAATGGAACCGTATGCTACTAAAACTTACCCGAAATCCTAGAGCTGACTCTTACCTAGAAATATAATCCTTTGGGGGCTCAATAAACATATCTTCTCTTATATTCTTCTCGTTTATGAAGAAGATTAAGTAGTAGTTTAGTTAATTTTCAGCTTACATAGTTAGATTTATTCGCTTTGTAGATTAGTTGAGAACTCTTAGAAGATTTCTGAAAATTTGTTCAATGGTCGATCCACATCCTCAAGAAGGCTAAAATATCAATCATTGCCGCAACATTAAATCTTTCAAGTGTTAAATTTATTCCTTTCGTAGCTTAAAGATGCTATCTTTTATTGAATTTTTGTCTTCAGAATTGATTCTTTAGTTATGGAGTATATTTATTAGTTAGGGATTCATGTAACAAAATCTACATTCCATAACTTGATTTATGACTAAAGATTCAATCTTCTATTCCATAACAGTGTGTATTGTAGTTCTTAATACTTTTCTTTATTCTATCATTGATTTATTCTAAGATTCATCTAAAAATAGATTTTGGGTCATTGATTAGTAGAAAGTTGAATTGATCTATGATGTTAGTCCATGACAAGGCATGCCATGACTATTTGATGGATTATTCAAGAAAGTATTCGTAATTGTTTTGTTGTTCAATTGGTTACTTTGAAAGAATAACTAAATTGACTATCTTATGTAATGTGATTGAATTTCTATGATTGAATGATATCTTGAGTATTTTAGTTAGGTGATCTCAACTCCCTAGTACTTGCTTTACTTAATTTCAATCATTTAACTTCTTTACTTAATTTCAATCATTTGACTTATTTGACTACCTTTTATTTCTTAATTGTTGTATAAATCAATTAACGTCTTGATTTACCTACTTCATTTAATTTAGCTGTTAATTTACTTCCTTTGATTTATTTTCTGCACTTAGTTTAGCTATAGTTTAGAAAAGCACTATTTTGTTTCGATCTCTCTGATCAGACCTTGCTTGAGTTGAAATTAAATTGTGATATCGTATATTAGTCTCAATGGGAATGACACTCTTATTCATAAATATTTTATTTTTTGAATAATTATTGCTCCTGCTAAGATGGCTAGCATGATCAAAGTCAACTTTAAATCTGTGTCCCTTCCCTTAAACCCTGGCTATGCTCCTATTTATCATTGTGATAGATTTTTATGGTTGATTCTTGATAATCAGTAATTTGATTTTGTTGGCACAACATGAACACATTAGTCCCAGAATCTAGAAACCAATTTTTTCAATAAAGTTTGTTATGAAATTGTTGACAAAATACTTGCCATCTAGGTTAGATAAGCTAGCCCCCACAATCAAACATTGACTTGTGAGTTTTGGTCTGGAATACTGGAAGACGATATGTGATAACTCTACAATTGAGAGTTATTTTTATGCTCCACTTGTGATTTACTTGTATAAGTTTAGTCCTGATTTTTAGTGTTTTATATTAGTAAATTGTTGTTTAGTAGTTCATGGGTTTTTGTCGTGTTAGTTATTTATTTGTTGTGTTAAATGGGTGAAGATAGCTATTTATTATGTTATGATTATGTATGTAGGTTATTGAAGGGCATGATAGTCATTTTGCATGAGAAGGTCAAAGAGGAATCGAGTTCGAGCTAAGTTAAGTGTTAAGTGATTGAGGAGGTTTGCTCTCCATGAACTAGAACAAGAGAAATGTTCACTCTTTGCAAACTGGTCAAAGGCATGCTATTTACTCTATAGTAAATTGAATAGCCTAGGTTTTTTTCGGCCGAAAAAAACAGTCTGTATAAATTGGTCACTCTCCGCTAACAAAATAGAGAAGTGTTCACTCAGTACGAACCAATAAAGCCTATTCGTTCACTCTCAGCTGAATGGATCGTATTGGGTTGTGGACTTGAAGCGATTTTCTATAATTATCAAACTTTTACTTTTTGTTCTAGGGTTTTACTTACTCTTCAAGACCATAGAACTTAATTCTTTTCCTTTATTGTTCACACAATCAAACTACAATTTAGACATTTTGAATTCAAGTCTAGTTCCATTGTTCAAGATTATTTCTGGTAAATTCAATCTTCTTAATTGTTCTTTGTTTAAGTTTAGTTGCAATAACTTTAACCCTTAATTAAATGTTGAATTCTTGTTATCCAATTAATTCTTATTTATTTACTCTAACCATGATGCACTAAATTCATGAGGGTTGGGTACGGGGATGCAATTTTCCATGGGTTAATTTGAACACGGACCAATTGGAAGAATCATAATAAGTGGATAATAATTAACACAAATTGGCAATTCTAGAGAGTAATCAACTCTAATTTTGATTAGGTTGGTGGTGTATGCAAAATGATGCTGCTGTCGAGTTGTAATGCCGTAACGGGTCTCGTAAGCACCCAAAATTAACAACTCTAATGTAGTAGTGGTGAGTCGAGTTCGTCCCACAGAGAACGGGATTTATTTTCTTGCTAATGGAACAAGGGGGGTTATGAATGCATTTTAACTAACATTAAAATAATAAAATAATTGAAGATAATTCAATTAAGAAAGATCTTGGTTTTGGTCATATCCACCATGGCAATTTCATTAGTCGATCCTTGACACACAAGATAATTCAATTTTATATCAAGCACTAATTGAAGAATTAACCCGAACGAATACCAATTCAAAGTTGATTCTTATTTCTTTCTAAAGTTGGTTAATTTTTAACACGCTATCCAATTAACCCTAACTATTGTAAATGCTTAATATATTGAATTAGATGTCTCAAAGAGTTAAATCATGGATAGCAATAATTAAAAGATTAACTTAGTATTCTGCAGCAATGTTAAGTTAAAAAAATAACCATAAATTAATTGTAAAAAAATAATCAATACTTGACATAAATTGAATAAATTCAAGCACAAGAAGTCTCACAACTTTGTAGAATTGACCATGGCTTCAATTCCCTCTACCAAGAATAGGGTTTAGGCACAAAGTGCCATGAAAGAATAAAGAGGAATTTTTCTGCTAAAAACCCTAGATAAAACTAAAATAAAACTGTCCATCAAGATTTCTCACCCCACTTGGGGTATTTATAATGAGTACTTAGGGTTACAAATAATGCCTACAGATAAGAACGTGAAATTGGGTGAAAAAGAGTCCAACCGGCCAAAGAAATCTGTCAAAAACTCAAATTCACGCTTCCTGTTGCCCTCTGCGCAACATGAGCTGAATTTTTGCGTGCATGTGCGGGCGAGGCAGTAAGTTCCATCAGCTGGGTTCTGTCCTCCTTACAGATGCACAGAGACCCTGGCACGCATGTGCGTGTGAGCTGCTTCTGGAATTTTTGCTTCTGGACTCAGCGCATGTGCGCTGGCTTCCTCACTGTGCTACACCTTCGGCTTCAATTTTCACCTTGATGCTTCCGTGTATTTGAAACAGTGTAAAACATGAAAGTTGTAGATCAATCCCTTAGCTTCCCAATGCATCTTGACAATCACCTTAAAATCAGGTCGGTAGATGTGTATATGCTTGAGACAGGTAGTGTCTAGAATGACTTAATTACTTGGCATTTCCCGTACTAAGCATTTTCTTTCATCTTTTGGCATCTTTTTCAACTCTTTTTCACTGTAACCCTACAAAAACTAAGAATAACCAAATTAAGCTCAATAATAACTCAAATCTTGCTTTATAACACATAAAACCGTGGTAATTGACACATAAAATATAGTACAATTATGAATTTATCAGTTGGCCAAGGTGATACGAGAGTTGATCCCTACTCATCTAGACTCGTGTTGATTGTTAGATTAATTTAATTTGCAATCAGAGATGGCCGAATTAATTAGTTAAGTTCCTGATAATTCCTTGTAGGTAAAACTCAAGTTGATTAATTTATGACACAGAGAGATCTACCCCTAATTAATTAATTTTATAGGATTCAATTGTCAAGAAATTGGGGTTGGATTGATAATTGGGGATTGAACTTTCATGTATTGTGATTGAACCAATTGATTTGAAATTTGATTTGACTACATGAAGTTGCTATCATATTATCTAAACCATCTTCTCAAACATTTGAAACACTCTTTTATCAATTTCGTGTTGTTTATTTCACTTCTTTAATTCTAGTAATTTTAGTTTGAGGTTAAATTCAAAAACGTCGTTAAGTGATCGTCTAGATAGAAATTAGCTTAGAATTTCAGTAATTATCAAGTCATAGGAACGATGTCTATTCACTCTACTATACTAATATGGTGCACTTGCACTATTAGTGGAAAGTTGTTACTTCAGATTGATTTAACTCATCATGTTTTTGATGCCGTTGTCGGGACTGTAGTTTTAGGCAATATTGAGACGCTAAAATCATTCCTAATTTAGATTTTAATTTTTTTATTTGTTTAATTTCATAAGTTCATTGTGCATATTATTTCTTCGTCAATTCTTCTGTTGTTTTGTTTTGCCATATAAATTGCTTGTAATCATTTTTGTGTGCTTCTTTTGATTCTGCACAGATCAAACTTAGCTAGAGATCATTTAGATCTGTGCATAATCAAACGAACTCTTAGTCACTTATACACATCTTAGGCACAAAAGTAGAATCAAGTATGGCTCATGAGAGAAATCCAATACACCAATAAGACTACCCAAAAATGAAGAGAATATGAGAAATAATGGCAATAATGGCAAATTTGGGGATAACGGACATGATGCACTTGTTTGGATCAATAGACTCTTAGAAGACTACACACTACCTATCTCTAGGAGGGTCTCAAGCAAGCATTGTCCCACCTCCCATGTAGATATACCTTGTGATAACAATAAACTTTCTCTTTTAATTACATCTAGATGTCTCTTAACACATCTAGACTGTATATTCCTTAGGACTTGATGGATAAGGTAAAGTTGTGGTTGCAAGGATACAAGCTGGGTACTTTCACTATTTGGGATAGATTAGCTCAAGCTTTCATGACCAAGTATTTCTCACCTTGTAAAACTGCCAAGCATAGAAACAATATTACTTCCTTCAGTCAGTTGCATGCTGAGAATCTTGGTGAACCTTGGGTATGCTATACTAATCTTTTGAGTAAATAAAAACACCATGACTTAAATCTTTCTCATCGTTGACCAACAGTTTTTGAACAAGTTATCTCAGTCTTTATACAATGAAAATACTGATTCTTCATCCAGTGATTATTTTCATTGAATAAACACTAGTATGCCCTTGGAAGTTCACTGTATGGGTAACCAAGGGCATACTCAACATCAGTTTAGGTCACAAAACAACTCTTATAGCAACAATAATAATGTCGAATGGAGAAATCATACAAACTTTTCATGGGAGAATCAACAAATTTAGGCTAATGCACAATTGCAATGTTCAAATAGAGGCCATCTTTTCAACTAGATACAACCCTAATAGCAGCAAACGCATGTAACTCCATTTCAATCTAAACAGAAGAGTCAATTTGAGAGAAACGTTAAGTTGTTTATGTGAACTACAAATACTGCAATTAAAATCTTAGAAAATCAAGGGGACCGGTTATCTAGAAACATGGCTGAAAGACCAATTGGAACACTACCAAGTGGCATCATTGCTGACCCAAAGGAACATGCAAAAGCCACTACATTAAAGAGTAGGAAAGCACCGAAACCTACATAAGTGAAGGGAAAGAGAAATAATTTGAAGAAGAGGAAAAGACTGAAAAAGAGGTAGGAAAAGTAGCACTGATAATTTCTCTAGCTTTAATTTGATTTCAGTCTTTTCCTCTTCTTCAAGACTTAGTCTAGAATCCCTTCAGATTAAAGTAGTATATCTTTGCTTTAAATCGTGTTTTTCTGTAGTGGCTTTTGCATGTTCCTGTGTAAAAGCAGTGAAGGTTCTTTGAAAAATCTTCAAGAAAGTTGAGAGAAAATATCTTTCATGAAGTTTCTTGATAATACCTACAAGGAATTATCAAAGAGTTTTGTGTATTTGGGAGCCTCTATAAATCTAATACCATTATCCATCTACTGAGGTTGAAAGGAAGAGAAATTAAGCCAACAAATGTCTCTCTTTAGTTAGTTGATAGAAATTAAATACCTCGAGGATATTGTTGATAATATCTTGGTTAAAGTAAGAAAGTGCTATCTACCAATAGATTTTATCATTTTGGATATGGAAGAGGATAAGGACATGTTGCTAATCCTCGGAAGACCATCTTTGCAACTGGCAGGATATTGATTGATGTCCAAGAAAGAAAGTTGTAATTTTGTGTCAATGATCAGACTATAAGTTTTTCTGTTTGATTAATTTTCTCACACTCCCTTCTATTTATGATGATGTTATGATGATCAATGTCATCAATAACTTTATTTATGATTTTTACAGGTATGAAATTCCACGATTACCATTGGAGAAAGTGTGATACATGCAAGGGATATGGAAAATCATGATGAAGCAACAAGGATTTGTTTGAAAATGCTAGAAGCAAATCCTCTAGTTAAGTAGAAGATTCCAAAAGAGAGTTAGGTAAAGGGAGTTTTCGACCAACCCCCAAGGTCCTCCAGAGATAGGTAGTGTGTAGTCTTCTAAGCTGTTGAGTTTTACCTACAAGGAATTATCAGGAACTTAACTAATTCTGACATACCATAACCATCCCTATTCCCCTCCCTCCCAGCTTTTCCTCCGCCAACTCTACTCCAACAGCTCCAATCCTCTTCTTTTTGGGACAACTTATTGTTTAAGGTTATGTATTGTCAATTTTGCGTTAAATATATTACACTATATAAACATGTGAGTATTTCAATCTAAAATATATCTATAATTGTGTCGCGGGAACAAAATTATGCGTTTTGAATTTGTAAGGGATTAAAATATATCATTTTGAATATAAAAGACTAAAAAATACAAATGTAAAATGTGAGCAAATATTAAGATGATTTTCTGATTTTATGTATCTTGGGTGGTTACTATGTTTAGTGATAGTATAATGAAAATAAACGTAATTAGATTTGGTTTCGTAGAATGCTAGACACGTCTCAGCACAGTCAACTCCTAGGCCCACATCTTTCCAACTTGATTATAAGATTAACCTACCTAAATCTAGAAATAATATAATCTAGGGTCTCACAAATAGAGGAGGACATTAACAATATCAAAGCAACCCTGTTTCTCTTATGACGACTCAGTCTTCGTATGCTGAGCATGATATGATGCCCAATTTTTTTCTTGTCTTGGGCAAGTGCATTGGGCCTTGGGTCAGAAAATATTTAGATAAATTTGATATTTTATCTTACTTATAAATTTTGTCATATGTATTTGATAAATTATTACATTAAATGACATTAACTGATATAAGTAAAATTGAATAAGATTTAAATTGGACACAAGGTATATATGTGAGTATTGTTTACTAAGGTTGATGTGTATAAGAGACAGACATAAACAAGTTATAAAAATAAAAATCCTTCACTTAACCAACAGTTCGACACAATCACTCTCGCAAATAGATGAGATAAATTTGTAAATTAGCGGTCAATGGGTATCGCTCCTGAGAATTAAACCGGTGGTTATTAGGTTTGTCGGGTTCTTATACTACTTGGACGAATTGAAAGGGAAAATTTTCTACCTAATAATAAGGAATTCTCAAATAAGCAATTGGCAAGATTAATCTAGAAAGTAAATTAAAACTATTACTAATCACTATTGTAGCAATTCGCAAGAAAGCTTAGTAACACATACAAGTAATTCAAATTACAAGGCAACATAAAGCTAAAGAACAAATTAGGACTAGAGTTAAGTTAGAGGTTAAGGCTAATCTAGTTAGGTTAAACCTAGGTAAGCAAGCAAAGTAAACGAAAAGTGAACAATGAAAGTAGTCAACAAGCAATTAAAATAATCTACTATCAAATTAGGAAAATAATTAAAATCTACACTAAAGACATAAACAAATAAACTAAGTTAAGAAAGCAATATTAAAGGTTAAACTAAGAAAGCACAATAATTACTATACTAGTAATGAGTGAAAGAGTAAAGAGAAGATAAGAAGGAATTTACCATAAAAGGAAAATCCTACACTAGCAAGCACATTGTTCTTCATTCTTTACTATTTTTGGAAATTTCTAGAAATGGAAGAAGACCAGGGTTAAGCTAATAATTAGGTTATAAGAGCTATATTTAATGAAAACCCATTACTAATCAAGTCTTAAAACTAAGAAAAACAAGATTTAAACAAAGATATACTACTTTAATCACCTAAGATTTACACTAAGTCTTGAAAATAACTAGAACTTGAAATGACACCAAAATGCAAAAAGGAGAAGAGAAAATAGAAGAGAAAATAGGTAAAAGTGATATCAAATTAAAGCTAGAGAAATGCCCAATAAACTAAGAGTAAAAGATTTGAATTTTTACAACTAGATTAGAGCTAACATTTAGAGTTCAAGTAGAAGATAAAAAGCACTATTGAAATGACTAGATTAACTAATGGAGGCTGCGCTAACTACCTACACCTACTACTATATATTATTGGTGTAGGCTTCTAGGGTAATTTAAAATTTTGATAGTCAAAGTGTTAGTTTAACTTTTACAAATAAAGATTAGGGAAAGGCCTAATTTGAATAGTTTAGGCTTAGTTAATTCATCAATTGAATGGATATTTGTGAATAAGATAGACATGTATACCTATTTGCTCTAGGTAGTCAAGTTAGGGTTGGTTCTAAATGCATTAATCTCAACTCAAATTTACATAGAAATCTTCATAATGAGTTGGTTTAGATTAATAGAATTGCACAATTTTACGAGAAATGTGTAATTGATATAAATCCTAAATTAATAATCCAAAGTGGTAATCAAGAGAGAAGAGAGACAAGATATGAAAATTGATTGACATGTGACAATTGAACCCTAGGTCTTTTCTATCATGAGTTAAACCCTAATTTCTTAGTTGGTTAATTTACTTGTTCTCATTTTACAAATTCATCATAATTATTGAATTATTTACAAGAATTAAAAGTCAAAGAATTTTGGTACTATTGGCAATAGTCAAGCTAATCTTAGCTTGACTATTGCCAATCATTACTTTATTACTTCAACAACTCATGCATAAGCGTATAGATTCATGTGAACATTTGTCATAACTTGTTGATAATTTACGAGAATATAGCAATTTGAATTAGTCACATAGTGTAATAAAACTAATGATGACATAACCCTAATTGAGAAAAAAATACATGATGATAATTGTACAAATTAATTAAGGATTCACCATTTTTTCTTTAACTTTTGTATTAACTTTTCATATATTATGATGTAACATTGTATTCTAAAGTAAGCATACCGCATGCCAAAACTCTAAAAAGAAGAAACAATTTTATCATCTTCATATATGGGAAATAAAAACTTATATCTGTCTCTTATACACATCTAGATGTGTATAAGAGACAGGAGTAAAGTCTAATAGAGACTAAGTGATAAAAATAGAAAAACACGTAATTCAAATACTCATGTTGTTGAAAAGTTATATAAAATATATTAGCATTCAACCTTATGTTTCAATTTTGAATATACTTATAGATTGAAATACTACACATGTTAAAAATATTAAGTAACGAAAGAAAACTATAGTTAACATTGATTGAAATACACATAACTTTAAACCTGTTAAAATACATATCTTATTGTGTATAAGAGACAAATACATATATGTCACATGGGAATTTTTTTCCTTATACTTTACTTAAAAATATACTTTAATATCCCTCTTGTATAATGTTACTTTCCTAATTTGTTCTTTAGCTTTATGTTATCTGATAATTAACCTAAAATTGTGCAAGTGTTACTAAAAATTGGCTTAATATAAAATTGTACAAGTGTTACTAAAAATTGGCTTAAAATGCATGTGATTGCTTAGGGGAAAAAAATTTCAAATACAAATGTTTCTAAACAAAGTTAAAA